>CM017572.1:240000-682855 GCA_007844125.1 Sinonovacula constricta
ACACCCCCCACCCACCCACCCTTCCCCTTTTAGGAAACCTGGTTTGTACAGTTAATGAAAATCACTGTACATATGACATTGCATAACAGTGGAATTCATCTTCTACTTCTTCTTCTAGAACATGGCAAAACATACATGGATGCACCCCACCTCACACCCACAAACCAGGTAAAAGAGGAGAGTGGTTTGTTTTGTTTGTTTTTGAAGTACATTGCAGTACCAATTATGATCATTATAGCCTTTTGGTCGAGGAAGACCCCAGACAAATGTCTGGGTAGAACCACCGGCGCACCGTTAGTCAGCAGGAAGACCATCCCGCATTAAGTCGTTCGCCCCGAATGGGACTCGAACCCACGCAGTGAGAGGCTAAGCAGTCAGAGGAGTTATAAATCCGCCACTCTACCACTACGCCACGGGCGGCCCCATAGAGTTGTGAAAACACATACATGTAAGCTTAAAACAACTAAGCCTTTAAAGTAAGTTTTGTCTCTTGACTTCTTAGGGTCCCGAATTGTGTGTAAGCCTTTAAAGTAAGTTTTGTCTCTTGACTTCTTAGGGTCCCGAATTGTGTGTATATATCTAGTATTTACTGCATTAAAGTTGAATGGATCTTGATTCATATCCTGCCCCACCCCACCAAAATTTTCTTGATCCGCCCCTGGAATGCGACATCCTATTACATATATGCTTTTTAACAAAATTCTTACAATTGGCTTTGAGAGAATAATACTTAACTATTGACGATACCAAATATATAAGACATGATAACGCATGATTAACATCTAGATTAGATAAAGAGGCATTGTTTAACACTGCAAAGAGTCTCTTATGTCATAATGACGAGGTGATTATTCTATTCACAATACAAATGGATTTGTTTAAGACCCCTCGTAAGGTTACTTATTGTCGCATAGTGTCGCATTAATTGCTCTTAATCATTGATAATCGCTACGTGAGAAAAACAGTTTTGCATTGTAATAAAGGAATTTAAGTAAATATATAATAATGGAAGAATATATCTGTGTATTGTAATAATATTCAATTTTAAACATGAAAATTAAAGGATATGTTCACTTTTGGCAGAGTTACCGTTTGTACAATTTGACAAAATTTGATGTTTTTGTAAGATTTTTTTAGAAACCCTCTTAAATAAAGCAGTTAAACTTTGAGAGTGAAATATAAAGCTTGTCATTTGTTTGTTTGTCTGTTGTTATTGTTTGTGTTGTTGTTTTTATGTGTTATATTGATGGTTTTATGGGGTTTTTGTGTTTTTTGTGACTGTTTTTGTTGTTGTCGTTTCACTTTGCTTTTGTTTATTTATGTGTGGTTTGATTTGTTTGTTATTTTTGTTGCGTATTTTGCCGAAACACGTTTTTGCTTAAAGCAGCTGCAAATATAATGTATCCTTTTTGTAATTAAGTTTGCTGGCTTGTACTGCATTTTAATAAATAGCCTCTCACCGCGTGGGTTCCAGACCCGGTCGGGACGATGAGTTTCGTGTGATGGAGGTCAAACACGAGTTTCATTTTAGACAATCTGTGTTTAGGATAACTTGAAGGTATTCACATATTCTATGTTGGACGTTCGTGGCGTACTGGTAGAGTCGCAAATTTATAACACCCCTGACTGCTTAGCCTCTCACCGCGTGGGTTCGAGACCCGTTTGGGGCGAAGGACTAAATGTGAGGTTTTCCAGCTTACCTGCAGTGCGCTAGCGGTTCTACCTGGACATTTGTTCGGTGTCTTCCTCCACCAAGCTGGACGTCGCCAATATGGCGATAATTGTGTCGGGCGATGTAACACGAAACAAACATAAAAATCTGAAAGTAAAAACAAATTTTCTTAATGGCGGTTGTTTGTCAGAATCATTATAATAATTCAATATATATTCTTTTTAGAAAAATATCTTACCATTTCATGTTAGCGAAAGCTAGTGCGTACGTTAATGAATTACCCAACGCATCTTTTAGTAAACAACCGACGCGTGTTAGTGGAAACGCTATTAACTTTCTTTCGACAGACCCCAGTTTGATTGACTATCGCTGCTGCAGACGTATTGTAATTTATGGAAGACTTCAAATGAACAGTAAATAATTTGAATTGAAACTACCACAACACCGAATATCTTTCTACACCCAGACTGCTCTAACAACAGCCTTGGTGGGGACAACAGCGTGTTTATTGTTTATTTCATTACAGATTTTCTTTGAAGGATAATAGTTTTACACACCCTTTGCACGGGTCGTCGTTCAGAGTTCGCCTTTAATCTAATTGGGCGTGGTAGGCATATGTAAGGAAAAGTAGTTCCACATTGATTTTGGTAGCCTGTATTGGGTGGATTAATTCGTTTAATGGTAAACAAAATAGTCCGGATAATTAGGATTGTAGCCTATTAAAAGTCGCTTTCACAGCAGTTCTTTTCTGGCGGCAAGAGGATTTATGTTTGATTGCATATTCAGATGACATGAATTTGCTATAAATGTATTGTGCTACGGTTTATTAGGCTACACTTTGACGTCAGATGTTTGCATGACGTGTACAACAGCATTTTGTTAGGTGTAGTGGTATAATTTTATCCTTAATTACACAGTTGGCATATAAAAAACAACAACATTATGACAAAACTATCAACGTCAAAAGTCAAAGTATTGAAGTAATTATTAATGTAGTTTAATTTAGGCCGATCCTTGTCCACAGTCACAATTATAACAAGAACAACTGAAAATATGCACTATGGGTGTCAGTTATACGTATTCATTGGAGAATGTCGTATTATTAACATTATTATCAGAATTATGACGATGTTTATATGTACATGTACTTGATTTTTATGTCAATCTTCATTATACATTTTCTATTCGACAAATGTTCTATTGATAATTTCTATCCTCTTCACATTATCATATTCATTCATGGTTTCCTTTACACTTAACTTTATCGGCCGCAATAGCTCAGTTGGTAGAGCGTAGGCTTGTGGATCGGGAGGTCGCGGGTTCAAACCCCGGCCTGGTCAAACCAAAGACTTTAAAGTTGGTAGTAGTGGCTTCCCTCCTAACGCTCGGGGCTAAGGGTACAGCATTGTGCCTGACTCGTCGCTGTCAGTATAATGGACCGGCAGGGTTCGTCCCTGGGCACCTCATAAGTGCCCCTGTGCTATAATGATAGAAATGTCCCTGCACAGTTTCAGCAAAAATGCCGGCAGACCCCAACTAATATTCAAATTACAATGTTTTTGAATAGTAATAGGTATTCACATTGTTGTCGAAGGCCTCTGTTAGAAAAAGTGTATATGAATTTTGTGTATGTATATGACCTATTAGTTACTTTGGTTAAATAAAGATAATAATAATAATAATAATAATAATAATAATAATAATAATAATAATAATAATAACATCATAATCATGATTTTATTTTTATTATTATTATTATTATTAGGTTTATGTTTATTATTATGTTTATTATTATGTTTATTATTATGTTTATTATTATGTTTATTATTATGTTTATTATTATGATTATGTACGTGTATACATACACTGCAAGTTCACAAGATTTCGTTTTTTGTATGAAAGTGTCTAATTATAATTGGAAATGGGTAAGATAACTTTTCTCTCACTTCAACAATTTCCTTTTGATTTTGAATTTAATTTTGCTTTAAAGTTTATGGTTGAGACTTTTAGCAATATATAAAACGACAAAAATAAATAAAATAAAACAAATAAATAAAATGCATTAACTGTGCTTAGTGCGTTAAAATAATATATAATTATCCAAAATGTTTGGCATTATTTTACGAGCCATAATGTATTTAAGTTATTAAATTAACTTTACATTTATGTAACTTCATCCTCAAAATAGCTGGAAGTAGCTGTAATGATCATAACTGGTCACTGAGATGTATTTTTTTTAAAACTGAAACAAAACACATCATTAATACAGGAGTCACCTGTACAGGTGAATAAGGGGTTTTGCCACGAGTATTGGGAAGTGTCAACATAAAAAATAGTTCCAGATTTCAACCTTAGTAACACCCAAAAGTGGCCATTGAAATTAAATAATTATTGCTTAAATAAGATTGCACTACAAATAATTATATTCCCTGTATATGTGCTTGACTGTCGTTTTCGACTTAACATCTATAAATTATATTTAAAAGTTATCGATTAATTTAGAAAAAAAATGACAAAAGTTCTACAATGGAAAGCTTTTAATCTTTTCTGTCCTAACCGATTCTCTCCAAATACACATAATTATAAACATATTGTGCGGGGAGTCACTACAACAAAACATTCGCCCTTTGAACACTTTGAACACCATCCGCATGACCACCTGCGTACTACAGTAACAACACTATTATTCTGATGGCTACTTCTTTGCGCAACTTCTTTATGCAACAAAAACGACAATGATTATCAGACTAATGCAGACGTCAAATGCAACAATAGGTGAGACGATAATCCGTCCTTCCCACATACTTGCTGAATGGGATTATTAGCCGAAATCCGTGGGCTGCCAACACAGAACTGGAAATATTAACACCCGATTGCCAGACTTGACTTTGCTTTTTGTTTATTTCTCAATGGGATATCTACATTTCACTTTCTTGTCACTGTCCTGTCAAAGAAATTACGCAATATTGCGTGCTTCAATACTAAATACCGTAAATTAATATTATTCGAAGTATTAATCGATGTCCTCGTTCTTTTTCCTTAAAACTAAATCGTAATCTTGCGTGGGGAAAGAAAGGTGAGATAGGAATGACAGTCACCAACAAGAGAAAAACACTGAATGACGGGTAATTATGTAAAAAATCATCTTGTAATATATTTCGTTTTTATTGGTTGGTCACAGAAAGTGACATTGTAGAGAAAGGTCACCTGAGGGTACATGATAAGGTGAGTGTAAGTATATGTATATCACAGTAAGACTTTACTGTTCAGCGGTTTCTTTGAAATAAATTAATCAGTTGAATGTCCTTCCAACAATGTTAAGCACATAAAAGTATGGTGCATTTAATCCCCGAATAGCTGTTTTAATAGAATGTTGGAAATTGTCCCAGAGCAGGGGCGGGTCCAGAGGGGGGCCGAAGGGGCCGCCCCCCCCCTCCCCCCCATTTTTCGACGACCAACAAAAAAAAGCATTTTGCCCTTTAAAGTGAGCAAATAGATAAGGAAATTATGCCCCACAGATGCTTGGAAATCGCATCTCAGCGCATCTAGAATTCAAAATTTTCTGGGGGAGCCCCCTCCAGACCCCCCGCCGCGGATTTTGCGCCTGTGGCGCGATCAGCTCCGGCCTGCGGCCAAATGTTACTCCCTCGGCCCCCCTATTCTGAAATCCTGGATCCGCCCCTGCAGAGGGAAACTGTTTTAATTATATTTTTTTTTCTGAAAAAGCTCTCTCGTTTAAAATTTCGGCAGATTGCCCTTTTCAAGAGTTGAACATAAACATTTGTCTCGAATATGTTTTCTATGGTAGAGCACACGAACGTTGGCAAATATGTAGAGACAGATATTGTTTATGTCTAAATTTTGAAAAAAGCAATTTGCCGAAATTTTGAATGAGGGCGTTTTTAGGAAAAAAAAAATGTTTTAATACACTTTGTGATATTTTTACATATATGATATAACATGGTTGTACCTTTGTACATATAGCATATTGTATAAATACAGTAGTTTGTTTGTTTGTTTGTTTGTTTGTTTGTTTGGTTGGTTGGTTGATTGGATGGTTGGTTGGTAGGTAGGTAGGTAGGTAGGTGGGTGGGTAGGTAGGTAGGTAGGTAGGTAGGTAGGTAGGTAGGTTGGTTGGTTGGTTGGTAGGTTGGTTGGTTAGTTTTAGCGTCCCACCGACAGTATTTCAGTTATCTGGAGACGGTGTTGCCTTCACTGTGTATAGCATGCTCGAACACCTGGCATGATACCACATTCAGTCACATTATCCTGACACCGGGCCAGTCGTGGAACAACTGTTATATTTGAGTTAGCAAGGGAGCTATGCATTTTTTAATGCTTTCGGTATGTCGCGGCCCGGTATCTAAACAGTGGCCTCTTGTGACTGGATCCGACGCTCTACCGATTGCGCAATAGGGTCCGGTGTTATATTAAATGTGGTATCCAACAGTTTGCCTACATCTTATATATATAACAATATCTGTAAATAAGAACGATTAAAATTCCTTCTAAAATAGACATCGACGTCACAGCGGATGACGTGGATTAACTAAAACATTAGTGGTCACGTGGTTTTCTTAGTTATAGCAAACTGTGCAGCGTGGCTCAGATAGGAAATACATGTTTGTAACGACGATTGTGGCATTATGCTTCACTTTTCAGACAGGTGTAGGACATCAATAAACAACATTTTGCGAGATCTGTTAATATTACAATGGTTTACTAAAATGTTTAATGAAAATAGTTTTGGTCCAAACTTTCGAATACCACCTTTAATTATATTGCACTACAAGGAATTGTTTACGAGAAGGTCAAAATGCCATAATTAAAGATATTTTAAAAGGATGGATTGAATCACCGAAATATTTGTAGTTATTTCAGAACAAAATTTATTTGTGAATACAATGTGAGTTTACCCAATTAATTTTACCAAATCAGTAAAGATTGTACTGAAAGTTGGTGATTTTTTGTGAAGCTTTTTAAAAATAAGACAAAAGTAGCGGTCGTGGCCTTCTACGTTATATGCTCACTTAAAGCATATTCTTAATTAAAAACAATTGTTATAACTATAATTGCATATGTCTTCGTAAAATGTGTCCAAAAGCACGTGATAGGGCATCAGACATCTTGCGATTGACAGTGTAACCAAAAACCTTTGGCTTACTGTTTGGTTGGCAACCTTTAATTTTTCGCGAAAGGTTATCGTCGTCGTCGTTGTCGTCGTTGTCGTCGTCGTCGTCGTCGTCGTCGTTGTTGTTGTTGTTGTTGTTGTTGTTGTTGTTGTTGTTGTTGTTGTTGTTGTGTAAAATGCATGGATTTTAAATATGACGTTTGAAGTATCTTATTTCTAAGGTCGTATGGTTAAAAGGAGCAAGAACAACATTTGGCGGTTATAGACATGCAATAATGTTCTAGATCCAACATTGTGTATATCTACGGGATTAACGTTGCATTCTTCGTTTGTTTTCATAACACCTGCTGGTTATTTTGTTGTGGGTATGCGACACTTTTTAAGTGGGTATTATTTAATTAAGTTCCGACAAACTAAAATAACACTAGAGATATTTTATCACAGATAAATGTAAGAAGTGACGAAGAAGTGCTTTACCGTCGCCCCAATTAATGACGTATAAAATATTCCATCTGCAATGTAGTATTTATATAATTCAATTGCCTGAACATACATTCAATAATCATAACAAGACGATACATGAATATGTGATTGATTGTTTGTTTGTTTGTTTGTTTGTTTATTTGTTTGTGTAATGGCATTTTCGTCCCACCAACGGTTTTTCAGTTATCTGGAGACGGTGTCCACTTGAAGCAGATAAAGTGCTACATTCACTGTGTATATCATGCCGTGAACACCTGGCATGATACCACACCCAGTCACAGTATCCTGTCACCGTGCCAACCAGTCGTGAAACTACCCTTATATTTGCTTGAGCGATATCAAGGGAGCAAGGGAGCTATACCACTAGGATTTTAATGACTTCGGTATGTCGTTGACCGGAAACGAACCCGAGCCTCGGTAACTGGAGCCGACTCTCTACCGATTGTGCTACCAGGTCCAGTTATATATATCATATGTATGTACATGTATTATTTTTAAGCAGTTCAAAGTGCTATCCGACTGCTTGCCTATATCAAACACATGTAGCAATATCTTAACCACTGTCTTTAAGAATTTGGGCACAATGTCTTCATAAATCCATAGTTAAGCCTAAGTAAGGACGATTTTGAAAACAATACCTTTATTGTTAAACAGTAAAAAATCATAACAAAATCACTCTAAATGTCTTGGATGGATCCAGGGGGCGGGGGATGGGGGTCGGGTGGATGCAGTCAGGTTCCCTAACTGTATGCGTGTGTGTGCGCGCGTGCGTGTGCGTGCGTTTGTGCGTGTGTGCGTGCGTGTGTGCGTGCGTTTGTGTGTGTGTAGTGTGTGTGCGTGCGTGCGTGCGTGCGTGCGTGCGTGTGTGTGTGTGTTTATTCTTTCCAAATCTTCAAGTAACTATGATAGTGTTCTCTGCTGGAAAAAAAATACATAAGAGCGGCATTCCGGGATGACGATATATCGTGATCTCATAAGTAAGTCGTCACGTGTTTTTCCTAGTTTATAAATAGCTAACTGTGCAGCGTGGTTCGGATAGGAAATACGTGTTTGAAATGACGAGTTGAGTGTTCACTTTCACATTTCATTTAGATGAAGGACACCATTCGCGGGATCTTTTCATGTAATGATAATTTATTTGGTTGAATGAGAGAAAAATGGGTTTCAAACTGTTGGATGCCACCTTTGCTTAAAAATACCATTGTTGGAGAAATGTACACGTATGACTAAAGCTTTAGCCGGAGTAAGAGGTTGAACTCTAGCATGTGCTTTGTGGTCTTCGTGCTGAAAAAGAACACAAAACAATCCAAAAAACAAACAAGCAAACAGAAAAAAACAACAATTGTTTTCTTGGTAGCAGACGGATTATTATCTCACTGGCTGTAAAACGAAAAAAAAATACAGCCTCGCTAACAACATCTGTCGACCACGTCGTTAAAAGATCGGTGATTTTAAAGATAAATATATACATTTTATGAGGCGAAACAAAAATCTCATGTATACTAAAAAGGCGGAAAACTATGTTAACAGATGTTAAGGTATGTAGGTGACAGAAAGAAAACGGTATTAAATGAGTATGGGGTAACGAATAGTGTATGCAAATGCGTGTATATGCGTGCTTGTGTCTGTGTAGTTTGAAGTGTGTGTGTGTGTGTGTGTGTGTGTGTGTGTGTGTGTGTGTGTGTGTGTGTGTGTGTGTGTGTGTGTGTGTGTGTGTGTGTGTGTGTGTGTGTGTGTGTGTGTGTGTGTGTGTGTGTGTGTGTGTGTGTGTGTGTGTGTGTGTGTGTGTGTGTGTGTGTGCGCGCGCGCGCATGTGTGTGTGTGTGTACGCGTGCGTGTTTATGCGTGTTCGTTTGTATGTCTGCATATATGGGTTTCCGGTTGATGTACGGTACACATGTACGTTGCAGAGACACGATTATGATCATTATAGCGATGTTCAGCCATTGTTAGGGGAGAGAGACCCTAGACTGGGTAGAACCACCGACGCTAGGTAGGTCTGGAAACCTCGCTACATGAAAGGTTCCGCCCCCAATCGGGACTCGAATCTCGGCGAAAAGAAATGTCGGTTTGCGATTGTGGACGTTGTATGTATGTGTGCATTTGTGTGATTTAGTAAGTTTTAAACGTCGTCTTAATATCAAAATGGTAATATTTGTGTCGGTGCGATACATACACAATACGTACATAATACATGCAGTTTATGAACTAGAAAAATGGATGCTAAACTGTATTACATACTGTACCCTAAACAGATGAGAACAATTTTATGTCCTCATATAATTATATAGGCTAACAGGCCATTCAAGATGAATGAATGTGAATTGATGCGAAACTTGAGGAAAAGTTTGGGATACAAAAGGTCTTCGCGGTACTTCTTTTATCGCCATTTACCCATTTATGTTTTGTAGTCTCCCCATTGGAGCAGATTTCCATACAATATTAACTTCATTAAACACATAACTTGAACCTTTTTTGATGTTTTGCCATAAAAAAAACGTTAACCTATGTGTTTTAGTATGCAGAATAAAGAAAAAAAGGTCTTCATGTGGTTTGACATGAAACTAACAAGCCCCGAGCCCCCCTCCCCACACCCGCCCCACACACAAAAAAAAAACCCACCTGCAGATGGGGTGACTCTGACAAGGGGTCAACTTATTTTTTGTCGGGTGTATACACTGGGTTGATATAATAGTGCAAGAAAATTAGATAATTATATTTTCGTATTTGACCTAAAAAAAAAGACGGCAGCAGCGAGATGCAGATTGTGTAACCATCGACATGCATGTGTTCAGGATTTTAAAATGGTAGCTACAAAAGACAAAAATGACTACGTCTTCTTTATAGTATTGCAGCATATACTTAAATTGAAAAAGGAACAGTAAAATGACATCAAAGGCAAAAGTCACAACAATACCATGATGAGACATTATACCAAATAGAGGAAACTCATCAGTCACAGCCTTGGGACGGTCTGTATTAAAATACGACGGTGTGCTTTTGTACAAGTCTTAATTAAATTCTCTTCTGTTCTGCTCATATAGTAAAGGTCACCATGGCTCTGTGGTGCGACCTTGACATAGAGTCCATTGACTTTTAGAGCAGACACCCTTCGAAGGCACATACGTACAAAAAGAAGAAATATGAAAATATTTTTTCGGATTATTTCGGGACCATTAGTAAAGGTGCAATTAGTTCTGCTAGGATGGGTAAAGAGACGATGATTTGAAATTATGAAACGCGTTATAAGATTTAAGATATGGAAAGATGAGAGAACAGATCTGCGCCTTGGATGAATTGCGGTGTGATGGACCATAAAAGACCAGAATTGAATGAGGTTTGTGAAGTTCGGTGGGAATTGGTAATTGGGACACCATCATAAACCAGTTTAAGCACCACGGTCGGCATTTTTGCCGACAGACCGCGCTAAAGTGGTAATTGTTGATTTTAACTATTTTAGTGCAATGTAGCGTCACGGTGTTTTAATATGTGCCGTAAAACCCAAATGCCAAATACCACGTTTTATTATCTGTTGTAATACACATAGGTTTTTTTTTATTTTCATGTTGGGGATCGGGTATCTAAAGGTGTTATGTGGCAGTTTAAAAAATGTTTATCCTACCAAATATCCAAAGTTAGTTATTGTTATATGAAAAGATCCGGCGAAATGATGTTTACTGATGTCGTATATCAAAGTGAAATGTGTGTCATAACACCCCCTGGTCATTACAAGCATGTATTTCCTATCTCAGCACCGCTGAGACTCGATGCAAAGTTAGCTATTTTTAAACAAAAAAAAAAAAGGAAACAAACGCAAAACAAACAAAACAAAAACAAAACAACAACAACAAATACACACAAAAAAAAACAACACAAAAACAAACAAGCAATAAAGCAAATGACCAACTGTCTATGAGAGAAGGTTAGATCGTCATACGGGTAATACCGTGTGACGTCGATATCCATTATTTGGTAGAAATGCCCTAACGCAAACTGTCGGATACCACCTTTAATATCCAGCTACAACCGATTTCTAATAAAGAGAATTTTACAGTTAATCATTAAAATTCTGCGTTAATTAGACAAATACAACACATGTAACATTCCACAATCGAAATATCAGAAAATATCAGATTAATGATGGTGAAAGATGAGAGAATAGATTCTCATCATGCACGGATAAAAACGGGATATAGCAGTAGAGACTAATAAATTTTATCAAAAAAGAAAAAAAAAACTAATACTGATACTTAAAGGTGGTACCCGTCAGTTTATCTATATCAAGTTCATGTAGCAGTATTTTTCCATGGTTTCTGAAAATATATGCATAATTTACGGATAAACTCATATATTAGTCTAAGTAAAGACGATTTGAAACACTACCTTTAAGAAATTCTGAAACGGTCTGAAATGCCTTATAATCACTTTCTTACGACAATACAAGCTTATAAGATATGAAACGAACATTAAAACCTTAAAAAATCACGTAATCTCTAGATAGATATCTTTTATTACCTCCAAATACTGGAGAGCATAATGTATATGTACAATACAAGAACAATATAATACATTATTTAAATAGAACTACAATTTACACACTACAATGCGTTACATTGAAGATGTTACGTGATAGTAATAAAAAAAACACGAAAAAAACAACAACATTATACATAGTTATAACAAAACAATTAAATCAACTTACAAATAGACAATAGGCATAGCTTTGAGCATAGAGTCAAGACAGTAAACTCATAACAGAAAAAAGTTCATACGAGTTTGTATTTACTTATTTAGAATTTACACTCAGATTTAAACCTCTTATGTAATATGAACCGTATTTACCAAGGTTGACAATGGCAAGCAGAACAATATATTAATCAATACAGCTGCAAGAATGTGTGCAATGTTCTACGTTTATCAAAAGCAGGATTATTGTTAAGTTAAGTTATTATATTATTGTTAAGTTAACAAGGCAATTTCCATAAGAAGTAATTCTCATAGTCTACCACACTAATAAGAGTAGACATTAACAGCAAGTACGTGCATATGCTAAGTGCAAATAAGGCAGATTTCATAGCAAATGAGCTTCTAGTGCCCTTAAAAAGTGATTATAATGCATTTCCGGCTATTTCGAAATTTCTTACATCAGTCGGTAAGTTTAGGCTGCTAGGCTGCCAGGCTGCCAGGCTGCCAGGCTGCTCGGCTGCCAGGCTGCTAGGCTACCAGGCTGCTAGGCTGCCAGGCTTCTAGCATCACATTCAAGCAGCCTAGAGATTATGTGAATTTTTAAGGTTTTAAGGTTCGTTTGATATTTAATATTCTTGTATTGTCGTAAGAAAGTGATTATAATGCATTTCAGACAGTTTCAGAATTTCTACAAATTTCACAAGCGAAAAAAAATCTGATGGAAATAAGGCTGATTTCAACGCGAATGAGCTTCTAGTGTCCTTAAAAAGTGATTATAATGCATTTCAGGCCGTTCCGAAATTTCTTACATCAATCGGTAAGTTTATGCTGCTAGGCTGCTAGGCTGCCAACTTCAGGCTGCTAGGCTGCCAACTTCAGGCTGCTAGGCTGCCAACTTCAGGCTGCTAGGCTGCTAGGCTGCCAATTTCACGGATATAACACATCGGCCATTTCTGCATAGTTGGCTTGTTCGGACGTCATCGAGTAGTTGCGTTCCATTGCATTCTGTTGTAAAAAATGGCTCTTTATAAAGACGAAAACAGTGTTTCAAAGAAGTCTTCATTATAATTATATCTTTATTGTCCAGTAAAAAGAATGCCGCTTTTCGCATTTACTGTTATACAGAAAACACGGTTTACTTTTTAATTGAAAACATATTTGTTCATTTGGTCAAATTATTTTTTAAGGTAAATTTATCCTTCTCGAATGTTCATTTTCTTGGAAGAACCAATATTCATGTATCAACTACGTTAAACAATGTGCTGCAGTTAACAGTCTTGCTCAAGGACTAAAATATCGAGGTCAAGATGGGGTTCAAACCAACGACCATCCGGTCAAGAGTCCATTTAGACCGCGGACGTTCATGCTCATGGCAACGTAGGGACCGATTTGAGTTTCTGGCGAATCTTTCTTTTTACTTCATTGAAAATAAATATTTTCTTGTCCTTTAGTGTTGAGCTTTTAACACTTACTATTATTTATAACTCATGTGCATAAATCAATCATTAGAAAGCATAAAACACACATTTAAAAACAGATTAATGTAGACATGCATTTTTGCTGGCAAACTGCTCATACGAAGTAAACTTATTCTTAAAAAAGAATTAACTTAATGAAATTTTATTGTCAATATTTATCCTCCAACCACTTTTCTAGCTAACGAAAAATGTTTAGTTAAATATTGCTGAGACTTAAAGGTGGTATACGGCTGTTTGCCTATATCTAATATATGTAACAATATCTGACCTCTGTTTGCGATATTTGTGCATAATTTCTGTATTAAAAAAAACACTCGTACTTTAATCTAAGCTTTGACGATTTTCAACAGTATCTCGATTTTAGGGCAGTAAAACTCGTTAATTAACACTTAAAATGTTCATTCATTTTTAAATATATAGGAAGAGTTGGGATTCCTGCTAAAAATAGACATCGACGTCACAGCAGATGACGTAAATGAGCTCAAACGTAAGGTGTCACGTGATTTTCTTAGTTTGAAAATAGCTAACTTTTTTCGCGTGACTCAGACACGAAATACATGGTTGTAATGGCGATTGAGGAGTAATAGTTCACTTTTCAGACAGGTGTAGGACATCAATAAACAACAATTGCGAGATCTGTTCAGGTAACAAAAGTTTATTTAGATGTTTAATGAAAATATTTTTTGCCCTAACTGTTGGATACCACCTTTAATATAGCATTCTCTAAATCCCTGAGCAATAGGTTATGTGAAACTAATTGCCAATTTATTAACTTTCTTCGGAGCCTGGTACACACATAAACCTGGAACATTTCACAAATCTAAAAATCTCGTTGATAAAGTAACACAACGAAGTTATCAAGCGTAGTCTGTCCTAGCCATCCATGAAAAGGTTACATGTTGTAGGTGACAAGTTCAACACGTGATAGTGTTCGCAAGCAGCAAGACAGTTTATTGGGTTTATAGTCCAACCAACAGTATTTTAGTTATCTGGAGATGATGTCCACTTGAAGTAGATATAGTGCTGCCTTAGCTGTGTTTACCATGCCGTGAACACCTGGCATGATACAACGCCCAGTCACATTATCCTTACACCGGGGCAACCAGTCGCGGAACTACCCTTATATTTGCTTGAGCGTTATCGAGAAAGATATGCCACTATCATTTTTAACGACTTTGGTATGTCGCGGCCCGGAAACGAAGCCGGGACCTCCCGTACCCGGAGCTGACGCTCTACCGATTGCGCTACCAGGTCAGGAGGGGAAGAATCAACGGAAAAAATAAGAAAAAAATAAGAAAAAAATAAGAAAAAAAGAAAAAAAGAAAAAGAAGGTAGGGTGGGTTTCATCATAAATTTTAAGATCGTTTTTGTCTCCTAAGCAAGGTTTTTTTCTTTTTAAGAGCGTTTCATTAATATTTCGGAAATCACTCTCAGTGCGAAATCGCTCTTAAATCTTACGAGTGCTTTTGATCAATTTGCTTCCAATCGCACTT
Organism: Sinonovacula constricta; assembly: GCA_007844125.1. Taxonomy (NCBI): domain Eukaryota; kingdom Metazoa; phylum Mollusca; class Bivalvia; order Cardiida; family Solecurtidae; genus Sinonovacula; species Sinonovacula constricta. The sequence goes on from CM017572.1 coordinate 254,944, forward strand.
ATTACAGTTTGTTAAGACGCATTTAGGAGTGATCGTAAGACCGAAATTTAAGAACTGTTTTTTTCAATTGAATTATACAGTATTCCCTGTACATGTATGCTTCGTTTTATATCAATGTTATATTAAGAAGGACATAGGATTGTACTTAAACAACTAATTGCGCAAGCACAATACCAAGCCTAAATAAAATATTGTACTTGCAGAAAATTTAACAGTGCATGTCGGATGTTATCATATAACTTCATCTCGCCGGAGATAAATATATGCAACAATTGCAAAAACCGAGCATCACACATATAATATTTTTTGTCTGAAATTGACTGCATGTGCTTACTTGTGCAACTCATGATGAGCTTCTAATTAAGCTGACAATATATTTCAACCATGACGAAGTAAAAAAGGTCGGCAAATGTGTCATTCATGTGTGCTTGTTTGTATTCATGGGTTACTCCATCTTTAATTAAACTTTATCTTGGCGTTTTGTTACATACACACAAAAAACGACATAAAAATAACTTTTTCCGAATATACTCAGCGTGTACCAGTTTCCGAGTCATATTATAGTGCATATTGATTTTTAATAATTAAGGTGTCTAATGAATAAAATAAGAGTTAAATGTGAGTGTTGCGTTAAATCTATAAACTAAACCAATAAAACTGAAATCCGGTAATTTGAGATTAACTCAAAAAAGGTCAAAACAAAAAACATGTGCAATATGTCTGGGTTTGAAAGTAGCAGCATTTACACAATCTATACGCTCATTGTTGCATTTTAAGCTTATAAGCTTATAACAGAAAATTTATTTTATTTTGCTTTTTAACGAAGAATGCCGTACGTAGCAACTTAGATTGAACTTTTGACAACAACAGCATATCCAAGCAGGTAATTTGGAAATATGTATTTTGTGGCATAATATATTTAACTACAAGAAACTTAAATAGCAAAGACATTGCTACATGATTGATTTCATGCGAATAATGCAAGGGAGATAACGTTCATATATAACTTTTCTTTTTAAATATTTAGCTTGTCTCCCCTTAATTAAACTGTCACAAGTAGGTTCGAAAAGTGTTAATGTTCGTGTTTTTACCACTTTAGGATGTTGTCGATGTATTAGTTCGCTTTTGTTTTTGTTGATTCTGTTTGAGTTATATTGTGACATGTTTGACCTGTTTGTTTTGATTCTGTTTGAGTTTGACCTGTTTGTTTTGTTTGTTCATTTGTTCCTATCGACCGTTCGGCTATTTGTAAGTTGTAAACTTATGTGTCTGTCTTATTTAAAAAACAAACAAATAACTAATTTAAAATTTGAAGACAACAATAAATAAAAAAACACCTGAAAAAATTGTACAGCTTAGCGTGCTAAACACGTGACTCGGTGTAAGAACATAACAATCTGTTTGTTTTTAAAAAAAGAGTAAGAGTTAGGTTACATAGAAATGAAAACTATTTCGTTTAATTTGAATTATTTACACTGAATTGAAGCAATCTTATCGGGTCTGACACGAAACTAGTTTTTACATTAACTTAATCTGCATTTAAATTTTAAACCGAATGTATTAATAATATCGGATTACATATAACAGATATGAAGATAATAATGACGCACACACACAAACAGACGCGCACGCACGCAAGCGAACATATACACACCTACACAAGCACACACGCACACATCCGAACCCACACACACACGCGCACGCAGATACGCACGCACACACACGCTAACACCATGGCTGATAAAGCAGTCTAGAGTAGTCTCCATTTAGAGTCAAATGTAAGATTTGAAATAGTCCATTATCGGACACGCACGATCGATCCATTCCGTTACTCTCCATTCATCGCCCGTAGGACATTTAGTTCACTTTTCGCCGTTTCTGGTATTTCATTGGTCGCTTCATAATCCGATGAAGATTTCAGTCCAATAATAAACCTCGTTCTTTCATTTTTTCTACAGACTTGTCAAAATGGCGACGTCATTGTTATACTTCTTGCCTCCACGCTGAAGAGTATGGATTTTGTAAGCAGTATTATGATCAGCCAATTCTTGTTCCACTCAGTTCGATAAGACGATAGAAAATTTACCAATAAACCCACGGTCGATGAATGTAGTAAAGGGGAATTGTGGAGCGTGGGTATCCGACGATGAAAATGGTCATAATTTTGAGAGTTTTAATTTAACAGTAAAAACATGTTCATTAAAATTTTCTTCCATGTCAGAATCAGAATAAGATTGTAAGGTAAAGCAAGCGTAATAGAAAATATGTAGAATTTGAAAATTAACACGTATGAGTTGTATACTTTAATGCAGACATGCATGCCAAATTCTCCTTCCAGTTTTGAATTTATGGATATTTTTGTCTTTCAAAGTTGGTACTAAATGCGTCTCTTTTTTAGAAATTAAAAAGAACTCAAACTATTATGCAATATCCTTTTTAGGACGTGTGTATTGCGAAAGTAAAAAAGGTAGAGGGGGGAGGGGGGCTGACCATTCGTGCCCATACCGGGAATCGAACCCTCAACCCCAAGCTTGGAAGCATTTTAACCCTAATTTTGATACTCCTCAATTGGAGGTTCAGTGTTAAACCGGAATTTTCATACATACGAATATGTCACATGTGTGATGAAATCGTACGAATATGTCACATGTGTGATGAATTCGTACGAATATGTCACCAGTAAGTGTTGTGAATTTTTCAAACCCCTTTTTTGAGACACCTGTTAGTTGTTGTTGTTTTTTTCGCGTATTTTTCACAACTTTAGTCATAAATCTGTGAGGAATTCGTACGCATGTTTTACACATAATAAAAACTTGTATGTATATGATCTGGGACTGTGTGAAGTTGGAAGCACCACAGATCACTTCCAGCAGAATGGAGAAAAAAGAATGTGCGCGTGTGTGTGTGTGATTTGTCAAGGTCAGATTGGAACGTTTTGAATCTGTTTCTATGTGAGACATAGTATTTAAGAGTGTAAGAGTCGATGCTGAGCAAGTTTCATAACCTATGCAACAATAGGGCCGTATCCAGAACGGCAAAAGCACCGAGGCAAATATTTTCTAGGGGTGTTTGTGGCATGCTACCCCCAAATTCTTTCGAGGGGTGCGATTTGGCATATATCTGGGGGTGTTTTTCATCAAATCCATGTTTTACATTCGCTTTGAAATATTTCTCTCAAAAAACAGTTACTATTACATTTATCCTTTATCTAATTTTCAAGTTATGTTTTCTAGATGGGACGGAGTAATCTCTATGTATTAATATACACATTATTCTGTATAGTTTTATAAGTCTTTAATTTAAACATTAATTTGAGCGGAAATAGGGAAAATAGTGAAAAGTTTCATTAGTTTTTAGTTATGTTACTTGTTTGCAATGAATCATTCTAAAAGATAAATAATATAAAGTTATTTTTCCTTTAAGAGATAGTAGAAAATTGATTTGTATAAATAATTGTCTGAGAAAGCGTAACTCGGCATATCCGTCAGGACTTTATTATTATTGTGCGTAGAGCCACTGTTGGCAATTCAAGTCTCAACAAAGGAAGCCGCATATTCCATACAATCCGTCAGCGGGGTGCGCGTATGTATAACGATATAGCAGTTAAGCATAAATATTTCGTATTTTCAACCTTTTTTTTTTTTTTTTTTTAAATCAACAAGACTTTCAGAAGACAGTTATTGCATATGTTAAAATATAGAAAAGGACACCGAAAATAATTTCTTTTTATGTTACTTTATCAGTTATCTCGATTAATAATGGTGATAACGGCGTTAGCATTGTCCAAAAATGTTAATGTAAACACATTTCGTCATTAACACACAATCAGGTGTTGCAAAATAAGCCAAACTGTATCAAAAATTTATTTCTAAGCAACGAAAAGAAAACAAATATTCTAATGAATGTTTTATTATCATTTTATGACTCAGGTCGCTGTTTAATTAATAAAAAAAAACCTTGCTGCTGATTTGAATTTTTAAAAATGCATTAAAGTATCAACATTAGATATTTTATGATAAGTTTCAACTTTCGCTATTTTTAACGTTTAACAACATAAAACACGTTTACCTCAAAATGCTCTACACACATTTACGATTATCACCCCACGGAACGAAATACGATCTGTGCGGTAAACCGGGATTTATACGTGATTCCGAAATGTTCAGTTTTCAGTCATACACTTACATACTGTTACTGAAGAGTACACAAAAATACAAACAAAAACAAAACAAAAAACATGGGCAGTTAAATGAAATTAAAATAAACCTTATTACAGATAAACCGTCTTTAGAACAACATTTTTCTTGTTAAAATTGTCTTTTACAAAATCAACAAGACAACTAGAGTTAATGTTTTTATCACTGTACTCTGCTCAACAAGCTCTAGTGTTGTGTAAAATTTCCAATCAATATCTCTGGTACTTTTAGAGTTATTATCCAGACAAGCTTTCTTTGCAACAAGAGAGATAATTAAAATATAGACGAATCATTCCCATTCACCATATGCTCAGTACAACAACTTTTCAACTAAAAACGTGAAATATGCATATTGAAAATTTCCCCATTCAGAAGACACAGCCTCCCCACACAGCCAAAAGTAAAAAGAAAAAGAGGGCATTATTTACAGAATGATCAAAACAGACACCCCAAACAATTAATGAAAACGAGAACCCAGGGGACTACCGCATTGATGGTCAGTGACAAAACAATTTGCCACTGGGGGGGGGGGGGGGGTGTAGACCAGGTTCTAGGGTGCACCAGCCCCACACTTGCTTCAAAAGGCTCTCATATGAACACACAAGTACAAGTTATCTTTGTGAAACTTGTCAACCCACCCATCAACTAGAAAATGTTGCATGCAAAAGCACACAAACATATAAAACATAAGAAGCTATTAGCAATGTAAAGCAAAAGGGGTGGGGTACTCAATGACCTTACCGAGACCAGAGCCCCTGGAGTCAAATAAGCAAGAATACAATGACAGGGATAAAAGAAACAGATCGAGCTTCTATGTTCTTTTACAATATTTCCCTATAAACCTTCATAAACTCTTAAATTCCTGCCACCGTCCTGCAAACAAAGAGGTCAGTTTTATTTAATAAAGGGATGTAAATAAAGTGGGGCCATCCAGATAATTGGTTCTTTGTTACTTAATTTCTCTCAATGAGCACATTTTAAGTTGCAGTTTAATACTACAGTTTTGACTTTTGTCCTTACAAGTGAAATAATTTTTAAAACAATCGAGAGTCAGTGTTCTCCCACTGTATTTTCTTCCAACCAGCGTTATCAATCGATGAAGTAACAACCATGACAACTATGCTTCTCAAAGACGTTTTGAGTTATACTCCGAACACCCTTTCACAAAAAGGGAGATAATTAAAAATGGAACCATTCATAGTAATGGTTCTCCTCACTGCACGAAACGCTTTATCGTTGTGCAAAGTTATATCTCAGTATATCTGATATATTCCTGAGCAACGATGGAGATAAATGACTGCAGACGGATGGACGGACGGTCGGACGGACGGACTGACTGAAAGATTGTCCGAGTGAGACACGGACGGGCGGCACAGGCGACAACATTTTCCCCTTTCTTAGAGATGCATAAAACGCCATCCCGTTGATTCGTCTAAGTGTTATAAACAGATGTTAAGAATGTGTGAAAATTTCGTATAAACAAAACTGTAGCAAATGTTGTTCCATCTTTTTGGACATGCGAGGTATTCGGTTTTTGTCAAATGGGGTATGGGTTCTGTAGCCGCAATAGCTCAGATGGCAGAGCGTCGGCTTGCGGATCGGGAGGTCGTGGGTTCGAACCCCGGCCGGGTCATACCAAAGACTTTAAAGTTGGTAGTAGTGGCTTCCCTCCTAACGCTCGGGACTACGGGGACAGCATTACGCCTGACTCGTCGGTGTCAGTATAATGGACCGGCCGGGTTCAGTCCCTGGGCACCTCATAAGTGCCCCTGTGCTGTAATGATAGAAATGTCGCTGCGCAGTATCGGCAAAAATGCCGGCTAATCCCTAATCCCATCCCATAACTGTGCGACATATTCGAAGGTATTTGTGATAAATTTGTCAACTGGCCAAGACATTCAGGCTTTTAATCAGAACAGACAATATTTTTGTGGGTTTTTTTTTTTAAATATTTTTGCTTTATGTTGTTGTTGTTTGTTTTTGTTATTGTTGTTGTTGTTGTTTGGGGGGAGGGGGTCGTTTTTTTATGTTACCACAGTGATTGATGCGCAGATGTCGGAATATTTTACTTTTGCCAGAAGTGCAAAGTGTAGAGACTCCGACTTTGACCTCGGTATAAACAGGTCGTTAAAATGAAACAGGTATAGCTCCCTTGCAAGTATGGTGATCGGACAAGAATTAATTTTCTACATGTTTTATATGTTTCCTACGAAATATATTCACGGCATTCTATACACACTGAAGGTAGCACTATATGCTAAAAGTGGAACCCGTCTACAGATAACTGAAATACTTCTGGTTCGATCTTCGTGGGACGCATTTGTTCGGGTCATGAATAAAACAAAATAAATAACAATAACAGGCGGTATTTCATGGCGAAAGATTTCAAGGGAAATAAATGCGCAATGACTAATTACTCTACCCCTATACGAGTTACTTTCCCCTGGATCAATCTGAGATCTAGGTATATAAATAGATCTGTATATAAATAGATTCGGCTCGATATTAATCCGGGTACGATTCGGGATTCTGGTGTTTACCCTACTGGTTAAATGTTGGATTTCCCTACCTGATCGAACGATCGATCGATCGATTAATACATCGATATGATTGATTTTGGTCAGAAGGCGCGTGAAATGAGTCAGTCGGGGTTTTCCAAAAATTAATAGTGTGGTATTTATTATTGGAAACCCAAGTGGAAAACCTAGGTGCGGTCTTTAAGTCGTTTTAGGTCAACGACTTAATTTGTGCCAAATTCTAGTGCGTTCATGACAAAGTGAATAATTCTTTTTCAAAACATAGGAAACCTTATGCACGTATTCCACGTACACCATTTCTGTTTACAAACAACAGAACAAAACAAACTTCTTTAATCAAATATCACCTTTGACATTAAAAGTGCAATGAGTGACGTCATACGTATTTTTGCTTGTGGATTTGATTAATCTGCCCAGTCAACAAGCTGTCGACATCCGGGTCTGGTCACGGAATTGGTACTTACGAAACTCTGTTTCCTTGTTTATTTGTTTGTTGCTGCTGTTGTTATTTTGTGGCTGTAATGTTCACGCAACACTCTATCCCTTATCACTAGACGATGTTGATTTACAACAGATTCACTGCTGCCTTCACTGTGAAGGCACGCCGTAAATTCAAGATATGACCCGCACAATATTCTTTAAGTTTCAAGCGACTTGGTAAAAGTTGATAACAAATGCATCTTTTTAAAAAAATTCTACAGTGAATAACTGATTTATTTAAGTAGTTCCCCTGGTCACAAGATTACATGTTGGTTTGCAGTCCTTCACGAGACTTTTGAGTGGTATGGTAAGAGCAATCGAGAGCGTCGCTGCGTTTTTCAACTATTTACGAACTATACACTCTGTAGTACCGGTGCATCCTCGAACTACACGTGCATACGATGTTAAGTATCACGAGCGGCGCCCAAAAGGAAACACAGGTGAATATCGTTAACATAAGCAAAGAACCGTCCTAAATCAGTGTATCAGGTACGGGTGGCCCGGGGTTCGATCCCTGGCCGCGACTTACCAAAGTCGTTAAAATGGTAGTGGTATATCTCCCTTGCTAACGCGCAAGCAAATATAAGGGTAGTTCCACGACTGGTTGGCCCGGTGTCAGGATAATGTGATTTGGTGTGGTATCATGCCAGTTGTTCACGGCATGCTATACACAGTGAAGGCAGCACTATATCTGCTTCAAGTGGACACCGTCTCCAGATAACTGAAATACTGTTGGTGGGACGATAAACCCAATAAACAAACAAATACATCAGTGTATTGTGTCAGGCAGAAAGCTGATACCAACATATAAAATCAAGCACATTTTTTTTAAATGAGATTCCTATGTTGTTTCATGATCCTTATTTATAGGCACAACATTTATCTTGCATGTAACTTGATAATTGTCCGCTTAAAAAAGACTATTATTATGCAAATCCAGACCCTTACCCTTGCAGAGGAACAACTAACCCGGATTAAACAAATGGTGTAGATCCAAATCAGCCTACACAACCCACCCCTATCCCCTCCTCTCTCCGCGGTTGCTTTTGCTAGTAATGAGTCTCTGGCTATATGTATTGGCTCATGTTCTTATCAGATTTATTAAAAGTTTATAAAAAGTAGCATGTAGTTGTTTATCTTCTGGAAACTCCAATTGTTGTAGGACCACGCCCTGTTTATATATATATGAATATACATGTACTGACAAAATAATTAGATCAAACACAATTGTCTGTGTGCGATTAATACATTGTAGTGTGTATTTAAACTTGTTATATTGAATCTTTGCTTGTACGTTCCATGACTTTACATGTCTAGCGTGATAATTTGGAGGAATTTAACTTTTCTATCATATATTGTTTATTCCGTGCATTAAAGATGGTTCTCGCGATTATGTTGTACTCATGAAAAATAGTCTAGGGAAGGGGGGGGGGGGAGCATAACCATACCTAGCTGCCGGACTAATAGCTATTGTTGTTGAGTAATTATATTTTTCTTTTAGTTAATATTTTTGGACCTTGCAGTGTTACTTTTTCGGACTGGGAAGGAGATTTGCCATTTTTCTAAAGTAAGTGGATTTTGTTGATTTTAAAAAATGGAATCGTATCAGCGCTTACATGCACCTTCTATCGATTTTGTTTCGTAGATATAATCATCAAGTGGGGTGCGGCACAAAAAAAGATGGCGATTGTTTATATTTCATCATAAAAAGTATAAACAAAAAGAACGAGTTATTCTGTAGCAGAGCTTTAGTTGTTCGTGCGAAATTTATTAATTAATGCACAGGGTATGTTAATAGTACACATTTAACGAAATATTAAACTATTGCTAATTTAAAGCCAGTTTACATTGTTTTCTATAGTGTTGGCCCTGACAGCCTAGCCTCAGTTTTGCCATCTTATAAACACGGCATAACTTTTCAAGACATTTCTTGGTAAAATATTCAAAGCGGTGTGATATCATAACACACACCCCTCTGTTCGCTCCTAGTGGTCGACTGAATATTTGTGTTTAAACAAATATTGTTGAGTAACCATGAGTCGGTAATTGCATATTTTATTAAAACATAGGTTGGGTGATAGTTGAGATAAGGATAGGTTGATCTGGTACAAAGGGCTTAAATAGTGTACTAAAATATAAAGATCGAGTGCACGCACCCATACCACTCCTTTTTCAGTATTTGGGGTTTTCCAGTTTGACATTTGGAAATTATTTCATTTGGAAATTATTTCACTTTGTAATGGAGTTTTCCATTTGGAAATTTTTAATCAGAGATACGGTTCGTAAAATATATAATATATTTAGGGAAACCCATATTCTTGTTTTCTGTCTCTACTTATAATGATGGGTTTTCCCCTGTTTATTTATAGCTTTAGAATAGTCTCAATGCGTGGTAGGAGTACACATAGTTCACCTTTCCGCGAGTCTAAAAATAGAGTTAACCTGAATTAAAGTGACAGATCTTACAGATTATCTTGCAGATCCGCGAACATATTTTAATTTGACATCTCCCAAAATGCAAAGAGATTGTGATGGAGATGTTTAGATGAAGATTAAGACAGTTTCACCCAATGATACATTCATGACACACAATTATGAAAGAAAGTTGTTGCTCACTACAGCGAGATTTTACCTTTTGAAGAAGTAATGGACATGCCTCATCCAATAAACTAAATTAAGATGCAAACAGAGAAGCGATTACTGCAACGTACGATTCCTAGCACCACAAACAACAAACAACCCTGTTGCTATTAAATTGAACAAAAGGCTCAAACAGATTTAAACTGACCGCTTGTCAAAATCATTGTTTGTGGGACAATGTGTAAGTGAGAATCAGCATAACGCAGGTAAAGTGTCAATCAACGCGATGTGATTGGCTAATTCCATGCTAATACACACTATGTACTATCTATTTTTAGATCTCGCGGAAAGGTGAGTTGAACGGCGTACCCGGGATTTTCAGACACAGATCCCAGTGATGTATTGTTTATTTTGGAAACATGTATGAGCATTTATTTTAGACTTTAAGTAAAGTTAAAATGCAAAATCATATAAAAGTAATTAATGTTTAATAAAAAGGTTTCTATGACCGGATGTTACTGACTCTCAAGTAACCTTTGTCCCAATGTATAACCTGGTGGGCATCTGTGGTCTAATAGTTAAGACGGTGGACTCCGGATCGGAGGGTCCCGGGTTCAAAACCCCGAAACTGACCATGTGATGTTAGTCCTTGAGCAAGACTAATAGCTGCATATCGCTCCAGGTACTCAGTACCTGAGAACTGGTTCTACACAGAAAGTAGACAGTTGAGAGGGATTAATATAAGTTGAAAGAACTTGTTTCCCAATCAACTATGAATAAATAGGTTTAAACTAAACTAATGTATAACCTATACTCTAGAAGAGGTGTTTATTTGCTTATGAAGACTTGCGTGCTTTCTTATTCCCAATGCGTTGTACTTTTGATTTACTACAGAATAATTTTGACCATTGTTTACGCACCTGCTATCGCGTACAGGGTCAAACGCACCCCCACCCCCACCCCCACCCCCGAACGACGCTTCTGGGTGCTTTGACTGCCAAGAAAGTTTGTCCGGATGTGGCCAAATAGTTACGCATGCTTATCTTATTTAAATCATTGAAATGAAACAATGTTGCAGGGATGGATACAGGGTGGGGGATGAGGGGGTGAATCCCACCACACACCCCCCCCACCCCCACATCCCCCACACACTAGCAACCAGGTAAAAGAGTAAAGTTGTGAAAACACATACATGTAAGCTTCAAAATACTAATTTTGTAAAGTAAATTTTGTCTGTTAACTGCTTACGTCGAAGTTAGGGTCTCGTCCCACCAAAATTTTCCGGACCCGCATCTGTTGTGTTGTAAATTGTTAACTGTATTATTTTGTTTCCTAAAAAGCTCGCACTCAAATTTTCGGCAAACTGCCTTTTTTCAAGCGTTAAACACAAACAATTGCTTTCTTCAAATATTTGCGAACATTTATGTGCGATGCCATATTAGAAAACTATTATCGCATGTTACTATAAACGTTTCCAAATATATAAAAGAGTTATTGTTTGTGATTAACTCTTGAAAAAAAAAGGTTATTTAAATGATATCTGCTTGTCGCAAGTAATTTGGTGGCATGTATATTTTCGTCTTGAATAAGAAATAGCAAGATAAATAAAAAAATTTAGTAAGAAATCAGAATCAGTGAGAAGAAAAGTGATCTTTTCAGGCGACTCTAAAAATTAATAAAACAAAAGCTTTCTCTGGAAACGTGACGTAAAATTTTATAAGACGTCATAGCGTTCCCGGATGTTACATTTGGTTACGTCATTAATGTAACTATGTTTGCTTTTTTGCGACTCCGCAAAGCGTTAATAATGTCATGCTTGCAATGACTTCGAATTATCCAGATTTTGTTTAGTCTCCTGTCACAGAATTTATCGGATAACAATTCTAAAGCTATGCTGATTTTATACACACTTGTCGAAGCGTTTCTCTTATAGAATGACATGGCGGAGAACAGTTTTACAGCTACGAGGATTACATACACATTCCTCGAAGCGTTTCTCTTAAAGAACGGTGTGAAGAAACAATTCTACAGCTACGAGGATTTCATACACATTTCTCGAAGCGTTCCTCTCACAGAAAGGTTTGGAGAACAACTCTAAAGCTATGGAGATTTCATACACATTCCTCGAAGCGTTCCTCTCACAGAACGATGCGGAGAACAACTCTAAAGCTATGGGGATTTCATACACATTCCTCGAAGCGTTCCTCTCACAGAACGGTTCGGAGAACAATTCTACAGCTACGAGGATTTCAAAAACATTCCTCGAAGCGTTCCTCTCACAGAACGATTCGGAGAACAAATCTACAGCTGTGGGGAATCGTGGGGAGTCCATACATACTTGTCGCAGCGTTCCTCATTTTGGATGGCGAGTTGAAGAACAGTTCTACAGCTAGGAGGATAACATTGTGAGTATGAATCGGGTTTAAGTGCTGTTGAGGGTTATAAACAAGAACTGTCTGAAAGTTTGCCTACATGTATAATCTAACATATGTAACAATATCTGACCTCCGTTTGGTGTAATTTAATTTTTAAAGAAAAAAACAACATACTTTTGTCTAAGCTTTGACGATTTTCAACAGTACCTCAACTTTGTGGCAGTAAAAACGTTAATCAACAATTAAAATGTTCATTGTTTTCAAATCTATAGATAAGAATGATTTGGGATTTCGGCTAAAATAGACATCGACGTCATAGCGGATGACGTGAATGAGCGAAAACATAAGTGGTCACAGGGTTGTCTTAGTTTAAAAATAGCTGACCATGCAGCATGGCTCAGATAGGCAATACATTTTTGTAATGTCGATTGTGGTGTTATGGTTCACTTTTCAGACAGGTGTAGGACATCAATAAACAACATTCTGAGTGATCAGTTTATGTAATAATTGTTTATTAAGATATTTAATGAAAATATTTTTGGTCCAAACTGACTGATACCATCTTTAACTTTGATATGTGGGTATAAATGCATATAACATATACAGTATTTACTTACATATGAATGTACATGTTTATTTAAATTTATATTGAAAGTTAGTCGAAATATATAACAGTTCGTTAAAATGTATTCTAGCATGTGTACATCTTAAGCTTTTCATGACATGCAATATAAATTATCTGAGTTTTGTTTTTAATTTAAACATTAAATGAAAGAAACAAATTCAAGCAAAGGTACCTTTAATATGAAAAATAGGTCTAACAATGCCTGAACAAGCACATTCAAAAGCCATCCGGCATAAATACATCTATAAAAATAATAAAGTAATAAATAATTGTTGAGGGAATCAATTTCTTTGCTACTTTCAAAAGATGATTTATAATAAATATCATTCTTTTTAAAATATGTATATATTTATTGCAGGTACCTAGTATTAAACCGAATATTGAGACCATACCTCGCCTGGTTTTAAAACCCCAACTTCTGCAGAGTTTGTACAGCGGAACCAGCTGGCCTGTTCACAGGGAATAATTTGGCCAATGGGACTATTAATGCGAAAGAAAATGGAGACAAAACAAAATCGAAAGCACGAGGACAAGAAATACATGCAGATTACACACAACACGTCAAACTGAGGCACAACAAGGCAAGTACAATATGCGCAAACATTGCAAGAAATATGCAACGGAAAAGTTGGCGGGAAACTGATTTTGGGTCTGTTTAAAGAAGAGATTAAGAGGAGCAATTTAAGAAGAGAACGAGAGAAAGACATTTATGAGCAGAGAAATATAGACAATGTGTATGGTTTTGAAAAGAATGTCAAAGAAGAATGCACAATAAATACTAAAGAGAAGTTGCTGGTACCTTAAAAGGACAGACTGACGATGAAACCAAGAAGAAAAAAACCGACTCAAAAGAGACGAGGTGAAACTAACGGCTGGCGAATTATTACATTATACGAGGGGTCGTGGTGAAGAAAGTGAGGTGAAGATATAAATGGACGATTTCAGTTTTGTTCTGGTGGTTGGATGTGTGCTAAATGCCAAGATCATTGTTGAGAACATGGATTAAGTGGAGGCGGAGGAGGTGTTTGATATTGATGACGGAGAAAGTGCCGGTTGTGAAATGTGGAGATGTGTGAAGAAAAATTCTAAATCGTTAAAGTGTAAAAAGTGACTTGTTGCTTGTTTTATATTTAAATTTAAGCAATATACATCTGCACTCGCTTGCGACACCTTCCGGAAATATGAGAAAGCACACAGGATTGACCCTTCATGACCGCCATGACTATTCTGTTATTATGGAATGCTCACTAAAATTTGCACATGGGGGAAAGTTTGTTTAGCGGACTCTCTAACCCAGATTAAAACGGTCCTACTTCGATAAACGGTGTTCTATTTTATTTATTTATTTATTTATTTATTTATTTATTGTTATATTTATTTTTGTGTGCCTGTAACTTTCATCAAAACATAACAGAAAACTACAGATTTTGTGATTAGGAGCATCCGACTTAAGTCAATACAATTCAATACAAAACAACACTGAAAATAAATAAAGATATCGAGAAAAAAACATGCCATATTCCAGAAAAATGCTATCTGAACAGTTATTTTTATAGTTTATTGTAATAATGTTAGCAATTCTTATTTCCTTCTATATATGTAACATCTTGCAACCCCATGAGATTGTGTCGGTTTTGCTTTTTATTTTATTTTAAATCATTTTATGGTCTCAGGAATTACAATTATATTTATTTTTTCTGGAGATTTGTTGTATACTGAAAACTTTCAAATAAAAACCATAACTTTTCAAATATGTCTTTCTTTCTTTCTCCCATATTGTTTTAACTTACTTAACTGACTCACTTGGGGTCCCATAGTACCTATACGTCGGTTGCTGTACACTCCAAATGTTTGGGGGAGGGGAGGGGGATGCGATGTGTCTTTTGTTATCCACATCATGATTGTTTGGGGGTCATCCAGAAAAAAAAACAAAGGGTCTAGCTATCAATAAAAATATTAACCTGAATAGAAACGTTTTTAAATGTATGTATTTTTAACGGTTATTATTTGGAATACAGTCACTGTGAACGCGTTTTCTATTATTGCAACCATTAAGAAAGCAAAACTGCTATGACCGCAAGCTTTCAGTAAAACCTCTCCACAGCAACATCTGGCGGAGGCACGAAAAAGTGTTGCTGCTGAGAGGTGTTGCTGCTCAGAGGTTTCAATGAGACAAGAAACAATGTGTGTTTTTTTAATAGTTTTGTACTGATATCAGATTTTTCTAAGTATATGTTTTATTAAATTTTGCTTTGGTAATGAAAATGCAATATATTGTTATAAGAGAAAACAGAAGATGTTTTTTAAATCATTTATTGATGATGAAAAAAACAAGTTGTATAACACACACAAAAAAACACTTAAAAATGTATGTACATGATGAAAACCTTTTTATAGGACATTTCAAGACAAAATGACCCGTATTCCAGTATTGAGTCATGCAAAGACTGATTTACCATTACAAGAATCGAATTTATAGCCATACATCCTAAAACAATGACAGTTTGCATAAAGCACTGAACGTAAACATGTTTTTAAGTAAGCAATCAATACAGTGATATCTTTTTATCTTCCGATCAACTAAAGAAAACAAACCTACCGTTAACATCATCAATAGTTGACCGCGTGACATTTCTGGTGTACGCGACAGATTGTTCTAAAAGTAGCTGCACTGGTGTTGCTACGCAGAGGTTAAACAGGCCTCAGGGAAGAGATTTACACGGCCGCTTACCGCTTCGCGGAGGAGTTGCTGCTTAGAGGTTAAAAATCACTGAAAACTATTGGGGGGGGGGGGGGGGAATTTAACTGCCGCTGCTTAGAGGTAGCCGCTGCTTAGAGGTGCCGCTTCGAGAGGTTTTACTGTATATAACAATAGATTAGATCTTTAAAAATAGCAGTTTGTTAAATAACTACATGTAGTCTTATTAACAAGACATTAGATTGCGACTTGTCATGTTATTATTATTCTAATTAGGAAATAGATTTTAACTTTGCGTGAACTAACGTCTAATATATCACGGTTTCGAGCTCAGATGTGTATTAATGGAGTCACGAAGGCCTGAGTGATAAAATTTACGCATCTGAACGAGAAACCGTGAAAACCCGTAAACCGTAAATCACGCAAACTTAAAATCTATTTCCATTCTAGCACGCATTACAAGAAATTTGGACTTAAAATGGACACAAATGAAAAACTACAATTTATACAATATTGTTAGGTTGTTTCCCTTGTTTGGCTGTTCTATTTCACCCCCGCGTACTTGCTGGTTATCTAAAAATGGAATATCAACAACTGACGAAATCGCATGTTTTATTTATTTATTAATTATCATAATGTAATACTTATGTCATTAGTAAAACAAACCTGATACTTTTCAAAACAGGGTAAAATTTCAGGCGAAGACCATGTGAACAGAAAGAACAACTTATCACACTATGTCAGTTTTAGCTGCGTCAAGAAAAATGCAATATGATCGTCTGACTGTGTCAGGGACGAATTTATTGCGTCCAAAACACAGAAAACGCACAACGCTCGGTCTTTTTGCATTGCCGTGCCACATAATTTAAATAATTACAATAAATAGAAATGAACTAATTTATCAACGTTCGGACTTCGTACATGTTCCATAGCTACATGTAGATCTGTTGACCCAATGCCGCAATAATTCTTCAGAATCAAGTTGTCAACTTTATTATGCATGGCTGGCCAATGTCATGAATATGCTACCGCTATTGTAGTCAAGTAGAACACGGCAACAAGGAGCAGTCTGTAGGTCCAGCATTATCGAAACTTAAAAAAAATTATTTTAATAAGTATCACGTCAACCAATTGGTCACTTCAAGGTCCAGCATTCTACAAACATAAAAAAATCAATTTAACAGGTAGTAAGTCAGCCACATGATCACTTTAAGGTCCAGCATTCTCCAAACAAAGAAAAATCACTTTAACAAGTAGCACGTCAACCACATGATCACTTTTAAGGTCCAGCATTCTCCAAAACTTAGAAAAACACATAAACAAGTAGTTAATCAACCACATGATCACATAGCATTCTCCAAACTCAGAAAAATCACTTAAACAAGTAGTAAATTAACCACATGATCACATAGCATTCTCCAAACTTACAAAAATTGCTTAAACAAGTAGCACGTCAACCGCATGATCACTTTACGGTCCAGCATTCTTCAAACTTAGAAAAATCACTTAAACAAGTAGCACGTCAACCACATGATCACTTTACGGTCCAGCATTCTCCAAACTCAGAAAAATCACTTAAACAAGTAGGAAATCTACAACATGTTCACTGTAAGGTCCATCTTTCTCTAAACCTAGGAATTCACTTTAAGAAGTATCAAGTCAACCACAAGATCATTTTAATGTCCAGCATTCTCCAAACTTAGAAGAATCATTTAAACAAGTAGCACGTCAACCACATTATCTCTTTGAGGTCCAGCATTCTCCAAACTTAGAAAAATCACTTAAACAAGTAGCAAGTCAACCACATGATCACTTTACGGTCCAGCATTCTCCAAACTTAGAAAAATCACTTAAACAATTAGCACGTCAACCAAGTGATCACTTTAAGGACCAGCATTCTCCAAACTTAGAAAAATCACTTAAACAAGTAGCACGTCAACCACATGATCACTTTAAGGTCCAGCATTCTCCAAACTTAAGAAAATCAATTAAACAAGTAGCACGTCAACCACATGATCTGTCTGTAGGTCCAGCATTTTTCAAACTTACAAAAATCACTTTAACAAGTAGAACATCAACCACATGATCTGTCTGTAGGTCCAGCATTCTTCAAACTTACAAAAATCATTTTAACAAGTAGAACATCAACCACATGATCTGTCTGTAGGTCCAGCATTCTTCAAAATTAGAAAAATCATTTAAACAAGTAGTAAATCAACCACATGATCACTTTAAGGTCCAGCATTCTCCAAACTTAAAAAATTCACTTAAACAAATAGCAAGTCAACCAGGTGATAATTCTGTTGACAAGTCAACCAGATGATCAGTCTGTAGATCCAGCATTCTCCAAACTTAAAAAAAATCACTTTAACAGGTAGCAAGTCAACCACATATTCACTTTAAGATCCAGCATTCTCCAAACTTAGAAAAATCACTTTAACAAGTAGCAAGTCACACAGCAAAGCACTTTAAAATACATATTATAAAAACCTGGTTCTATAAGCAAAATTTTGACGAAGCAGAATGTAATGTTGTTTTTTCTTTTTTGAAAACAATATCTTAAATATTAATGTTTTGCAATATACTTTCCACTCGTATAGTTTCATTATAACTTATTTGTCCCTTATTTGTTATTCTGTATATATCACTCCAGCCCTTTAATCGTACGGGTATACCATGTAATCTACATCCATATTAATTCGTACAAATCAATTCCTACATGTTATTGAATATACTCAATATTTTATGTTATGACAAATAGCATATATGTCTGCTGAATTTCCAATTACATTGTAAAAGCTGAATCTGAAAGTGCAGTGGATACATGCATATGTATTTTCTAACCCACAAGCTGTCTTCGTCGCGTGCGGTCCACTAATTTCCGACTAAGTCTCAGTTTATTTAAATGCAATTTCTTTAAATTCCTGCAATGAATTCTTTTTCAAAATATTACTCCTGAACTCCAGAATTTATGTGAGAATGCAGTCCTTTATAGAGAGTAAAAAGTTGTTGTAACTGCTGGAACTTCCGAGATCCTTAGCTGAGTGTCTTTTATCACCGAGTGTTTCGACCCTTTAGTCTAATTACACACTCCTGGTGGTGGGCCCGCAGTGATGATCAGTTAATCCAGTACTTGTCAGTAGTTGGTTTCAAGCTCAAATCCTTTTTCAGAAGCCAAAGCCACAGTGAAGCTCATTAATCTGCATTTCCTAACTTGCTGACGGCTGTTTTCCTCTCCCTTTTAGACGCATCTTGGGCTTCAAACAATTTCCACAACATAATTGCCGGGAACACTCTTGTGCCAACTCCCACAGGGAAAAGCCATGAAGGACACCCCTGTTCTCGGCACTGCCTTAGGAGGCCAGAATACATGGCTGTCTTCCTGTTGGAACGTTGAGCCAATTATTGACAGGCGCGTGTTTTTCTTCGACATAACAATAATATCTGGTCTATGCGTTGTCTGGACAACGTCAAGTAAAACCTGTTTCTTTCCGTTGTGCTTCGCGCCGTCTCCCCAGTTTCTTCTTTGTCCACTTCTTGCGTCTTTCTCGTTCTAAAGTGTTAGCTAAGTCTCACTAAACATAGCAAGGTCTCCATCTGTACCTCCCCTGTACTAATGACACTTGGCTGGATGACAGAAGATGCTTCAGTGTATCGCTTTTATTGTGCCGTGGAAAGAATGGAACTTCATCTATGAAGATTGCTTTGTGAAGCAAGCAGATCGTATACCGATGTCAGCTGAAAACTGATGCGAAGTGTTTGCTTTTCGAAATATCATCACTGGTCCACATTTCTGTTGTCTGGTGTTTTGTCCACTCCGTGAAATCTAAATGCCACTATTTCTTGCTGTTACTCAGTTTTCTCTGCAGCTGTAATTTTAATCTGCATCATTTTTGCTTGTTTTCTGCAACTTTTGCTATGTGCAAGCCCCCTCTTTCCTTTGCTGTCGGTATGGTGTAACCGGCTTTCCTTCTGCTTGACAGACAACTTGGCTAACAGACCACTTTACCTGTCCTGGTTTTAACACCGGCTCCAAAGACTAAGTTGTCTGGCGAGCTCATCAGTGTCATGACTAGCCTTAATCCCTTCCACTAGTGAACTTATTGGGAGCTGAACCTTATTAAATCTTCCCAATAATCCATTGCTGGTGAAGCAGGGCAGTAGTCCTTGTTACTTTCAAATGCGTCTCCTTATGGTCTGTTGTAGACATCCTACTGTGGACGTTGCTAACTCGCCAGCATGAGATCCTTGGGAGAATGCCATTCTAGAATAGCCATACATACATTTTTTCCAGTCATCTGCTCTCCTTCTGCAAACTGAAGTCCCTGTAGTAGTCTTTTCGCAATATGCTCAGGTTCATGGTACTGTTAGAAGATGCCTCATTCAGCTATCTGAATAGACACATACGCGTTGTCAAAGTCTACAACACTAATGTCTTTATAGTTCGTTCTTACCTCCCGGAGTATTTGACTCCAGAAGACATTAATCTGTTTTACACAGCCGCAGAAGCCTGGTTCTCTACTTCGTTCGACTAATATGTCCACATAACCATTATTAATGAGGTAGGTTTTTAGTCGGTTGGCTAGGACAGATAAGAAGATCATTCCTTTTATGTTATGGAGTTAGATGGTCCTAAGTTGTCCAACATCTTTCTAGTAGTTCTCCATTGGTGTGAAAATGCCTTCATTTTCCTCCGATAATCTGACATCTTTCAATTCTTATGAATAACTTTATGGATGTTCCATAGACTTTGGACGCTGTGGCACATTTTGCAGTCTTTTTAGGGGATCCCATTTTGTTCGGGGACTGAACCGGTTCTAGGCCTATCCACCACCTTATTTAAGTCCGGAAGCGTTGGTTACTTAATTTCCATATGAGTATCTGGTGATCTTTTTGGTTCCCGTATACTATTCTCCAACGTAACTGACATGTATTCATCGTTGTAGCCTCTTTTGCAGTGTACCTTTCAGTTGCTGAACTTTCTCTTCGTTCTTGGCCTTCCAGAACTGCTTCTTGATGGCTCATAGTTCTTGTCGGACCTACACAACCTGTTTTTGTCTTCTGCTTGTTGGAATGACTGTCCTCGCAGGCTTTTCAGTTACTGTTCTAAACCTCTCCTTCCTCCAGTGAAAACATATTCAGTGTTTGTCATTTGTATGCATGCATGCATTTTAAATCTAAACGCCTGACCTGAGCAAAATCTAACCCGGGTTAGTCACAGGACGTATATCTAGATCAGCCACACACTTACCCTCTCCCAGCATTTGCAGATGAGACTTTGTCTACTTGTTTTGGCAAATATTCATGTAAACTTTATGGCGTCGAACCCCATTTAATTCCCATAGGTTACAATGTTAATGTATGTAGGCATGGTATGTTCAGACTCGATTATACGGCCATTATTCATGTATTTCTCATTTCTGTGGTGTAAATCACACTGATGGAATCCACCGTATGCAGTATTAGTCAGCTTGAACCGGCTAAACAGACTCAAAACATGGGATTTCAAAACCCTGGTTCTGACATTTCTCACACTCGCAGCAACATGACAGTGTATTTAACTTCCTAACCTGCATATATACTTTGATTTCAGACTGTTACAGTGTCATATTTTGTTTCCTTTAATATTAAATTGACCATAAAGCATATACACTCGTTTTCATACTTTACCTACGCCAGTTAGGCACCAAAGTCATGCATTTGGCCAGTAATTGGGCTTTAGTTCCTATGTTGAAGGTGTTTTCCTAAAGGAACATGATAAGAATTAAAGGTAAGAATAATGATTCACTTCCGCTACCAAAGCTTACGCAAGCGCTTATAGCCTTTTGTAAAAAAGGGATCAAATATTGATATTGGATATTGTCATTTAAAAAAAGAACAATTGATGCATACCTATTTTGTTTGCTGATTTGACTAATCAATAAGCTTTCGCCATTCTAGTGCGGTCAATGAATTTGTACTTAACAAACAGGTTTCTTTCATTTGTCGTTTGTTTGTTTGTTGTTGTTGTTTTAAACTGAAATATCTGTCCGCAAGCCTCGCGATTTAGATTTGTCTCGGCCTCGTGTAATAAGCTTTTCCTTTTTCAAAACTAATCTTTATTCAAAACTAATCTAGTTTTCTCTGCATTTCAGAAATCAAGTAATGTCTAGTGTTAGGTCGCAGTGCATGTCGAGATTTCTTTTAAAGGATTTTTGTCATTGTTCATTTTTGGGCGATGTCGCCAAGTGGAACTCCTCATGTAATTCCGTCCTCGGAACAATCATCCCTCGGATGTTTCTGGTGCAATGATACTTATTGAATTTACGATCGTTTTGTTCGTCAGAAGTCGGAAGAAGTATATGCCTAAAATGTAGTTCGCACAAAACATAAACAATGCCATCGTTTTACAGCTGGGTAAATTATATTGGATGATTAAAATTTGAAGCCGCCACTAATTGAAATTTTGCAGGCATCGTACTGTAGTGAGCTGTCATCTATAGTTTGACGTCTTTCACAAAAATAGTCCGATTTAGGGAAACGACCGAGGTAATCCGACTACCTACATACATCCGAAATATGATTCGTGATTTATCCGAGGTGCTCCGATTGCGCTGTCGCTTGCGACACCGTCTAGGTTTAAGAGAAAACTTGATTGCAGATGCGCACATGATTAAAACCTGCATGACATTGACTACTCGAGGTCAGTTGTACATGTCTGGGAAGAAGTAGTGCGTGTTCAGAACAAATATATGTCCAAGGAGACTAGAAGCGTCAATTGCGTCCATGAATGATTTATATGATCACATTAATATTGTTGTCTGTTTAAACTGGAAGTACATTATATTGTGTAATTCAGATATTCATGAAATGGAGACTTATGAATGAACAGCGCGTAGGAACATTACTCATTGACGAGAGGAAATGGTCGAAATGGGCAGTCTAAAGCTTACGCATGCGTTCAGCAGGAAATGACACACTCAGGTCTTTTAGATTAAGATCACAGGGGTTTAAGAGGTAGGAGATATTTCAAACTCAGTTTATTTTGGTCGAATCCGGTAGCATGCATGAGCGTACGTTTAGTTTAGACCTAACTTAAGTTAAGATGCACAATCATATAGAAAGTATTGAATGTTTAATATATGAATATGAGCACTAGATTGACTATATGTTAATTCTGAGCTTCGTCTTCAACGTGATTTTCATTAATTTCCATTAGGTAAATTGTCATTATAATTATTCTTTCTAATTAACGTGACATTTTCATTACCGTTTTTACTTGTCCGTTTGGGTTCTCCAAATTATTATCATTAAATTGTTTCTTTTATTTTCCGCTTTGTTTACACATATAACTATTCCATATTCATTTATTTAATTATTATCCATAATATATTTATTAATTAATCAGCTATTAAAGGAGTAATAGCATGCCATTTATCTTTGCAGTTTTCTTTCCAACATTTTTTTATTCAATCTATCGACTTCATTAGATTCTTTAGATTTCATGGAATTTCCTTTAAAACAATGAAACGTTTTGTGCAACTTTATATTTTATTTCCGTTGCCTAGCTCTTTATTATTGACGTTGTAGCTTGTTGAATCTTTGTAGTAGGTAAAATGTGTATATATTGATGTATACTTTGTGTTGTTGTTGTTGTGTTCTTTGGGGGGTGTTATTGTTGTTGTTTTTTTTTTATTGTTTTTTGTTGTTGTTGTTGTTTTTTTTTTGCTTGTTTGTAAATATATTGTGCCCATTTGTGTTTTTTGCTTGTTTGTAAATACATTGTGCTCATCAAAAATGGTGGAATAAAACCAATCTTTTTAAAAGTTATACAACACAGATAACATTTAACAAGTGTGTGAGCTATTTATAACTCATTGTCTAGTAGGGCTGTCGCGGTATACCGGTATACCGGTATATTGCGGTACTAGGTAACGGATATACAATACCTCGATACATAATGAGTATACCGGTTTTTACGATAATTTGTAAACTTTGGTTGCTGTCGCCATTGTGTGCATTCAAAGTCAAAGATGCTTGTATTTATGAAAAGTGATCGCCGATAATCGACTGAAAACGTGTCAAATACATGTTAGGGGAGTTCATTCTAAACCGTTCGAGAAACGCGGCGTACTCGATTTGCACTTGCGGTATTCGTTTTAATAGTAATTTTTAACTAGGTTTTGACTTTTGATTTGACAAACCGTTGCAAACTGTAAACAATTTAGTCAAGCCGATTGATTTTTCGAATGAATGCCGAATTAAATCGCAAGAAGCCATTGTGGTAGGTCACTACTGGGTAAAGGATAACAGATCAACAAACACAATTGTTGAAGGGGTCACATGTTATCGACAATATTATGCACATGTAAGATACAGTGAAGGAACAATCAACCTAAATACATTCATGAATCGTCGTCAAAGAAATTCACTGGATGCATCGCATTACACTGTCATGAATTTTTGCAGTTATGTGTTGTTTGATTGTTTTTACTTTGCTACCTTCCAGTCGTATTAACTTCTTGTCACTGTGTTTACTTGTTATAAAGCTTATATTGCTATGTCATATTACACTCAGTCATTTGTTGTTCATTCTGCTCATTATAATTGGGTGAGAGCTTATTATGATAGGTTGATTAAATATGGCAATATATTGTGGTATATATTGCATACGCTCTATATGTATCACAATATGTTGTAGAACGCTTCAAGCGTATCGCGACAGCCCCATTGCCTAGCTGTAAACACATTCAGTTTTTTTAGAACTAGGTCATTAATAATTATGTATATAAAATGATAAATACAACCCACGCCAATTTATTATCAACTTAAGTAACATTTCTTTATAAAGAAATTCCATGTTTGCATAAACTAAAACACGTTTTAACTTGACAAGACACAGCCGGAAACATTGTTTAATAACGCTCGTCCTTCGAATGTTAATCGATACGGAAATATTATAGGTTCGTTGGAGATTGAATAAAACAAGATCATATATCTCAGTATGGAAAATATAAAGTGAACTGTCGTATCCGACTTAGACCCTATTCTTAGTGAATGTGAGCACTGAGCTATTGAGTTAAGAGCTATTGAGTTAAGTAGTTTGGAGTTCCTTTCCCTTGTACACAGTTGTCTCCTTTTAGTATTTTCGGTTTTCCCCTTTGGATTTCCAGAGTATGTTTAAATATAAACACTTGGAAACCCACAAATTAATCAACATGGCAGGATCACGAGCACCGTGCATGTTATAAAGGTTAGTAGGACTTTTTATGCTTGTATAGACCTTGCGAGAATACAAACAACGATTGAAACTGCGTATTGCAGTGCGTATTTTGGATCTTATGGAATTAGCCAGGTTCCTGCAAACCGAATTCGGCCTCATTTCGCTCAATTTGCATTCGTTAACAAAATAAAATCTGATGAATCGCTATAAATGAAATCATTAGATAAGCCTTTATGTAAATATGCATTCCTTCTGTTACCCAGTATAAGTTATGTAACTACGCAAACCTATGGCCAAATCATTTTTATTGTGAAATTCAAAAGCAAGATGCCTAATCTAGTCTAGATCTTTACGATTTGCATAAATATAAAACTCGACTGAGGCATTTATGTTATGATATCGTTTTTGTTAGTCTGTTTGTTTTCGTGTTGTTTTAAATAAACTTAGAAATAGCGTTTTTTCTTATTTTAATAATTACAAAAACAATTCATCCATGCATGCGATTATGGAACGCCTCAACTGCCATAACATGGGCAAATTATTCTACCAATATGCAAACACCATTACATGCTGTTCTAACATCTTACTTTTGCAAGTACGATTATATTTACAGTAAATATTTTTATAAAAGAAAGCATTTTTGCATCCGAAAAAATAAAATGCAAAATTATAAATACTTAATTCTCCTTTCCGGCTATGAGCATTCAAAAGTCCATCAATCATAGGTTAGATGAGAGGCAAATATTAAAAATTAAAAAACCCGAAATTTGTTTTAATAGTGAAACTTGACATTATAAGGATGTTATACTGTTCGCTGCAAGACGCTGTCAATTATTTTGAAAATGTGTCGGGTGTGCGTATGTAAGAAACGATTATTTAGGTCAGTCACTTGTTTATATTTATTGTTTTTGTAAGCACAGCTGACCCGTTAGCGTTTAATATAAATACCATATTGTATAACAAATATGCCCCAAGCTGAAAGTCGGATAATATGGTCGTGCGGTTAACGCAGTAGACCCGGCTGGAGCCGATTTTTTTTTCATGTTTCTACGATTCCTATTTGCACATAGGTTGGTTTGTTGCCACCAAATTAACGGTCAGTGTATTCTCATTTTCACACATTTTAATATATGTTATCATATTATTTTTGTGTTTATAAAATGTAATAAATAAAGTGAACACATGCTGATAAGGAAAAAAAAGGGAAAATAGTAAAAAAAAATACACACAAAAAAAACAAAACAATTTAAATAAGAATAAATAAAACTACTGTTTTAACTAACTAATAACAAACGTAATCTTAAAAAATGCTTCAGCAAAAATAGTTTACCCTAGGCTGTCTCGAACTTACAATCTCCACATCACAAGGCTTGTGCTTTAACCATCACACGATAGTGCTAACTACAAAAGAAGTAAACTACACACATATCTGCAAGTGACTATCTATAACAAGTGGTTTATGTTTATATATTGCAAGCGAAAGTAAAAAAAACTAACGTAAATATTTTATCTGTTCATGAAGTATTTTATCAATAATAGTATGAAGATCTTAAATGATGAATAGTTAATCGTTTATTGACATTCCTACCAACATTGTCCTAGATCTTGTTTAAGTGCACTGTCCTAGTACTGAGACACGATCATTAAAACATACATAGACTATTATTTATTATGTAGGTCAGGCAAGGTTATTGTTAAGAATCTTGGGATTTCAAAACATGGTGGCATAACCCAGCTGACGGGTTACCATCTAGGACATTTATATAGAAATGATATAACAAAAAATATGACAAAGTCCTCTGTAATCAATGATTTTTGTAAATGATTTTTGTAATTAGAAAAGGCACAGGACAAAAGCATACACATGCCGGTCAATTGTAAACATAACAACTGTGACGAGACGTAATACAGAATAAAGCATTCCAACAGTTACTGCCTTGGAACGGTAAGTCGGCAAAAGTGGGCCGACTGGGGTGCTTTACAGAGCTATAATCTCGCGCTTCCTGTGGGGTTTCTGGGGGCCCAGACCTTACACTTCCGACTCTCATATTGTAGCTCTGGTTTAAGCAGAAAACATGCGTTTTACTTGAGTCGGTACTATGCAAATAAAATATGTCCAAAGTAAGCAATTTTATTTTTTAAAAGCCTTACTTTCTGCAAATGGGCAGTAGCTACATATATAGCGATGTAGGAAGACCAGAACACGTCAGAAAATCCCCGTATTTTTATATTATTACCGTGATGCGAAAGCGATCTGTCAAACCCCGAAAATGGTCTCACACGGTAATGAACCTCGGGTCAAATCGGAACTCAATCGAAACATATAATTCACGAATCATCTCTCAAATGTACGACGGAAAAAACCCAAGAAAATAAGTCTATTTTTAGAATTTTTAGATTTGAAAAAAGTAAACATTTAAGAGTTAATTAAACTACCCTAAAATTAAGATACTGTTGAAAACTCATAACTTCGCAGTCAACAAACAATATTTACTTTAAAAACTTTGTATATTGTAATCGTACATGTATGTGTTTGACAACTCTCTTTTACATAGTTGGTAGGGGAATGCATCCTCCATTACGACCCCCACCGCCGACCCGCCCTAAATTCATCCCTGACACGCACCAAGTTATAGCGTGCTGTTAATTCTTACTCCAAAAAGAATCTTATGAGAGAAACATTGCCACAAAGAAAACGAAGAAACCCTGATTATTTTTTTACTTATGTGAGCCATGGAGAAGGGAGAGTCCTTTCAGTTTCAAAATTTTCAATTGTGTGAGCTTCTTTTGTTGTTGATGGAGTGACTCGCCGATCATACCATTCAGAGAAACTAGCATGTATTGCTAATCACTGTATGATCTAATCACATTCTTCTTTGCAAACAACAATGTAAATTATGTTTGATGGCCCTCCCCACAGGAACATGATCTTATCAGAAACAAACAAAAAAGCCCCACAGGTACATTGTATGTATTTGTATGTAAACGTATGTAAATACTTTCGTACTTTCGTCGTGGTTGAAAGAATGTGACCAGCTCTTTATACTTTATCCTTACCATGTTAGCCCTCTTAGGTTAAATTACTGCAAGAATAATTTAATTCCTTGCCAAAGGTGTACAAAGGTTATCAAATAAAGCACGTAGTCTGTTTTGTTTTGTTTTTTTTAAATATGAATATGAAATTTTGCGCATAGGGCTTTTATCGTATTTTCCTTTAAGCTGTCGCAGTTTCGGTTTTATATCACTTGAATAATAACAACAACAACAACGCTTGTTTGAATTGGTAATCGCAGGGTTTCGAATTCCTGACTGGCAGTAGAAATAGAGGTACACCTAATACTTTGTCTCCTACAAAGTCAATGACCTATATATTCAACCAATAGGCTTCGGTTAATTTTATGTACGGTCTTCTTATCAAAACAATGAACCCCAATCAGTTGCTAGTAATTGAATCAAAGTATATATCCGAACCTTACGCATTAAAGTTAAGTAAGCTCTAAATATAACGTAAGTCAAATGAAATACGCAATCTGAATATTTATCAATTTCTGATCTATTTTTGGATATAATTTAGACTTATTTTCACTTAATATATCCTTTAAAGGTGGTATCAGACAGTTTGCCTATATCTAATACATGTAATATTGTCTGACCTCTGTTTGGGGTATATTTACATAATTTCTTCAGAAAAAATCATACTTTTTAGGGAAGTTTAACTCGTTAATCAACACTTAATTGTTCACTATTTCCAAATAAAAAAAAAAATGAAACGAAACGTAAGTGGTCACGTGGTTTTCTTGGTTTAAAATTAACTAACTGTGCAGCGTGACTCAGATAGGAAGTACATGTTTAAAATGATTATTGCGGCCTTATGGTTCACTTTTCAGACAAGTGTAGTACATCATAAAACAGCATGTTGCAAGATCAGTTCAAGTAACAATAGTTTATAAGAATGTTAAATGAAAATATTTTGGTCCAAACTGTCGAATTCCACCTTTAAATCTGACAGATTGTTTTGCCAGTGACGAAGCTTTGCGACCGGATTTTGGCTAATCCGTTTGCTTTTAGTTTTCAATTTGTCCATTATGTCCCTGGCGCAAAATGTAGGGTACAGACTTAAACTGTTATCTGAAAGGTGATCTTGATGAAATAAATTACATCATTTTAAAGTGTCTGATAAACCAGCTCGGCATCCGCTTTAAATGCTTTCAAGTGCTAATCCAGATGCAGGTGCTTACCGTTACCTGTCTCACTTTGACGGGATATTTTTATTTACACTGTTTGTTTGATAGAAAACCCGTCAGTAAGTGCAAGGTTGCAGCGCTCCACAAACCCGGTTTAAGGGTCCGTGTATATACCGTCTTTTCTTTTTTCACTTTTGTTTTTCTGGCAAGAAAAAAGGAAAAGGTACAGAATGTGTTTTTTTTCTATATCGAATGTAAAAAAGCAAAAACAAATGTATGTGTGTGTGTGTTTGTGTGTGTGTGTGCGGGCGTGCGTGCGTGCGTGTGTGCGTGTGTGCGTGCGTACATGCGTGTGTGTGTGTGTGCGTGTGTGTGTGTTCCAATCCGTTTTCATAACGTAAACATGCACCTGAAAAAAGATTACTCCAACCGTTTATCGTTTCACAAAACGAAAACGAGTGACCGACTGACCGTTTTAAGGCGGTAACTGCTGGTTTTTCTTTTTGTGTATTATGTCTCGTCTCTGTGTTGTCTCATTTACATTTACCCTGTTTGCTTTGGTCTAGAGCTAGTTTAGATTTAAATATATGTGGTTATTTTGACAGGACCTTTTCTTATTTATTTATTTCTTATCCTATTATCAATGTCAAACATCTGGAAGCATATTGCGTCCAACAGTTTTAACCCTTTTGTCAGATATGCTGATAAAGGTAAAACAGACCTTCATTGGCGACCCGCTGGAGCGCAATGCCTATATATGGAATGCTCAATGAAATTTGCACATGGGGAAAGTTTTTTGGCGGACATTCAAAACCTGATAGTGACAAATACGGGTCCTAATTCGGTAAACGGTGTTCTATTTTATGTTTTTATTTTTATATTTATTTTTGTGTGTCTGTAGCTTTCAAAATAACTTTGAAAATAAAGATTAAGATACTGAAAAAACACATACTACGTTCGGGAACAATACTTATTTATGTAATGTGAGGCTGCTGCACATGTGCATTTTCTGCTCGTACACTTTAGTTTTATAATCAATTATAAGTTTTCTTGTTTGTTTACATATGTTACATATTAAAAACCTATTAAACGATGTCGGATTTTGCTTTTTATTTTGTTTTAAACCATTCTATGGTCTCAGGAATATAAGTATATACAGGCTTTTTTAAATTAAAGTATACTGAAAACTTTCAAATAAAAACCATAACGTTTCAAGTGTCTTTGTTACTTGCCCCGATGTTGCTTTAATCTCATTACATCTCCAACCTTTTGCGTCGCCTTTGATGCTTCGCATCAACGACTTTTCTTGTAACTAGAAACAGACGCCAACATGAAAACATTGTAGCGTGGAAGGAAAGTTCTGGTTAGTGGAAAACACAATCGCAAAATAGCCGCTTCGTTACTGGGAGTTCAATGAAATGCGTAGTATGCAATGAAAGTTCTAGTTAGTGGAAAACACAATCGCAAATTAGCCGCTTCGTAACTGGGAGTTCAATGAAATGCGTAGTATGAAATGAAAGTTCTAGTTAGTGGAAAACACAATCGCAAATTAGCCGCTTCGTAACTGGTAGTTCAATGAAATGCGTAGTATGAAATGAAAGTTCTGGTTAGTGGAAAACACAATTGCAAATTTGCCGCTTCGTAACTGGGAGTTCAATGAAATGCGTAGTATGAAATGAAAGTTCTGGTTAGTGGAAAACACAATCGCAAATTAGCCGCTTCGTAACTGGGAGTTCAATGAAATGCGTAGTATGAAATTAAAGTTCTGGTTAGTGGAAAACACAATTGCAAATTTGCCCCTTTGTAACTGGGAGTTCAATGAAATGCGTAGTATGAAATGAAAGTTCTGGTTAGTGGAAAACACAATCGCAAATTAGCCGCTTCGTAACTGGGAGTTCAATGAAATGCGTAGTATGAAATGAAAGTTCTGGTTAGTGGAAAACACAATCGCAAATTTGCCGCTTCGTAACTGGGAGTTCAATGAAATGTGTAGTATGAAATGAAAGTTCTGGTTAGTGGAAAACACAATCGCAAATTAGCCGCTTCGTAACTGGGAGTTCAATGAAATGCGTAGTATGAAATGAAAGTTCTGGTTAGTGGAAAACACAATTGCAAATTAGCCGCTTCGTAACTGGGAGTTCAATGAAATGCGTAGTATGAAATGAAAGTTCTGGTTAGTGGAAAACACAATCGCAAATTAGCCGCTTCGTAACTGGGAGTTCAATGAAATGCGTAGTATGAAATGAAAGTTCTGGTTAGTGGAAAACACAATCGCAAATTTGCCGCTTCGTAACTGGGAGTTCAATGAAATGTGTAGTATGAAATGAAAGTTCTGGTTAGTGGAAAACACAATTGCAAATTAGCCGCTTCGTAACTGGGAGTTCAATGAAATGCGTAGTATGAAATGAAAGTTCTGGTTAGTGGAAAACACACAATCGCAAATTAGCCGCTTCGTAACCGGGAGTTCAATGAAATGCGTAGTATGAAATGAAAGTTCTGGTTAGTGGAAAACACAATTGCAAATTTGCCGCTTATATATATATATAGTTTATTTCAGTAAGACATACATGACATGCTATAAAACACAAATTGTGACAAAAGTCATTCTATAAAGCATAAATAGCTAAAAATATAACATAAATAATTAAATATGATGTAAAAATGTTAAGAATTTGCTAGTAATAATTTTAAAAAGACCAAATTACATGTTGTCATTACTAAGGATGACACAAAAAAGTGGATACATATCCTCTTATTTCCATTGTGGTCCTGTTCATGATGGCGTGTTTTAGCAAAGCATAACGAAAGTCTTACAAGCCACGAAATCAAAGGTAACTATTGATATTCATAACACATTCCTTACGATTATTATATATTTTAGTAGTCATTACATGATTGAAAGCAGTATGATTTGCAGCAATAAATAAATAAAAATTTAAAAGGCAGGTTCTCTAATCTAA
Source organism: Sinonovacula constricta (assembly GCA_007844125.1). Classification (NCBI taxonomy): domain Eukaryota; kingdom Metazoa; phylum Mollusca; class Bivalvia; order Cardiida; family Solecurtidae; genus Sinonovacula; species Sinonovacula constricta. The sequence goes on from CM017572.1 coordinate 286,781, forward strand.
ACATTATAAATAATGTATCACAGATATTTTCACATATAGTGGTCATCACATGATTGCAAAAAATACGGACATTTATTACAAAAGATTAAAGGTAAATATTACAGTGTAAATGTTATAAATAATATATTACTGGTATTTGTTCTGTTAATAGTCATTGTATGATTGCACATAAGATAAGATTTTACAGTACAGAATAGTATTGCAGTCTAAATAAATACTATTATTAACACTCATTATCACAGATGTATATCACTTATACATAATTGTTTGAGGTCACTACATAATTTCAAGTAGATGGGGACTTTTAGCAAAATACCTAAAAGTAAACTTTATAATCTAAATATTGTAAGTAATGTATAAAAATGTTTATCACATTTAGTTTATGGATTTACATCATTTACATGACTGCAAACACGTGGCTTTACAACAAAGAATGTGAAGTAGGTATTGCAGTCTAAATATTAAACAAAATAATGGAGATGTTCATCACATTGTTCGAGTTCATTGCATGCTTGCAAATAGATGCGTTTTTACAGCGGATTTAAACTTTACTTTATTGGTGCATGACTTGATATTGGTCAGCAAGATATTCCAGATTAGGCAGCCATTGTAAGAGAAAGATTTCTTGCCAAAACCTTTAACTTTTGGAAGAACATAGCAAGATTCTGCACTTAAACGAGTGTTGTGGTTATGAATTGAACTAGCTAAAAAAAATTTCACTTAAGTATTTAGGAGCAGTTTCATTGTGAATGGAAAACACGTGGTTAAGTAAAATTTGGTGAACCCTAAGTTCAATTGGTAGCCAACCTAGTTTAACAAAATGATCTGCATCTAGGTGGGAACGTTGGTCTAGATTCAAAGCAAACCTTTAAAGTTTATTTTGAGTTGTCTGAAGCATATCTTTTAGATTCTTAGAAAGACCAAAGTACCAGACCGTACAAGCATAGTCAAAATGACATTGAATTAAAGTAGTGATTAATACTTTTTTGGTATAAAAAGACAAAAAGCTTTTTTTTCTGAACAAAGATTTAAGACGGGCATTGGCTTTTTGTATAAAAGAGGTTACCATCGATTCGAAACTGAGTGATTGATCTAATAATGCTCCCAAATACTTTACTGAATTGGACTGTTTTATCTGGCAACCATTACAATATATGTCGAGGGCAGAAACTTTCCTTAATCTTGCCTGAGAGCCAAACATGATACTTTCGGTTTTTTCTAAATGTAAAGATAGTTTATTGTCAATCAGCCAATGATTCACCACATTAAGATCTTCAGAAAGTAATCTTTCAATTTCTGCTTTATTCTTACCAGTTACAAGTATGGCTGAATCATCTGCATATAGTAAAAGTTTATTTTTTACAGCACCGGACATGTCATTAACATACATTATGAATAATAAAGGTCCTAGGATAGACCCCTAGGGTACCCCACATGTAATTTTGGCTAATGATGAAAGTACACCTAACACATTAACACACTGTTGGCGATCAGACAAGTAGGATCGAATCCATCTGACAATATCAGAACCTAAACCACACATTTCAAGCTTTGATAAAAGGATCTGATGATCAACAGTATCAAAGGCTTTTTGCAAGTCCAAAAGTATCATACCAACATAATTACCTTTATCTAGATTAAATCTGATATAGTCAGATAAATATAACAAACATGTATCTGTTGAAAAATATTTCCTAAAACCAGACTGAAATTTGTATAACAGATTTTTCTCATGGAGATACTTTTCAATTTGATCATACACAATTCTCCCAAATACCTTTGACACAATACTTAAAATGGATATAGGTCTGTAATTTCCAACTTCTGTCCTGTCACCTTTCTTATAAAGAGGCAATACAGAAGCCGTTTTAAGATCGTCAGGCACAACTCCTTGAATTAGAGATAAATTGATAATATGAGCTAGAGGACAAGCAATAATCAGTGAACCATCATTAAGAAATTTGGCAGATATTTCATCAAGACCTGTTGCTTTAGTTATGCTAAGATTGTTACGATATTTTAAAACATTGTTTTCTGTCACTAGTGAGAAAGAACAACTATCTAGAGCAACACCTTTTTTAAGGTAAAAAGATGTCACAAAGCTTGCACCAAAATGACCTAAAGCCTTAGGCAATTTTCGTAACCGGGAGTTCAATGAAATGCGTAGTATGAAATGAAAGTTCTGGTTAGTGGAAAACACATTTGAAAATTTGCCGCTTCGTAACCGGGAGTTCAATGAAATGCACTTCTGGAAAGGGAAAGTGGATAAGTCCGTTATTAAGAATGGGAGTAGAATATTACTAATTTGACATGGTTACAGTTTTCCTTTGGCGGGAAGCGATAAACATTATTTTTAAATCGAAAATATAAATATAGAACATGACAAAAAATGACAGCAAAACTAAATTGATGAGTTAAATTGTTTTTTCTTCTCCCTTGTCTTCTCCAAAACTGGTAAGGGGTTGAAACTGAACACTTGAAATTTTTACTTTACTCGATTATACCCGAGTATATTTCGATCTTAAAAATATCGAAAGCACTACAGGCAGTGCGAAAAGTACTGCTCCGGTAAAGCCTTTTTTTCGAAAATGTCATTTGGTGAAGATAAACCGCCGTACGTATATTTGTGTTAGAGGAACAGTCACTTTTCAACCTATACAACTCCGCTTTCAATGTAGTAAACAGAAAGGTGAGGGTCAAGAACCACGAACGAAGTAGAGTAGGTCGTTATAGCCTGATTTCGTCAGTCGCGATTTTAGATACTGTATTCTTGTGCGCGTCTGAGTGATGTTTATATTTAAGGTGCTATTCATTTATCGTTGCTTTTTATAATCACATTTGCATCATATTTTAGACAGGACCTGACAGGGTAAATATGAAACTATTTTGTTCTGCTTCGAGATTTTAACTGTGGCGACTGTCTTTTGTATAACAGCAAATCATGGAAATATTATGCAGAACTACTTTTGGTCGAGATGGAGACATGTTTTGTTTGTTTATTGGGTTTATCGACCCACCAACAGTATTTTAGTTATCTGGAGACGGTGTCCACTTGAAGCAGATAAAACACTACCTTCACTGTGTACAGCATGCCATGAATACCTGGCATGAGTCCACACCAAGTCACTTTATCTTAACTGCGGGCCAACCAGTGGTGGAACTACCCTTATATTTGCTTGAGCGTTAGCAAGAGAGCTATACAACTACCATTTTTACGCCTTTGGTATGTCGCGGCCTGGAGCCGACGTTCTACCGATTGCGTTATTTGATCTGGTAGGCATGTTTTGTCTAAAATTGTAAGATCGGCACATTTCTATGGAATGCCATGCAGCAACTACCAACAGTATGCGAAGAACTTTCTGTTGTTTTGTCTTCTTTTAAGTCACTTTTAACACATCTAATGTACCGGCCATTTGGAGTATTAAATAATTTAGATCCCTAAATCACACATTTAATCCAATGACAGCATTTTTTCTCTCTAACTTTATGCAGTATCACAAATACAGCAGAATCACTAAGATCAAGTTCCATTTATCAGGTGTAAACAAAGAAGTATTTATAAATACAATGAACCCCCTCCTCAGCAACATTTGGCGGATGCACGGAAAACTGTTGCTGCTGGGAGGTGTTGCTTTGTCGAGGTCACCATTGATGCCAAGTAAAACACCATATAGAAAAAAATAGTTTATTTTAACAATTACTCGAAAGACTAGTATTTCACATATTCATAATATAAAATATGTGAAGTGGAATAAATTGAAAAAACATACAAACATAAAAAATGTAATTGTAAACACAGTAAATATCATTACTTATAGAAGTCTTAATATAAAACAGAAATTATAACTATAAACTAAGTATTTGCAAATTGGGCACTAACGAGCAGATAAAGTGTAGTCATATACATGTTTCACCTCTTACATTAGGTAGATTCCATCAACATCATCAATCATTTACAAACTTGTTATAGAAAAAATGATTTTGAACATTTTGGACATTACAAAAGGGGGTCTAAAAAGCGTAATATTATAAAAATCGCCATGGTTCAATAAAGAAAGTTGCCAATCAAAAAAAGCATTTAATAAAGTCAGAATACTATTAAAGTCTATAATTGGTAAGACTATTTATTTAGATAGAACACAAACTAAACGTAAAGAAAACGCGCGTTTTAAGATAACCGAAGGTTAGCGAAAAGCCGCATTATCTAGAGAAAAAAGCAACTAAATCCTTTTGGACAAACATTAAATCTAAATATCAACTATACTAAATCAGTCAACAATAGTTCATTACCAGTGAAGAACACTGGGGAACTTTTCAAGTAGCCCCCAGGTGGTGCTCAATAGAGGTTATCACATCCTTAAGGGACATATTTGAATGGCCATTTACCTTTATTCAGAGGTGAAATGCACTGCAAAGTTACGTGGGGGAATAAAAGTGTTGCTGCTTAGAGGTTGTTGCTGCGCAGAGGTGTCTTTTCAATGTGTTTTAGTGTAGTTTAAAATCTAACAAGAATAAAAAAATAATGTTTTATGTACACTTCATTAAAGAAACAATGCGGGCATTTAGTTCCTTAAGAGGAATTCGTGCCTTTTCAAGATGTTTTAGTGTAGTGTAGCCACCTTGCTTTACTGGTATAGAATGTGGTAGCGCTGGTTCTCTTCAGAGAATGGTCGCGACACGTTTGTAAGCATATACAACTCACTACAGGGATGATCAGTAAAAGGATCACAGTTTTCAAATAAAACTCAGTTTAATTTAGTTATAAGATTAGTCACAAGCGATCAACATTTCTATTTCTGATTTATATCAATTTAATAACAAACATTTACTACTGCCTATTGATATCCATTATTAATAATAAAATACCTGCTTGTCGCAAGTATGTTATTCCTGATTTATATCGGTTTAATAATAAACATTCACATTGATATCCAATATCAATAATACAATACCTGCTTGCCTCAAATATGTTATTTCAAATCTGCGTATTGATATCCAATATCAATAGTAAAATACCGGCTTGCCTCAAAAAATGTTATTTCTGATCTCCCAAACCTATAAAAAGCATGGGTATTCCCACGCCAAAACCGCAAGGTTAAATAAGCTTGCGACAAGTTTGCGACAATATTGCGGTAAGATTGCAACCAAGCGTGTCGCAATCTTATTTAAGCTTGCAAGGTTGCGATAGGAACCATTACGAACTTGATTGCTCGCTTGCAAGCTTGCGCGATCATGCCAAGCGAGCGGTTTGGCTCGCTTAGAAGCTCGCTTGCACGCTTGGCAAGCTTGAAATGTTGCGATAGGAACCATTACGAACTTGATTGCTCGCTTGCAAGCTTTCGCGATCATGCCAAGCGCGTGGTTTTGCTCGCTTGCTCACTTATCCCAAGCGTGTGGTTTGGCACGCTTGCATGCTTGCGCTATCGTCACAAGCTTGCAGGATTGTTCGCTTAGTAGCACGCTTGCTCGATCATCCCAAGCTTGTGGGTTGTTGTTTTTTCTTCTTTGCTAGATCAAATACGTTGAGTGGCTAAGGTTGTGGCTAGATTGACATAAATTTATTTAGTTATCACTAGATAACATTTGTGGTTTTCAATTAAAATTCAGATGCAACAAAAAATTGATAGGGAAATTAACACAACAGAAAAGTACTATGTATATTCCACTTTAATTAAAGGCAATGGAAACAAAACACATAAAAGAAGTCAATTATTAAAGGAAACAAATAAAATATGCTTATCAATTAATTTATATTATTAACCCATAGCTCGCTAAGCACCTATTATCAATATGAGAAAGCATGACAAGACATTTTCGGGAGGTTAGCAAATAGGATTTTAAATGATTAAATCAAATTTAAGTATCAATTTATTTATCATTAACAATAAAATACATACAATGCAAGAAATAGTACAACAGGTATTGTGTTCGAAAACAGTTCATAGTCAGTTCTTGTTGATTTCTCAGATGACGACTCTAGTTCGTTCGGCTTGAGAGAATCTTGCATCCTTCCTCTTACCTGCACAGCAGATATATTTTTCTCCAATTATGTCTGTAAAAAATCCAACATTCTGTATTATTTAAAATTTATTGTTTCATTACCTGATTTTTTTATTTAGCAATGTAAGACTTATTTAGTATGTGAGGGTCTTGTGTTATTTGCACCACATTGGCACCTTGTGATTTTTCAGTCAAATTATGATGCAGAGTAAGTGTTCAAAGATTGAAAGAAATAGATTGGAAATTTTACCAAAAAAAGGAAATAAACAAAAAAAAACTAATTAGATGCTGACACAAACTTTTACAGCTCTGGTCATGGTGCAAACTTGCCTATTCTTTAAAACAGCAATTTGAAAACAGCAACAAATAGCAGGAGTTATAGGCAAAAGCACTCCGATAATTTATATGTTTAAAGCCTGGGCTGATAAATGCTGAACTATCTAAAAAGTACAGCTTAACGAAATACTATCTTGGTTATTTTATAAGCATTAATGTGCACAAAGGGGTAAAAGTAAAACACCAGACCTGGTAGTGCAATCAGTAGAGTGCTGGCTCCTGGTACTAGAGGCATTGGGTTCAGTCTGGGCTGCAACATAACAAAGTCATGTTAAATGGTAGTGTTATTGCGCCCTTGCTAATAATACTTAAGCAAATATATAGGTAGTTCTATGACTGGTCAGTCAGGTGTCAGGATAATGTGACTCGGTGTATCATGCCAGTTGTTCATGGCATGCTACAATCAGTTAAGACAGCTTTATATTGGCTTCGATTGAACACTGTCTTCAAATAAATTAAGTACTGTTGGTGGTTTGATTGTTTATTAGGTTTATTGTGCCACCAACAGTAGTATTTCAGTTATCTGGAGACGGTGTTCACTTGAAGCAGATATAGTGCTGCCTTCACTGTGTATAGCATGCCGTGAACAACTGACATGATACCACACCCAGTCACTTTATCCTGACACCAGGCCAACCATTAACACACTTACAGATAAATAAAAAGCCAGTAAAATCAAAATGTTAGTAATTACAGCAAGGTTTTTTTATTAATGTAAGTGAATGCAGATTAAAAATAAACTAATTGATTTTAATATTATAAAATTGCAATCAAAACAAGGGCGCCCATGGCCGAGCGGTTAGAGTCGCTGACCTGAAGCTCCTCAGCACCTCACCGCGTGGATTCGAGTCCTGGTCTGGGCGAGAACTTTCATGTGAGGTTTTCCTCAACCAATAATTAGCTGGACGTCGCCAATATGGCCATAAATGTGTCAGTGCGATTTAACAAAGAACAAACAAAATCCAAACAACATATGATTTCCCAACAATGACATCTTCATGTACCAACAGCTGTGCCATGCAATTAATGATTAACACTGTAAATGCTAAAAGGTAGCAAATGCATTAATACAATAACTGGTACAAATGGTCAAAATTTTACATAGTTATCTTTGTACCTTTTGTCTGTCATCCATGCGTTGCTCTTCACTGACTTCCTTATTGACATCAGTCTGCAATTCCGATTCTTTCTTTTTTTTTTTGTTCACTTGCATCTGGCTGTTTCAAACTATTACAGAAAATAAAATCCTTTACATGAGTGGCAATGCCATACAAGCAAACACAGTAATATATGTGTTCAATCATCATGTACAATTTATCTTGGATATCTCTATTACCGGTGACCTACATTTATTTTTTAACACAACAATGTCATCAACGATAAAAATATTGTGTAGCCACTTGAAACCGTTTTATGTGCCTTTATTCCTATTGTATGGAATGTATTCATGTGTTAACTCCGAAATATCCGGTAACTGGATATTACCGTTAATCGTAATATAAAATATCACAAAAATGTCTAATGTTTGAACTTGTCAGAGTCTTATCAACTCTAACTGAACTCTAAATCAAATATACAGTTGATAAATAAATGTTAATGGACAGATCAACGGTTTCAGAAACGTTTGTGATAAGAAAATACTAAAGTGAAATGTCGGAACTGACAAAAATCGCGAAACTACATGACACGTAAATTTTGCATTTTAAACCGTTAATGTACTAAACTTCCTACGTTAAGAAAACGTGATATTAAATGCGATGCTTCGTATACTTGTTTAAGTAGATCAATGTCTCACCTCTGCTTAGTAGTCCAGCGAAGGAAAGTCATTTTTTCATCTTTTTCATCACATTTTTTGCAAGTCGTTGAAAATTGGCGCGGCCTTAAGTGTAGACTACGGATGTCTTTGTAAAAACGTTTCGTTGGTGTCCAAGTTTTCGTGTTGTTTTTCCCCCATTATTTCTATTTTTGATTAAATGTTATTAATGCTTAAAGAAAAAAAAATATTGAATGAAATTAAGAATTTTTGAGCGCGCACCTGTCCATATCATCCGGGTTATCACTACTTACATACTTTAACTAAAATGACCGTAAAAGGGACTTTAAAACTTTTATTATTAGATGATGTTTATTCACATTCCCAATAAAGTAAGAGTGGTTTTAACATGATACTCTTCTGTCTGTTCTGTTATTTTGTTGTCATATTAGATATTAGACTGTAGATCTACTTGACCAGGTTTTCGAAAGACACTGTAACAAAAAAAGTTATTAAAAAACAGACATCTTTGGAATTAGATAAAAAAATAATTGTACTGAGCTATTATTACACAATCTTTTGTAGCTGTCTTTAATGATAACATAGCTTAAAATTGCTTTTGTGATCAGTCAGGTCAAGGTAACTGTAACTCAAAACAGCTGTTTGCTTTCCATTTCTACTCAGGATTTAGATATTGATATCAAATTTGGTAGTTAGCTTGTTTATTGGATGCCCAAGTATGGGATTGTTTTTGTTGTCAATTACTTTGAAGGACTGAGTCACATTTACTAAAAACATTTTATTTTGTTCATGTTCATTATCTTATTTTTTGAGGATTGATCAAATTAAGTAGTTAACTAAGTATCTAATGGGAAGAATATGTTTGGAATTTGTTTAAGGGATCAATTGTTGTCGAGTTATAAAATATATTTTTGGATTTTCTATAAATAACTCAAGACGGGAGTAAGGTATCGTTACCAAATTACTTTCTAGGGAGAGTAAATCTGGGACTGTTTTGTATAATGTTGTGTGATTTCTGTTTAATAATAAATAATGACAAAATAAAATTTTAAAAATTGGCAATTAGTATTTGGAGCTATTTATGTCACATTCTGGTGAGCTTTTCTCCTAACCAACTGTCCATCTAGCTGCATTAACAATTTGCTCGTAAACACTTTAAAGGCTATCATTTCGATCCAATTTTAACCAACACTGGTGGTCAGAATGTCATTAAATGTTTGTCTGTATGAAATCTTGGATGAGTTAATAAATAGGTCACATGGTCAAAAAGTAGGTGACTTGGTCAAATCTATAAAAACCTTGAGAACACATTAAAAGACTTTTGGGGCCTAATCTTCACAGAACTTGACCAGAATCTTTGTTTGCATGAAATTTCGATGTGTAACTGTAGGCAAAGATTTGCTTCAAAATAACTTGTAATCACTAGAGTCCAAGGCACAGTTGTGTACATTTAGTCTTGTGATTAAATTTTAAAGCCAGTGTCCTCAGGTGAGCGAAACAGGGCCATCATGGCTTTCTTGCTGTATATCTTCAAGTGGAACTGGCCATGCTAAGTTCTCTTTCAAATGTTATTTCTTTAAAGAAATAAAAAAATAAATTTCTTAATGTCTTGGAATAATTTTATGCTTGCAAGACCACATCCTATCCGCAATCCTAATAATAATTCATTCTAAGCTTGCAAGATCGCAAGCTTCTCGCAATCTTCAATGGAATATAAGATTACAAGCTTGCAAGACCGCAAGCTTCTCGCAATCTTCAATGGAATATAAGATTACAAGCTTGCAAGACGGCAAGCTTCTCGCAATTTTAATATCTTTATTTTACGAAGGTAACTCATAAGCTATATACATACACACACAGCATATAATCTAACAGAGGCCTTCGACTAAAAAAAGAAATAAAATAAATGTGCAATGTAACAATTGAAATACTTACACAACTTATACTAAATACGGATATTAAACATCTATTAGAAAGATCACATTCATACAAACAATATTTATCATTTTTATCACAAGTGATTAAGTGAGTGGATCAAATGAAAATGTGAACTGTAATTAAATAAATTAACATATTTACATGTGTTTGTATATATTTTATTTGGTAACTTAAGGCCTCCGGCCCACAATACATCATATTTATATACAACCATAGATAAAATAATGACCCGTAATATCAAGAATTAATACATAATATAAGGAAATATTCCATGATAATGAATTGTCGAAGAGGTTAATAATAATTAAGTATTGAATTTTATTGTGAAAATCTAGTCTTTAAAAGCACATGTTAGATAATAAACATATTCAATGGACATAAGAAAGTAAAAGTTATCTCTACTAATCTCTGACGTATACACGCTAAACAAATAAGTTTGTCTTATCTTTAGATACTTTCCACATATGAAAAAAGCATGATATTCACATTCAATCATGGTTAAATTGTTATTAAGTAAACAGTATGTACATAGTCTATTATGAATATCTATATTCTCTTGGCGTCCTAGTTCTATTTGAAGCTTTGTATTTGAACATCTAAAATTTGCAAGGGCTGTTTTGAACTTTAATGGAATATTAATGCATAGGAATTGTAAAAAAATTCAATAGTGTTGGTATACTTGAATCCCCAAACATGCGAGCCGTAACATAGAACTGGTTTTACCATAGAGACAAATATTTTAAACCACTCATCAGGTAAGAAGTATCCAAATGGTTTCTCATAATTTCTGACAGCATATATTGCCTTTTTAGCCTGTGATGCTAATTTGTCATGGGCTAAGTTTCAAGACAATTGTGGAGTGAACAGTAATCCCATATATTTATACACAGACGTTATGTTTAACCGAACACCACGGAAATACCAAGATTCATATGCTCGAAGTGGACCACCATTGCGGAAGACGATAACTTCAGTTTTACTGAGATTTATCTCCATGCCAGTATTAGAACAAAACTGATCAACAACAATTATTTGTTGTTGTAACTTAGCCGCAGTTTCTGCACAATAAGCAATATCATCGGCAAACATAAGACAAAAAATATCTGGGATTTCACTTGTAATAAAGACGCCAGAAGTACAATTTTGTTTAAGAAGTGCAGATAACTCGTCTATGAAAAGGGCAACATTAATACCAGTAGTGTGACATCTCTCAGCTTCTTTACTCAGAATTAAACAATCTCAATTTGCAATCGAAAAGATTAAAAGGCGAGCGTTTGTTTACTAACAATGGAACGCCCAATCCAAACTTATGACGTAAATCACAATTACTGATGACGTAATACGCAATAGTTAGTTGCTGGATATCTGGCGGACATTCAAGTGGCCTTAACATGTTTACATTATTTGTCGACTATGTGTGCTCTATCGGTCAAAAAGAAAGGATTTGCATGAATATAAACATCAAGCTTAAGATATCTTTACGAAAACTTAATGGATTTACGCTGTCAGATTCAGTAATACTATAGTGTAAACTTAACAAAATAATGCAAATGGCGAACATGAAAGATGTTTAAGTGTAGCTTAAAATCTAATAAGAATAAAAAATAATGTTTTATGTACACTTCATTAAAGGAACAATGCGGGCATATAGTTCCTTGAGAGGAAAATGTCCTCTTACTAGGAACTATATGTCCGCACTGTCCCTTTAATAAATTGTCCACAAATTCCACAATATTTCTCTTTTGCTGCGCAGGTTATGCAGGAAACAAGGTGTGCGCAAGGTAAATATACAATAACATTTTCTTTTACCTTGCACACGTGACAAATGGACTGAGATTTTAGTTTTTCATTTTCAACTCTCAACCTCTGAGCTGCACTAAGTCCCTTGCTTTTGTTGTTAGTCCATTTTCTTGGCAAGCCCTCAGAAGCTGTGCTATGCTTTGATTTCATAACGCACTCGCCAGTCAATGAGTTTTGAGTGGTTGTGTTGTTATTTTTCAATGTTTTTGAACCGCTCGACTTATCGAAAGTATTATTCTGCTTATCTTTTAGAATACTGCTGTTGGCGCCGCCGCTGCTACTTTTGTTGTAATTGTCGGATTGATTGCTCCTGTTGGCTGCTGTCTCGGTTGAAAACGTACTTTGTGACCCCCGAAATGGATTCATATTCGGCTGTTCTCTTGTCAATGCTGTACAGACAGCCATATTTTGAGCTACAAAATAAAATAAAACGAGTTCAAGAACAAATGCTACTAGCAGGGCAAAGACGAAGTATGTGTACAACGTACACGTTTGTGTACAACGTACACGTTTTATATTAACACGAATAATTAAATACTTTAGTGAGATTGATGTGCCACAATGGAACGGCAAAAAAGACCGACTGCGGTCCTTAAACCGGTTTTTACAGAACCACAAAGTCGCACTTCCTAATGCGTTTCTAAACGCGATTTTTTAAAAAAAAGTACTTACTCGGTGAGACTTTATTTTTCTTAAGCATATACTCTACATGTAGTACAAATATGTTAAAACATAAAGAAATTTTGTTCCATGTCAGCTCGCTGGCATTCCAACACAGACTAATGTCAGCGTAATATACATGTAGTATTGTACAATAGAAATACGGACTGATAGAATTAAATAAACAACAAGCACTGACCAATCAGCTTGTCGAAGACAGTCATGAACTGGTTATACATTTTCCTCAACTAAGGCTCATCTTATCAAACTTTCACAAGTTACGTGTCATATATATAAAACTCAGTCATCAAACCCAGTTTATATACGTTTATTCTCCATATAACAAATACGTTTCTACTTCTTTATATTACGTGAATGCATACAATAACACACAGTTTCTTCTTGCTAAACTTAAGTTTATACCCCAAACACTTAGACAGTACATTAAACATTTTTCTGCTTCCTCATACTTAAGTTTGTTTTTATTCGTATGCTTATATCATTAACAATTAATACTTCATGCAATACAACTTCATAAATAAGCTTAGTTTTGTTGGTATGAAAATTGTGACTTTGGTTTAAGTTATGGCTAAGGCTTATGAATGGTTGGTGAATACGGGCCTCTTGACTCAAGTTTATCAATAATTATACGTTTATTTCGCAATTCATTCTTTCCCTAAGCTATGGTTAACTACACACACACACACTCATATAAGGAAGTAATATTTCCTTATATATGATTTGTTCACCTAAAATGATTTGCAATCTATCTGCTAAATGGGGATTTTATATTCTCTTTACGTACGTGTCACTATTACTTAAATAATAAAAAGGTGGTCAGAACTTCCTAATTAGGTACACGTCATATCTCTTTCTATAAACTCCGTTCCAATTTATGAACTTGTTTCGCTGCATTGCCCCTTAGAGCTTTTTTATTCAGAGTAACACAACCTATTGAGTTCAAGAATTCGCATTTAACTGTTACTCTATCGCTCAAATGAATTTATTTATATTTTATAATAACCTTTTTTTCTTATTTAATATAAGTTAATATTTTCATGCCCCGTATGTCATATATTACCAATTTAACTACATATTATCCAGGGCCATATAATGGATCTTGATTCGTCATCACCAGCATTGTTCGTTTTTCATATTACAAGTTTATGATCCATATTAAAATGATGTGTAATCAAACCCCGTTTTAAGTTAAGACAGTAGGTTATGAGCTGGAGAAGAGTAACGGAAGTACTGAAATCCACTTTGAAAGGTTTCAGTTTATATTCCCCATTATACTTGTTAAGTGAATTGTATCCCATTTTGGAATAACCGATCCTTTCTAGATTCATAATTTCTTAAACTTTTCCAAGTTTTTCAACATGTTGAGTCCTTGTCACTATATATAAACGGAAACAGTTTTAAGTATTTAACGTTTAGTGTTTAACGGATTTTCCATACTTAAGTGAATTAAGAGTTAGTGGGATTATACATATGATCGTCATCGGGGAAAAGTCCCCGCAGTTTTTCGCCATTTACCATTTCCTACGCCATGATTTGCTGACGTCATTTGTTTTCGGTTTAACTTTGGCCTAAAGGAACACATGGAAATTGTGTTCGAAGTAAAGTCCATTGTAGTGTTATGCTGTCGTATTGAAGCTTGGATGGGAGGGGTGAAATGTCGAAGTCCACACGTTCAGTTTTAGCACTAATTTATTTTTCTTTCTACTGTGTATCCAGCACACAGTATCAACAATATGTTCAAGTCTTGACATGATTTCTTGTTTAGCGTTGGACATCAAACTGATAAAAAAAACAACTCTTACTCCTAAGACTTAAATCTTTATTATTTTTTCTTCTTCCAACTGGCATCCGGCGGAATTATATTCTGTCGGGAGTTCAGCTCATCGTAATGCAATCAGCCAATCTCAGTTAACATTTAACTTACTATTTTACTATCATGTCAATTAACAGTTAATGTCCCGATATTAACAAGCTGGAGTGAGTATACTGAACGATCAAGTGACAGACGGTTGAGGGACAAAGAACGCGAAATACTGACAGAGAAAAAGTGAGAGAGAGGTACAGAGCTAGAGGTCGAGATGGAGAAAGAGACAAAGGTGAGGGACAAAGAACGCGAAATACTGACAGAGAAAAAGTGAGAGAGAGGTACAGAGCTAGAGGTCGAGAGGGAGAAAGAGACAAAGAGGGAAAAGAACAAACTGGGACTGTGATCAAGAGAAAATGGTAAATAAAGATACAGCCAGTGAGGAAGAGACAGAGGGGAGAGGATAAAGAGACATAAGAGTTATAAATAGAGAGAGAAAGAAATATACAAAGACTTGGAGAGAGGCAGAAAGATAGAGACTGATATCGACATATAAAATGATGATAAATGGATAGTGTTCGTTCATTTTTAACATGAAAATTTACATTAACAGCCCTTTGAGGCTGCATTTAATAAATGGATAGGGAAGAAATTTCAACTCACCCCCATGTCCAGAAACTGCTCCGCCGACAGCGTAGGCTTGTGTTTCTATCTGAGAAATAAAAGAATAAAAAAAGTTTTTGAATTCGTATGGTAATTATTATAGTTGTGCTGATGCTTGTGGTGGTAGTTGTGGATGTGTTTTGTAGGTGTACGTGTGGGGATAGTGTGGTGTTTTGGTGACGGTCGTGATGATAATGATGATGATGATGAAGAGGAGGAGGATGGTGATGATGAGAATAAGATATTTACCGTAGAGTTTGCAAGTGCTGCAGCCACTTTGTCTGAGTTTGTCTCCAAAAAATCACACTTCTCCGCAAACCGTGAGTGTTCTATCCAGGGGTTGTCTCCAACGTCCCAACTCCGCAGACCTATATCAGTAAATCAAATACAATGAGTTATCAATTAAGGAATCAATCAAGTACATTTGAAAGTGACAATGAAACTTAATAATATATTAACAGAGCAATATGTCAAACTAACAAGTGTATAATTGATCAGTCAATCTATTAGCATTGTAATTAGTCACAAACTTGTAAGTTGATACATTAGCCACCTTACTTTGTCTAAAGAATAAACCAAAAAATGGTTCACGCATAGTTACCATAAGCGAACAATAAATGTTATTTTACCTGTTTAAATACTATACAATATTGATTCCTTTCACATTTGGAAAATACTTTCAAATATTATTTCAATTTTATTTAAAAAAGTTTAAACCTTAAGATTGATTATTAGTGGATTTAGACTTTAAACTAATTTTGTACAACTTTAAGTCATTTTACTTAAACGAGTGAAAGAGCAAATCCTAATTTAGAACAACCTAAGACTGGCCTTTGACTTAAGTTTAATTCTGTACAACCTTAATTCCTCACACTCTTTAACTGGTGTCTGACAATTTTCAAATAGCAAATACATGTAACAACATCTTAACAATCCCTGTTTGAGGGAGGAATTTGGGGGAATTTGGGAATATTTTTCCATAAAAACGTATTTTGGTCTAAGTAAGAAGAGATTGAACACAACTTCAATTATAAGAAAGTACATATCGTGCAATATATCGCTATAAATGATCAAACTTATAAATAGGAAGCATTTGGATCTGTAGATATTGACTCAAGTGAATATGCTTATGTTTATTAGGTTTATCATACCACCAACAGTGTTTCAGTTATCTGGAGAAGGTATGCACTTGAAGCAGAAATAGTGCTGCCTTCACCGTGTATATCATGCCGTGAACACCTGGCATGATACCACACCCAGTCACATTATCATGACACCAGGCCAACCAGTTGTGGAACTACCCTTATATTTGCTTGAGCGTTATCAGGAGAGCTCTACCACTGCCATTTTAATGACTCTGGTATGGCGCGGCCTGGGATCGAATCCGGGGGCCCCCTGTACCTGGAGCCCACGCTCTACCGAATGTGTCTAGTGAATAATCCGGATGATGATATAATGTGGCCTTAAATGGTCATTTGGTTTTCGGAGTTTAAAAATAGCTAACTGTGCAGGGGGGCCTCCGATGGACATACATGTTTGTAATGACCTTTGCAGTGTTATGCTTCCTTTTTACCCAGACGAACAGCACCAATAAACACATAACGCAATCTTTTGAAATAACAATAAATTCTTTGGGTGTTTATGTGGGAAAGAGTTTATCCAAACTGTCGGATGCCAGATTTAAAAATGTTATTTGACTTCAGTTTAATTTTCAACTCCAAAGTCATTACCAATGAAGAAAGCCCCAAATCCAAGCCCAATTTTGCATACGAGGAGACTGGTTCTCTAATATTTACCTGCACCACAACTAAAGCAGCGAACACAGTCTACAAAGCCAGCGTAGAAGAATCCGCAGTCTGTCATATCTTCCTTGGTCAGACCAGGTCGATTCGGCCAGTCAACATACGTCCTCAACCGTACAGACCGCAATGCATACTGAGGGTACTTGGGTTGACAGCTTCTTACTGTAAGAAAAATAAATGTGTGTTTCAAATTAAAAAAAAATATTGTGTTTATTTATTAATTAAACTATTTATCAAATTATATTAATCAAAGTCGGCTTATTGACCGGTCAATTGAGTATTGACCGGGCCGGTGGTCTATACTGGTCAATAGTGGTCATTATTGGGCAATATAATTTATAATACATTTTCAGTGTTTATATCAATAAGGGAATTTGGAGTTTTTTGTTTTAATTCATCCCTTCTACCATAAAAGACCATTTAGTACGCATGTACGGTTATGCGTGCGACCTAATTAGTTAATCATTGATGGTGTTATCATTGATATATATATATATATATATATATATATATATATATATATATATATATATATATATATATATATATATATACATATATATATATATGTATATATATATATATATATATATATATATATATATATATATATATATATATATATATATATATATATATATATGTATATATATTCTGTTGTACTGTTTGTTGATTGTGATTGAAAGCTTTTTATTGTTTATAAAATATATATATATATGAAGACAATTTTTTTCTTGTTTATAAAATATATACATATGAAGACAATTGCGAGAAAAGTAAATGCATTTTAATTTAATATATCTTCAAGGTTACCATTTTGATTTGCGGATGTTCGGTCTCTTGTATTTGACAGAGCATCAGATTGCTGTACAGTGGATCTACCGCCTCGAAGAATGAGTCCATGGGCGCCATTTGTTTCGTTTTTTCGTTGGCCATATCCCCGTGGCTCCGGAATAGCGTCTAATACTTTAAACCTGTCTCGCTGTTGCTCACTAATTTCTGGAACTGGACAGTTCGCGGCGGAATTGTTGGTCAAAAATGGACAGGCAGGAGACAAAATCTTGTGGATTTCCATCGGGTCTTCATTGGCGGTCCATTTGCTTCTCTTTAAGCCGCATGCATAACAGCAAAGCTCGTCGCCGGATCCTGCATAGTAAAACCCAGCTTTCGCAAATGTTGTCAAGAACGGCTTCGATGTTTTGTCCGGGTATTTTCGAAGTGTGCAAAGCCGTAAGAGTTCGTACTTCATAGAAACTTGCGGCGGAGTCACTGCGCCAGTGGCCATTTCTTCTAAAACTGCATGTAGTGGCGCATGTCCATTGTCTTGTTCATTTCCATTTTCATTGCCTGAAACTTCATTTCCACTTGCTTGTTCTGTTGCTTTTCCATTGTCTAAAAATCCATTTCCACTTGCTTGGTCTGTTGCTTTTCCATTGTCTAAAAATCCATTTCCACTTGCTTGTACTGATGCTTTTCCATTGTCTAAAAATCCATTTCCACTTGCTTGGTCTGATGCTTTTCCATTGTCTAAAAATCCATTTCCACTTGCTTGTTCTGTTGCTTTTCCATTGTCTAAAAATCCATTTCCACTTGCTTGGTCTTTTGTGTTTTCGTGACTTAACAACCTTTGTCCATGTGGTTGTCCACTGTCTTTGACATCAGCGGCAACAGCTCCTTGACACTCGCTAACCGTCGCTTCGGCACCTTCTTGTACTGCTGCAGAAGCCGTAGAATGTCCTTGCTTGATACTTTCATTTTGTTCGCTAATCGTGTTTCCGAGAGATGAGTCCGTTTCTAATTCCTGCAGCATGTACACAAATCCACCACGACCGGCATATATTCGTTCGCTTGATGGCAACGATGTAAGTTGTCTTATTTCCTCAATCACATCCTCGCTGTTGAACTCACAATGTTCGTTCAGTGTACGTCTTTTCCTGTAAAATTCATCCTTTTTATGGTGTGCATTTAATTTACTGACATTGTCGCAATTGGAACCGTCACTTGTGTCAGTGAAAGAACATTTCACAAACTCACGTGCATCCCGTGTACACGTGTCCTTACTTTCCTGTCCGTATTTAATCCAGTTGTGAAGAAAAGATGAATATCTGATATCGTCTATACTATCTTTATAAGAATAGCGTTCAATCTGATGTTCGTTACACCGTGTAGAAGAAATACAAATAGGTAGATAGTTTTTTCGTTGCTTATGACAATTCCTCAATAGCCTGTTATACGCATAAAGCATAAACCAAATACATTGACATATGGGAATTATTGATAGAAACATTATTAACATTATTTGAAACACAGAAGTGATACAAATTATTAAACACGTGGCTTTTAATGACACTCGACAATTTTCATTGTGTATGTTTGTATACATGATATTTAAAGAAGGTTTCGAAGTCATTTCATTCTCATTTTCCTGAGAAAAAGTCACATAACACAACTGTAGGTCTGTTGGATTTGTGTCCATGCCATAAAGTTGATGTAACTGATCATTGTTACATTCTTTTACTAATCTCAACAGAGGATTCAATACACTTGCAAATAACATGTCAAGTAAGTCACGAGATCTATCAATCGTCAAACAAACAACCGACTCATATGAATTTTGCATCTTGGAAGTAGCACTTAAGAGACTAAATATAGAATCTATTTTAGGCAAGAATTTATCTTATTGTGGAGATTTTCTTGTCCCGAAATAATTATTGCAGCTGTAGAATTACAATACGTCCCTCAAGTATTTCTGATTTCAATATACTGGGCAGTTTTGCCAGGAATTCCGATTCAATTGACTGGAAGTGGGTATGTCTGTTACAAAAAAAAAGTATACATATAATATCAGTATGAATATAACACTAAAAATAATTGTAGACATCTGACGTTATTGTCTATTTAAAAGAGAAAAAACATTACTGCAATTAAATTTTGTACAACTTAACGTATTTACACTTTTTACTGGTCTATAAATAAAGCTGTGTGTGTACAGCCTAAATATGTGACTGATGCATTATATACATCTCTAGGTGGGGAAAAGTTGCATTAACATTTTTAACAACATGTAATTTCAAAAATATTATTTTGTTAAATAATAATTATACAATTTCATTTTAAGGTGTATTAATATTACTGAATAAAACACATAATGATAATGATGATGATAATAATAATAATAAAATTATAATAATGTTAAAATAAACCACCAAGTGCAATTTAGTAACAAAATATTCCGGGGAAAGCATCCCCCGGACACCCCTAGCGGCCTTGCGTACACATCATATCATGGTTAGAAATAAGCCTAATAGGCTAGTTTTATTCATTTGACACGTTTCATAGAAAGTACATGTAGTTTAATTTGGTAACGATTCGCCACATAACGATTCGCCACATAACGATTCGCCACAATAACGATTCGCCTCATAACGATTTGCCACAGATGTATAAGGCCATGCCAAATTGGAATTTTGTTAAACGTCAACTCAAGTTTGACAAACCTAGGTACCTATTCACAAAAACACACAAACCGAAAACGAAAACACAAATATTTAACGACAAAAAAAAACAATGCATTATATATGGTATATGGTATATAATGGAAAAACATCATCATAATATGAAACAATGGTCTGAATTACTTAAGAAATGACTAGTGTAAGCACAGACATAAAATATATGGTTTAATATAAAATGACTAGTGTTTTTTACATAAAATTTATATTGTAATTATGGCACCACTATGGAAATATTGTCACAACATATTAGTAAGTAAGAAGGAATGTGGAGTAATGTGTCATGTACAATGAACCAATGCATGAACTATATTATACTGGTAATACTGTCATAATAGAATTAAACAATATATAAATGGCACACTTGAGACAAAATACTTTGGAGATCTATGTTGCAAATTTTTATAAATTTTAGGGCATGTAATATTAACATGTTAATATTAACATGTCCATCCTAGCTAGTATTCACACAAATAAGTACTTGGTAATACATGAATGTTGACCACATTAATCTGAGATTCCACATTGTCAGAATTACAGACTATTTCACACCTGGTGTTGGTTGTATCTTTAAAGATAATAGGGTGTTTAAACCTGTTCCCTGGTGTTGATTCTTCACTACCATTGACGACAGGGGCGTGCCTGGGCTTACGCACTTACGCACAGTTGCTTCCAAACATTGAAAAAATAAAAACGTCAAAAAGCAAATAAAAATCGTACATAACCTATGTTTGGCACTTGTTGTTAGCTGTTTCATTTTTTAAATTAGAGTTCTTTAACCCTTTTCCAAATTCTACAAATACTTCTGCAATCCTACCTGATGTATTTCTGTCTGTTCCTGCTCGTTATACTGTGACATAGTTTCTCCCCAGAATGTATCTACGGCGTTAAAAGGACCCCTCCCCGGAATAGTGCGTATACTCAAAGGTCGCCTAGGCACGCCCCTGGACGACTCTTTCAAATAACGAACTGAAGGTTTCCTTTTTGTCCACGGTCAGAGCGTACTAATCTAATACGTTTTGGTCATTTTCCTGAACCCTGACCGCTATAGTTTTGCTTGCCATGAGGACTGTTACTCACCAAAACATGTTATTCACGAGCGAACTAATAAATTTGAATTTATTTATGACAGAAACCCAAAGAGAAAAGAAAAGAAAAAAAACACATCGTGGTTCCAACAAACAGTTTGACTGGATCAGTATCTCTGAACGCTTGAATTTCGCGTTATTCTCTTATTATCAAGCGTCTACATGATTACGATTATGATAAATTGCTTACAAATAATATACGTCGTTACCAACACATTTTCCCTGAACAAAATTGTCGTTATCGATTCACGGAACATTGGAATTATTTAAGAAAATTTCACTGACAAATTTGTTTTTTTTGGGGGGGATTGGGGACTCCAAAACCTACGCGCACGCGGACGCTTAACAGAATTCCGATTTGGCATGACCTAATGATTCACCACACATGTACAACAATTCGCAGATGAATAATGAATAATAATGTTGATAATTGTGAGGACAATATTGTGAAAATTTATGATTTTTAATTAAAAAATGTAACAAGTAATCGAAACAATATTGAACCACACATACTTTTGTCTTCCCAATCAAGAAAGTTATTCACACTTTCTCATCATGGTATTTAAGTATTTAATACAGTAGGCCAGGTTGGTCTGCTTTTTAGTGATTGTAGGCACTGATATACCTTATATAATTTATTTATTTCTTAACATAAAAGTTTTAAACTTGTTCTTTAAAAATGTATTTTAAGGCAGGCAAAACTAAGCATGCGATGAAAGAAATTTAACTTTCTGTTGCATGCAAGTGCAGATACAACTTGCCAGTGATGGTTAATGAATTTAAACTTTGTAAATAATAATATTTTAATAATAAATGCACTTAAATGCAGACAAAAATATTCAGGAAGATTGAAAGGCTTTACAAACTCTGTACAACCAAGATACTATGAAATAACGGAATATTAAACTACCTTGTACCTAAAAATCAACTAAAGAGCAGAAACAACATATTATATGACTTTAAAACTCTAAAATTTTGTCTAAATATATATTTTAATCCTAAAAAGCAGACAAAACCAAACGTGAGAACTAAAAGGCTATAAATTTATATAAATATATTAAAAAGAAACAGACAAAACATTCCACGTTCATTGAGGTCTCTACAATGTAGTATATAATTTTAACAAAATCTAAAACTGCAGCCCAAATTAGCCATGTTCATTAGAGTGTTTATAATTAAATTTATATTTTAAAAATGCACTAAAGAGCAGACCAAGTTTAAAAGCTATCCGGCAATAATTTTACGAAACCGGAGTTAGTCTGGTTCCCAGCTTCTATTGTAAACATAATGTGTTTAGACAAAGGGCAGGTAATCCAGACTAAACCGGAGTAAGGCCATTAATTTTCTTTATTAAATTAGATTATGTGCGTTTTAAAAGCAAAACTGAACGAAATATATATGCAGTAGTTGATTTCATAGTAATTCAACCACAGAAAGTAAACACATTTCCCTCAAAAAGCGTTCTATGTCTCTTTGTCTGCTTTTTATGAAATCATGCGATTGTCTGCTTTCTAGTGCTAACCGTGTCCCCAGCACCCAAAATGGTAGAGCTAAAATCTTACCTTGAGCATCTGCTTATGTTTAACAAGGTTGTAGCAATCCACCGAGAAATACTTTTATAATTACCAAACCTTAGTGACGGAATGTTTGTTTCATACTTTTGGTTTCCCAGTCTTAAATTGGGCTGAGTCAGCGGTACAAGATTAATAATAGACGACGATGACTCTATTTCCGTAGTAATTCCGCACGAATTATTTCCCCTTTTGAATTCGCCTTTCCGCAAGATCTAAAAATAGATATTACACATTGTGTATTAGCATAGAATAGGCAATCACATCGCGTTGATTGACACTTTACTTGCGTTATATATATATATATATATATATATATATATATATATATATATATATATATATATATATATATATATATATATATATATATATATATATATATCTTTATTTCCTCCTTTTTACAGAAGAGTACACTACAAATACACATACATAGATACAAGTACAACATGAACATCTAATAATCCCACATGTCACAGCTAAGGTGAACAAGAAGTATACAAGTAAAGAAACAACAATACTGAGAAGGATTAATAGACAGCACCAATGTACTAAAAGGCACAGATAGATACAAACACCCTGACACACCCAGACACACCCAAGCACACACACACACACACACACATACACAAGCTCGCGCGCTCACGCGTGCGCGGACGCACACATACAAAACCATACACATATATATGTTATCAAAGAGAGATGAGTAAAATATGTACATATATGTTTACAAGTAAAGAATCAGCAGTATAATTATTTTACGTTCATGACTACAAAAAAATGAAATGATTAATTTCACCCACTTAGATCTTGTGGAAGCAAGATCTAGAAATGAAATCTTCATAAATAAATGTAATAAATAAATGATATTTTATGCACCCACAATTAAGTGCTCAAACTTGCCGAAACGAAAAACAAGAAGAGCGTTCATTACTAAAAATGCATATGTCAAGATTACGGTTTATTATAGTTAATACATGAGCAAGAAATAGAAATTAAATGAAAGAATAGAAACAACACACATAAGTACTTACAAATGTAAACGCTACCATAATAAATATATATAGGCCTAATGAAAGGCAATGCTCATAAAGTCTTTATATTTTCCTTCAAGAAGAGATGCAAGAAACGGGTTCCTTAACCCCAAATAAAGATTAACTAAGTTTGGGGTACTCATACTTAAAAGGTAATTGGATACAACACTACCAAATGTTGTATAGAGCTTATTATAAAACATGACGCGAAGTTCACACATTCCTTGACAGTCTATAATTGTGTGGTCAGCAAGTGACGTAACTAATCACAAATTATGACAATATTTACATTGGTCAATCATTAATGTTGTATACGATATAAACTTGACAACAGCAAAACAATAAGTTAAACACTTAGGCCTTTTATTAGCAAAATACCATACGTCACACATGTCATATGAACAAAGTATGCTTCTAAAACGATTAAATTCTGCCTGACATATACGGGAGAACCAATCGCTAGTAACTCGAGTCCATATATAGTTTGAAACTATTTTCTTCCAATGCTTCCTGCTGGGTAATTCTGCGCATGTTGCATATTGAGTGAAATATTCGTTTATTCCATAGCATGATAGTGCTTTAAACACATCAGTAAAGAATCCGCTTGCATTACGGAAAAGAAAATGTTGAGAACATCTAATTCGAAACATATCTTTAATACGGAAACTACCGTTTTAACGACACAGCTGGCCAAATAATATAAATTTTCTTTTGTCAATTTCTGCCTTGAGCGGCAGGCAACCAACAAGACTCAGTGCAACATCAGAGCGAGTGGTCATTGATAAGCCTTGCATGGATTTAATGCATAGGCGATGGGCACGCTCTAGTCTAGTCTAGCTGATTCTCACTTACACATTGTCCCACAAACAATCATTTTGACAGGCGATCAGTTTAAATCTGTTTGAGCCTTTGGTACCCTGAGAGATTTAACTATATAAAGCTGCATGTACCTGAACCTGGGGAGATTTACCTCTAAGGCTGTATGAACATATAACTGATGAGATTTAACTCACTAAGGCTGTATGTACCTGTACCCGGAGATATTTAACTCTATAAGGCTGTATGTATCTGAACCCGGTGAGATTTAAATCTTTAAGGCTGTATGTACCTGAACCCGGTGAGATGTCTTCAGACTGCATGTACATATAACTGGTGAGATATATATCTGTAAGGTTGTATGTACCTGTACCCAGTGAGATTTACCCCCTACAAGGTTGTATGTACCTGTACCCGGTGAGATTTAACTTAGTAACGCTGTATGCGCCTACAAACAGTGAGATTTACCTCTAAAAGGCTGCATATACCTATAACTGGTGAGATTTAACTCAAGGGTATATGTACCTATAACTGGTGAGATTTAGCTGTATAAGGCTGCAGGTACCTGTACCGGTGAGATTTAACTCAATTAGGCTGCATGTACCTATAGCCAGTGAGATTAAACTCTATAAAGCTGTATGTACCTGTACCCGGTGAGATTTAACTCTATAAAGCTGCATGTACCTGAACCCGGTGAGATTTAACTCAATTAGGCTGCATGTACCTGTATCCGGTGAGATTTAACTCTATAAGGCTGCATGTACCTGTACCCGGTGAGATTTAACTCTATAAGGCTGCATGTATTTGTACCCGGTGAGATTTAACTCAATTAGGCTGCATGTACCTGAACCCGGTGAGATTTAACTCAATTAGGCTGCATGTACATGTACCCGATAGAATTTAACTAAGTAGGGCTGCATGTACCTGAACCCGGTGAGATTTAACTCAATTAGGCTGCATGTACCTGTACCCGATGGAATTTAACTAAGTAGGGCTGCATGTACATGTACCCGATGGAATTTAACTAAGTAGGGCTGCATGTACATGTACCCGATGGAATTTAACTAAGTAGGGCTGCATGTACCTGAACCCGGTGAGATTTAACTCAATTAGGCTGCTTGTACTTATACCCGGTGAGATTTAACTCAGTAAGGGTTATGTACCTATAACCTTTGAGATATAACTCAATAAGGGTCTATGTACCTATACCCGGTGAGATTAAACTCAATAAGGGTCTATGTACCTATACCCGGTGAGATTTAACTCAATAAGGGTCTATGTACCTATACCCGGTAAGATTTAACTCAATAAGGGTCTATGTACCTATAACCGGTGAGATTTAATTCTATGAGGCTGCATATACCTGTACCCGTTGAGATTTAACTCAATAAGGCTGCTGCTATAACCGATGAGATTTAACTCATTAAGGCTTATGTACCTGTACCTTGAGATTTCCCTCTCTAAGGCTGTATGAACCTGTACCCTGTGAGATTTATATCTATAAGGCTGTATGTACCTATAACCGGTGAGATTTAACTCTATAAGGCTGCATGTACCTGTACCCGATGAGATTTAACTAAGTAGTGCTGCATGTACCTTTACCCGGTGACTTTTAACTCTTTAAAGCTGCATGCACCTATAACCGGTGCGATTTAATTCTATGATGCTGCATTTACCTGTACCCGGTGAGGTTTAACTCAATAAGGCTGCATGTACCTGTACCCTGTGAGATTTAACTCTATAACGCTGCATGTACCTGTAACCGGTCATATTTAACTTTATAAGAAAGTATGTACCTGTACCCGGTGAGATTTAAATCTATAAGGCTGTATGCACCTATAACCGGTGAGATTTAACTCAATAAGGCTGCATGTACCTGTACCCGTTGAGATTTAACTCTATAACGCTGCATGTACCTGTACCCGGTGTTGTTGTTTTTTTTATTTATAAGGCTGTATGTACATATAACCGATGAGATTTAACTCAATAAGGCTGTATGTACCTGTACCATGAGATTTTCCTCTCTAAGGCTGTATGTACCTGTACCCGGTGAGATTTACATCTTTAAGTCTGTATGTACCTATATACGGTGAGATTTAACTCAGTAAGGCTGTATGTACCTATAACCGGTGATATTTACCTCTATAAGGCTGCATGTACCTATATACGGTGAGATTTAACTCAGTAAGGCTGTATGTACCTATAACCGGTGATATTTACCTCTATAAGTCTGTATGTACCTATATACGGTGAGATTTAACTCAGTAAGGCTGTATGTACCTATAACCGGTGATATTTACCTCTATAAGGCTGCATGTACCTATATACGGTGAGATTTAACTCAGTAAGGCTGTATGTACCTATAACCGGTGATATTTACCTCTATAAGTCTGTATGTACCTATATACGGTGAGATTTAACTCAGTAAGGCTGTATGTACCTATAACCGGTGATATTTACCTCTATAAGGCTGCATGTACCTATATACGGTGAGATTTAACTCAGTAAGGCTGTATGTACCTATAACCGGTGATATTTACCTCTATAAGGCTGCATGTACCTATAATCGGTGAGATTTAACTCATTAAGGGTGTATGTACCTCTACCCGTTGAGATTTAATTAAGGGTCTATGTAGGGCCTACTATAAGGCTGTATGTACCTATAACCGGTGAGATTTATCTCATTAGGGCTGTATGTACCTATAACCCGTGAGATCTAACTCAATAAGGCTGTATACACACTTATAACCGGCGATATTTAACGCAAAAGGCTTTGTGTTCCTATAACCGGTGAGATTTAACTCAATAAGGCTGTATGTACCTGTAAATGAGAACAAAAGTTGCTGAAATATTTTAAGCATGTAACTTTTTAAACATTATGCACATAAAACCAATTTAATAAATATATATATTGTTTATTCCGTTTACCGTAGATAGATCTATACAGGTGATATATAAAATATTGCGATTCTTTTTCGTTTTTTTTTTTTTTTGTTTTTTTTTTTTTTTCAGAATTTTACGTTATGTCTGAGAAATGCCTATAATTATGCCACTCAAGATATTATTGATTTATTATTTCATATTTATTTTTAAAACATTTATTTCATATTAATATTTAAAACATATTAACTTATTAAAAAAATAATGAACAAATCATAGTTAGGTTTGTTCGAACATGGTAAGTCCGAAATACGAAAAGAGCTGTCAATCATCCCCCTTTCCTCATGAATATTTATGAACCTATAACCGGTGAGATCCTGTAACCGGTGCCTACGGAGATACAAAAAAAAAAAAAAAAAAAAAAAAAAAAAACACGAACAGTGCAAATCAACAGCGAAATTTCCAGCAACCGGTATGACTATTTACCAGATATGAATGAAACTTGCTGTACGGATACCCTTCCGAATGCGTGATTCGTGAATTATCCTTGGCGTTCCGATTGCTTTCCGAATATAAGTTGTATTCTAACTCTATCAATATTTTACGTCTATACAAGAAGCATTCTGCCGTGAAACATTAAATGCTATATCATGGCATTAAGCGGAAAGTTCTATTTTACTTCAGTAGAATAGCTGTTCCTTTTACGATCCCTACCCATTTTCGTATTGCAGACTAAGCTGATATATTAAGAAAAGTTGTTCTTTTCGTTCATATTCGCCTAAAACTTTACCCTATCTTGGAAAAGTACGGTTTTGTTTTACTATTAACATACGTATTAAATTATGAAAAAATAACCAGGAAGTGAATTAGAACAGCCAAGGGAAACAACCTAACAGCATTGCGCGAATTGTAGTTCGCATTTGTGTCCCTTTTAAGTAAAATTTCTTGTAAAACTTGTTAGAATATGAAATAGATTTTAAGTTTGCGTGATCTTACGCCCAATATATCACGGTTCCTCGTTCAGATGCGTAAATTTTACCACTCAGGCCTTTGACCCGCGAAATTTAATTAATACGCGTCTGAACTCGAAACCGTGATATATTGGGTGTTACTGTTAGATCACGCAAACTTAAAATCTATTTCCTTAGTAAACAAAAGTAACTTCCCTTGTAAATACAACATGGTGTACAGCCGTCAGAAGAGTGTGCTGTTTGGGTGGGGAAAGTATCTACACGACGGTAAATAAAGACGGTAAATAAAGTTTTCACATATCTGTAGTGACTAGTGGACGTCTAACAGAGTTGGACCGGGATTGACTGGACCCGCGGACTACGCGGGGCCCCCGTTTGTAAATAGACGGGACTGTCTGGTATTGCAGTTTAATAGAAGATCTCTCAGAATAGATACGTATGAACTAACCAGAGAAAAAGGGCCCCGCATTGACAGGTAGGTACATCCCCTCATTAGCAGTAGATAATACATTAGTAGTAAGGAACCAATGTGGCCCTGAGAAGAGGGTGAGGGATGATCGTAGTAGGTCAACCAACAAATTCAGTGAACAAAAAGAAAGGAAAGGTTGAGATAGTAGGACCTGCTGCGCCAGCTGTGGCTCCAGAGACCCAGGTGCCTTCAGCTAGCTGCCCAGTCCCTGGTTGTTGCACAAGGATAACAAGGGAGCAGGCCTTGATTGAATTGTCATGTGCCTCTCATCTTTGATCAGAGTCAGGGCCTAACTGAAGAGGTGGCACGCCAGCGTTGGAGCGCCTTACAGGAGTGATTGCTCTCTGTCTTTTCTGGCGGGTTTTGGATTTCCCACATCCGCACTCTGGATCGGCCTATAAATCAGTTTACGGTCACTTCTGTAAATGACCTTTTCGGTAAATTGATCTTATATAGGGTTTAGTCCGGTCGTTTTGGTAAATAGGTAAACATATAGTATAGAATAGTACCTAGCAGGTAAATGGAAATGTCTTTTTATTATACATTATACAGCATTTTATATTTATTAAAATAATTAGTTGCATAAACTATACTAAATTGAAATAAAAGTAATTAATTGGATAAACTAAACTAAAATGGAATTATAATCACCATTTGCTGCGCAAAAGTAAAAAAATAACAACTTTTATGCATAAGAATTTAAAAAAAACACTAGATCTTATGCATACCTTTCAATTGTTCTTTTATAATTAGCATTGATTGTATAATATCAATTTTGATTTCGAAAAGTTTAGTACAGCTTAAAATGATAATACATTGCAAGGCTTTTTTTCACCATTTTGGGAATATGACCCATACCCCTGGAATTGGGAATTTTCACGACGTTTTGCCAGAAATTGGGAATTTCGGAAACAGAGATCGTTTAACGATTTAACGAATAAAAAGGAACGTTTCCGAATTAATTATTTCAATGTTCGTACTTAAAACGTTTCTAACTACTGCGGATTGCGTTTTTTTTCGTCAGATTTTTTTTTAGATTGGGAATTTTTCTTCTCTGATTGGGAAAAAAGTATATGTTTTGCCATTGGGAACATGACCGAATATCGGCTATAAAATCGGCCGAAAAAAAGCCTTGCATTGCTAATTGTCATTATTAGGTTTTAATTTAGCATTCATTAACTAATCAATTAGACCCCATCCAAAATGATCAGTGCTGCCATTGATTGGATTATGACCCAGGTGCCTTCAGCTAGCTGCCCAGTCCCTGGTTGTTGCACAAGAATAACAAGGGAGCAGGCCTTGATTGAATTGTCATGTGCCTCTCATCTTTGATCAGAGTCAGGGCCTAACTGAAGAGGTGGCACGCCAGCGTTTGAGCGCCTTACAGGAGTGATTGCTCTCTGTCTTTTCACTTCTGTAAATGATCAGTGCTGCCATTGATTGGATTATCACACTAGTAGTAGGTCAACCAACAAATTGATTGGATTATCACACTAGTAGTAGGTCAACCAACAAATTCAGTGAACAAAAAGAAAGGAAAGGTTGAGATAGTAGGACACTTAAGCGTGTCATTGTCGCCTTCATGGTAATTGCATGTCCTGACAGGGTATTTATTTGATTAAATTAAAAAGTTCTGTCTAGTTTTACACTATCCAGATGGTTAAAGCAAAGTGCTTATTGTGCATTATCAGTTGCAAACAGATTGTATTTACTGTGAGGTATGTTTCCTGTTTTTTTTGTCTAATTGTTACATTATGTGCACATAATAAAAGAAAACACATTTTATAGTTAATGGTAATTAAATATTTATGAAAAATAATCAGTAGATAGAACATATATGCAAGGAAAACATATACAATATTGTATATATTCCAGACTGGTCAATTCAATCGACCAGCATTTGCCGGTAAATACCGCCGGCATGGAAAATACTCATATTTGCCGGCATTTTGCCAACCCTGGTTAATTTAGTTTATCGTCCCACCAACAGTATTTCAGTTATCAGGAGATGGTGTCCATTTGAAGCAGATATAGTGCTACCTTCAGTTTGTATAGCATCCCTTGAACACCTGGCATG
Organism: Sinonovacula constricta; assembly: GCA_007844125.1. Classification (NCBI taxonomy): domain Eukaryota; kingdom Metazoa; phylum Mollusca; class Bivalvia; order Cardiida; family Solecurtidae; genus Sinonovacula; species Sinonovacula constricta. Next base: position 317,997 of record CM017572.1, read on the forward strand.
ATACCACATCCAGTCACATTATCCTGACACCAGGACAACCAGTCGTGGAACTACCCTTATATTGCTTGAGTGTTAGCAAGGGAGCTAAACCACAAACTTTTTTAAGGACTTTGTTATGTCGCAGCCCGGGATCGAACCTCTTGAAACTGGTGCTGATACTCTACTGATTGCGCTAACAGGTCTGGTAATTCTTACTGTACATAATTCTTCATGAAGTTCACTTTAATAAGTATCAGATGGGATGAAAATATCAGTTTTGTTATCACGTCTATACAAAATTATTGAATAAAGTTTTGGATATATTAAGAGCCCAATTTCTGTCGTTAGGTAGCTTCTTTTAAAAGAAAGACTGTAAATAATTACTCTTAAGCTGTCATTTGACAATATTTTTTCGCTCTATCAAATATTATCATATTCTTATGTGTGAGCAGAATGATCAAGATCAAAAATGACACACTCTAATAGATGATACATTATATTTTTAAATTTGATTATTTTTCTTACGATAATAATGTAGTTTTATTTATCCTTTATAATAAAGAGCACAGCTTGCATTCTTTTTCTTCCATCCCACCGTCTTTTAACATCATCCACAGAGTTGGCGCCGCAAAACCTCAACCACTTATCTTTGCTTAGTGTTTCCTCCAGAAGTCTAAAAGTGCATGGTATTTTTTCCAGAAAAATTGTTACTGAAGAATTGTTACAAGTAGTACTGGGTAGTTAGGAGCTACCCATCCAATATATTTGCTTCAGCAGGGTTGTCACTAGAAATATTTTGAGCAGGCTCAATTGACTTTTGAGGAGACTAGGCTATGCGAGCGCCGAAGGTGCGAAAAGTTTCTAGGGGTGTCCGGGGCATGCTCTTGACCATTTTTCATTTTTTTCTCAAATTTGAGGTGGCCCGATTTTCATTTGAGGTGGTCAAATTGCCCGCCAGCCGCCTCCTAATGACAACCCTGCTTCAGCACAAATTGGTAGAGCGTCGGCTTGATGATCTGGAGGTCGCAGGTTCAAAACCCGTCGTGTCAAATCAAAGACTTTAAAGTTGGTAGAAGTGGCTTCCCTAGAAGAACAATACTTTGGATCTGCAGGTTTTAACTCAACCCTTAGTTCCCAGTCATTGTCACCTTCAAGGAGATTTTTGCACCTGATACATGACTTGTTTAGAGCTTGTACTGAGAGTGTTCGGGGCATTAGAACATCGTGCTTATACCGAGATATTTAACGTATCCCAAGATGCAGCTTCCTACTCCTGTGACGTAAAAGTGGCGATGGATATCCGCTGTGTAATTAAACACAATTAGACCCAGAATTCAGTTTTTGTGTGTATAGGTCTTTGCTTTTAATTAATATGTACAATTTTTTCATGATGTTTATACATGTTTTCATATTTAATAACAACAAATCATTGTCATAAGTTTGAAGTGTTACAATGAACATATAAATGAGAGAACAGCCTTTGGCCTGTTATAAGAATTCAGAAGAATTCTGTTCTCTGGTTCCCTATTTGTAGTGTTTAATGATGTTATGGACAAAATTTAATCTTCAAATTACTCCAAGTTTGTTTGTATTTTAAATAGCAAGATACACAGTAAAAAACTCACTTAATGTGTTAGACAATTATAATTTAAATGATTTACAGATATATAGATAGTTTCCACATCAGTGAAGATCCCTTATCTTGGCAGCCATCTTTGATGGCAACTTCAAGAGATTTTCAGATGAATTGAATAGAAGCATAAATTTTATTTTCTTGTAATTTCTTCATTTGTGATTCAAAAATTTAAAAAAACTATACACCATTGGAAAGCTCTTGAAATTCATATTTTTAGAATGCAATATTTGTTAAATTGATAAATGCACAAAGAATTAATACACATAAATAAATAAAATTATTAGCTCATCCTTAAACAAAATGAACAGTGTAACTTTTTTGGTTGTATTTTTTTTACCTTTTAAACTTTCAAAATATAGTTTTGGTATTTAAAATACTTCATAAAAGCTGTTAAATTTGATATAAAATTCAGTAAAATAGACTGAAAAATAACACAGTGGTGAGTTTAATAAAGCGCATATTTCCAGATTTCGGCCTGCATTAGCTTCTGCCTTCAAAGATGGCTGCCTTAAACTGTCTTATCAGTACCTATGACATCACATGGAAACTATCTATTGCTACCTGCAGGTTCCAATACCCATTATGTTTTACATCATATCATTGCATTGATTTTTACAATTTTGTGCAATTTATACAACATATTAAAAGAGCCCTTGCAAATTCCAGGATCTTTGCGGCCACAATGGACATGCCAAGTGTTGAAAGTGAACCGTTTTGTTACGCCTGTAAGGCTATCCTTGTGGAACCTTACATACAGTGTGTTGGATGCCCCACCCAGGACACTGCCTGTCGTCCCACCATCTGTCTGCATTGCTTTGCAAAAGGTGTGGAGTTTGATAGCCATGAGAGCAGCCATTCTTATTCTATAGTGGTGAGTTTGGATCCCATTTTTTCTCGCAAACATCCAAATAAATTATTGTTTCGTGAAAAGATCCTGTAGAACGCTGCTCATTGATGCCCTACATGTAAGTGAAATGTGAAGCATAACTGGAAAAAATAACGGCCATTACATTGATACATCTGATTGCATAAATTGTATTACTAAGGTAGTTTTATTTCATATTAACTTAAAGGTCTTATTGAAAATAATACATTGCTTTGTGATGTGTATCATGAATTGGTCATTAGTACTTTCTTGACAAAAATGTCAAAATTTTTTTGATATTTTTGACAAAAAATAAATATTTTGTCAAAGAAAACATGGTAGTATAAAATACTTTTTAATTATAAATTATATTTTTATTAAATATGTAATAAATATAAACAAATCATTCAATTTATCCAAGCAGATTTGAAACTAACCAAAAAAAAAAGTGAAGACTGTTATTTTCTTCATTTATCTGAAAAAGAGCCAATTACACTGTATTTCTTGTCTGAGCCACGCTGCGCTGTTAGCTATTTGTAAGTTTAGTAAACCACGTGACCACTTATCTTTATGGTCATGTTATATCATCATCCAGATAATATTCTGGGATGTCAGTATCTTTTTTTTTAGCAAAAAAAAATCCCAACATCATGCTTATTTATAGATTTGAAAAGAAAGGACATCTAGTGAGATTTTTTCAAGATTTACTGGTATACTGTCTTACAATTGCAGAATGATTTTATATATAGAAATTATGCCCAAATTTCCACATACTGGCATTATCTATTGTTACATGTATTTGATAGAGACAAATGTCAGGTACCACCTTTAACACCGGCTGCAATAGCTCAGGTGATAGAGCATCGGCTTGCGGATCAGGAGGTTGCGGGTTCATACCCCGGGCGGGTCAAACCAAATACTTAAAAGTTGGTAGTAGTGGCTTCTCTCCTAATGCTCGGGGCTAAGGGGACAGCATTACGCTTGACTCGTCGGTGTCAGTATAATGGACCGGCCGGGTTCAGTCCCTGGGAACCTCATAAGTGCCCCTGTTCTATAGTGATGTTGCTGCGCAGTATCGGCAAACATGCGGGCAAATCCCATCTTACCTTTAACAATGATCATGCTGCATTTGTAGCTGGATACTCCAGTAATAGGGGCATACAACTCCAGATTACCTAAATTGTTCCACTTGACTCAGGTGTATACATCAGTATATATGAGTGTTTTCTTGTCACACAGCTTCCTAGTGCCATATGTATCGGTTTCTGATAAGGGATTTACATCCAAATAAGAATATATGACAAAGTCCTATGAGCATTGCAACATATATCAAACTCTGAAAAGACACAGGACAAAGGTGTTTCACGTGCAAGCCAAGTGAAAAATAATAACAATTTTTTATGCGTCATTTAAAGAAAAGAGCAAACCCGACAGTTACCGCCTTGGAATGGTCAGTCGGCAGTATGTGTCGACTGGGGTGCTTAAACCGGTTAAAAGACTTGCGGAAAATGTAGAGTTAGCTGAACAGGCATTGTCCTAGAAGTACTTCCTTTTTACCCCGTGCCCTTGGATGTAAATCCCTTATCACAGTAAATTAACCTAACAGAAAAATAAGTCAACATATATCCATTATAGGGTGTAAAACAAAAGTCATGCAGTTAAATCCCATAGCAGTGCAAAATCATCAAATGTTCACAGTAGTATGTTCAGCTTGTTTAACCCATTTGCTCATGCATACGCCATTTTACACGTTTGTAAAGCAGTCACAATTATTCCTTTTATCTTCAGCAGCATCAACACAACTAAGGGTTTATTTGTAGACTAGTTTAATCTAGGTTATATAATTATATGTTGAAAATGAATGTGTTTAAAACTATTTAAAACTGTTTCAAAGAAAATCAACAAAATCAAGTGAATTGTTAAAAAACCTATACATTTACCATGAATGAATGGGAAGAAAGGGTTAAACAGTAAATGTGACTAAAACAATGTAACACAAAATACATTACAGCAACCTATGAACATTGTATGTGTTATGTTATCAGTCCATGGTCGTTAGAGATCACCTTTCCCAGTCTTGGTCCTCAACCATAAACTGTCTACTTATCATATGTTGAATGCAGAGTTGTATTAGTTTTGTAGGGGGTTAAGTTTCGCTAAGGATCTGAGGTCTAGAGGAATCTCTGATCCTTTCCATATTCTTGCCTGTAGAGAACTAATTATTAAGGTTTTTTTTTATAGTTTTTAATGGAAGAGGAAAGACGAACCCAAGTAATTAAAGTTTATAACGAATTTAATTGTCACAGTATATGCGTAGCACAGGCTATATATATATAAGTGTAATATTACGAACAAACAGGTATATTAAATTATCTTCCTTTACCACATAATATTTATTCAACATACATAATAATAATAATCATTATAACTTCCTCTACAGTTTAAGAAGGGACTATTGCTCTTACTCAAGAACTATATACATTTCATCTACACAGTTGTTGTTTTCTCAAAATGATTTGACTTCTTTTCCCCATGTGGTGAATACATCAGTGCTTTCAGCGCTTTCATTTTTATTCTCCCTTACTCTATACATAGTTTTAAGGTTTCAACTTCATGCAAAGGTGCCTAGACATATTGCTAGTGACTGAATAATAAAAAGAGAAGTTAATGATAAGACAGCTTCCAGTGGGATGCTGATCGGCATCTACAGTACATGTTTGTGTCTAACCCTGACCAGTTGTGCTTAACTCTTTGGTGTTAATACCTTCTTAAGCATGCTAACAAAAAAATGTAAATTTTCTATTTAGTGGTGAGATTTTTTTTTATTATTTCATAAATTTAAGAAATTCTTTAACTGGTTAGCCATATAAAATCTTCTACACAGGACCACTGAAGTTAAATATTTACTGGTATAGTGGTAAAAAAATCATGATTTTGATTGTAAACATTGATCACTTGCATTAAAAACACAGAAAAACTTAAACCCTTAAAACTTTTTTTTATAAAATATTGCCCAATATAGCAAATGATGTGCATTTTTCCCCTTGACACTGTTGTTCTGGGTTTATTTTTTAATATTTATTCTTTTACATCATTTATAAGCAGGCAAATCACTGCATAATCTTCATTTTCCAAATGACTCTAAATTTAGCTGTTCATTGCTTGCATAATCATGTCCTTTATCAAGGGCAATAGGTTAATTGACTATCTTCATTACATGTATGAATTTCACTTCATTTATAAATAGAAGCAGTTTCATTGGGTTGTGTTTCTGCCAATTACATCAGCTGTTCACTGGTTTTCCGATATACGTCAGAATCTGAAATACTAATCACACTAAATCCCAGTGGAACCAAATCCTACATAATACTTATTCTTGTATTTGTTTGTTCCAACAGGTAAAAACTAAATTTGGCAACTTAAGTAACATGATAATGAATTTCTTTTTTTTTTGTAAACTTATATAACTATATATATATATAACTATAACTATATATATATATAACTATAACTATATATAACTATATATAACTATATATATAACTATATATATATATATATAACTATATATATAACTATATAACTATATATATATATATATATATATATATATATATATATATATACACACACACATATATATATTATTTAGGACTCAACATGGGAATCCATACTTTCCCTTTTACTAAATTTACTGCATGCTTAAACTGATAATAAGCTGAAATACACAAAGATTATATTAGATACTAGAAAACACCAAGATGACATTACATTGCAAGAACGGGACTGGTGCACAAGTATAATAAATCAATTGCAGTCAACGTGGAAAGTACTTTCATATTGTTTTGATAAGCATCGAAATGTTTTCTCAGCAAATATTAGGAAAGGCATTTAGCACCCCAATGCATTTAGCACCAGTTTCATGACATATAACCATAAAAATATTTAATTTAGATATTTAGAACCTTTATGTGGGGAGGTTTTCCAGCTCACCTGGGATTCGCCAATGGTTCTACCCAGACATAAGTCTAGGGTCTTCCTTTACCAATAATTTGCTGTGCATCACCGATATGATCATAATTGTGATATTTTATATATCAACAAAACAAACACATATGTGTTCAGCACAAAAGTACAGTTCGGACAATGATTCTTTATTATTACTATTTCTCCATTTCAGAAAAACAATTTCCCAGTTTTTGAAAAGACATGGACTGCCATGGAGGAACATTTACTGCTGAAAGCAATCGCAGAATGTGGTTATGGAAACTGGTAGGTTGCTCTAGAGTTTATCTTATTATTTCAACTAAGAAAAAGCATGTGAACACACTAGAGGCCATGTTCATAGCCCAATCTAAGCCTGTGTCATCAGGTGAGTGATTAAGGGCCATCGTGTTTTGATATTAGGAAATGCATTTAGCACCAAAATGCGTTTAGCACCAATTTCATGACAAATTAAGGTTTGTCTAAAGTGTGTCCTAGTGACCTATCAAACAGCATAAGTAATGAATGGGCTAGATGCTAGAGTTTTTACCCAACCTTCATCAGACTTGGTGAGAATGTTTGACTGCATAAAATCTTAGATGACTTTGTAACTAGAGCAATGTCTAAGAGTTCATCCTATCATTGCAGATGCATTATGAATGCAACTGTTAGTATTATCACAATGTTTTTTCACTATCATTTCTTAGATGGTTCTACTTGTACCTCTTGGACCAAATATCTGAAGACTACTTTGTCACAGGTGGTCAAATTTGCATTTTTAAATTGTAAATTTAAACAAGAAAAAAATAGTATGTGGATTTCCTTGTCTAGATAAATTGTGCTCAAGATGAGTTTTTAACGCAATGCCTGTCATGTTGTGCATTATGTGTCATGTATCGTACAGCATAAGCAATGATTGGGCTAGATGCTAGGGTTTTTACCCAATCTTCACCAGACTTGGTAAGAATGTGTGACTACATAAAATCTTAGATAACTTTGTAACTAGGTTTTGTGGGTCCAACATGTCCATTGGTCACATGTTAGAAAAACCTTACTGAAAGCCCTAGTCCTCAGGTGAGCGATTAAGAGCCATCATAGCCATCTTGTTCTAAAACTGGGAAAGTTTCACTTATTTGAATCAACCAATAACTCAATTTCACCTGGATTCCCCATCTGGATGCCAAATCGCATATATGCACATGATGTCCTTCAAAATATTGTCTTGTTGTTAGGTTGGAAGAATAAAAAACATCAAAACACTTTTTAACTATTTTGTAACTGTTTTAATTTCAAGTAGAGCAGATGCAGTAAAATATGTTGTGAACATACATCAGTCATATATAAACCACTGTTTAGCTCTATAGGAATGCTGTAATATAAAAACTGTGTGCTTCTAGGAATCATGTTAACGTTGATTAAGAGTGAATATTTATTTTCTAGGGCAGACATTTCACAACATGTGAGAACCAAGACTCCATCAGACTGTCAGCATCACTATGATTCCTGTTACATAAACAGTCCAGAAGAACCCTTGCCACGTATGTTACATTGCAAGCAATTCTCTATTTTCCAATTTGCAATTTTTTTTGTAGTTTTCTGCAATGTTTGTCGATATTTTCATTTACTTTTCTTTTTTTCTTCTTTTTTTTCTCTTTGGTTTATTATCAGCGCATTGACTATGCAGAAGATATGTTATATGTTTTTTAAATTTAATATAAAATTTGTCATAACATCAATACTGAAATCTGGAACAGTCTCAAAAGCTAACCAAAATGAACATTGCAGTTTTACTATGGTTAGCATATAAATAGCAAGTACCTACTCAAAAGGGAGATAACATAATACAATTTACCATAGGTCTTAGAGTAATGTCCCTTTCTAAATAAGATAAAAGATAAAGTTTATAGTTTTGAGCATAATTTCAGCAAAAGAATACACAAAATTGCACAATTGTTTAGTATGCCATGCTGCATTCATCTTGTTATGTCTTCATTAAATTTTTCTTACATCAAAATTCACTTAGAAAAAAATAAATTGATAATATTTCAAGACTGCATATTCTTGTAAAAGCAATATTTCAGTTTTACAATAAATTTAAATGTAAAGCATTAACAAGGCTTGATAAACATTGTTATTTAAGGAATCTTTGTGAGCATTTTTTGTCTGAAAAAAAAGGAATAATAAATTTCCTCAATCAAGTGTTTAAAGACAAATGGTCTGCTAATTGCTGATTTTTTTAGCCCATGGAAGTATACTGAAGGAAAAAAGTTTAACAAGTTCAAAGAGGATTGACTCCTAGGGTACTTTGTGACCCGCGGAGGATCGTCCATTTTGCTGTGCACATACTGCATGGGATTTTTTGTCAAAGTTAAGCTTCTTGCTGACATAATGGTGTAGTTTAAAAAAAAAGGGGGGGAAATCATGTTGTCAATGGATGGGCACAATTGGTCAATACAGAAATGTTTTAGTCACATTGATTTATAGACGAAAACCAAAGTCGTAAAAAACTTGCTAAAATTTTCCTTCAGTATATTTTTTTCTTTAACCCTTTTTTTCTCATTCCAATTGTATCTTATTAGCACTTGTTTGAAACATGTCAAGGAGAATAATGAGATCGATTGGTACACTTTATCATATTCATAAATCAGATTTATCCATATTATCTAGAGCTCTTTTTTGAGAAGAAATACAATGGTTTTATATGATACACTCCACTAAATCTGGAGGCTGTTTAAGTCCGTGACTGGAGGCTAAAGTTATTGACCAAAAATCAAAAAAGTTGTCTTTAAAGAGAATTTTTTCAATCCAGCTTCTCTGGCTTTATGTACATCAACTGTATTCTGAAACTTAAAAAGAAGTTATACAAAAATGACAATACATCTATTCAAGACACACTGTGAACAAAACTACAGATTTTTAAAAGAACAAATCAGTATAAAGACTATGGTGAAGTTATGAGTATTTGCTCAATATGCTTAATACTCACTGTTTAGAGACCAGACCTGGTAGTGCAATCTATAGAGCGTCGGCTCCAGGTACGGGGGGTTCAATCCGAGGACACGACATACCAAAGTTGTTAAAAATGGTAGTAGTTTAGCTCCCTTGTTAATGCTCTAGCAAATATAAGGGTAGTTCCACGACAGGTTGTTCTGGTGTCAGGATAATGTGACTGGGTGTGGTATCATGCCAGGTGTTCATGGCATGCTATACACAGTGAAGGCAGCACTATACCTGCTTCAAGTGGACACCGTCTCCAGATAACTAAAATACTGTTGGATGGACGATAAACCCCCCAAAAAACAAACACTGTTTAGATCCTTTTTATACTTCGAGAAAAGTGGCATTTAGCAATCACATTGTCTTTCTATGAATCTTTTTGTCCTTTCATCCTATTTTCATGTTTCAGTTATAACTTTTCGTATTATTTACAGTACTTCACTTAGTAATATTCTCTAACCTTTTTATGTACTTAGACTTAAGTGTGTGTCATGCATAACATTGACAGGTGCAATCATTAAGGTCAATGTCAATTTAAAAAATTCTTAACTCGTGTAATAGATTAGTGTCTCTGCCATTTTTCACAGGAATTGAATCAAACTTCATCTTACCGACAATCACACAAAGGGTATTGTGTATACCATTTGAAAATGCAAATCTCAGGGTGAAGGTCACATTAAAGGTGGTATCTGAAAGCTTGCTTATTTCAAATGCATGTAACAAATATTTATCTCTGTTTTCGGGAATTTAGGCATAATTCCTGCATCACCTCATACTGTAGTCTATGTGAAAACAGTTTTAAATACTTCCTATTTTGTTAGGCAATAAAAACTTGGGAAAAAAATCATTATTTCCAAATCTATAAATAAGCACAATAGACTAAAAATAGATATCAACATCAGAGCAGACTACCCAGATGATGATAATGCTAACACAAAAGAATGTTGTCATGTGTTTTTATTACTTTAAAAATAGTTATTTCTGCAGCGTGGCTCAGATAGGAAATACGTGTTTGCAATTACAAGTGGGGTTTTATGCTTCCCTGTTTACACTTGCCTAGGGCATCAATGAACCGCATTTTGCAGGGTCTTTCCAGGTAAAAATGACTTATTTGGTTATATAAAGAAAAAACTTTGGTCCAAACTGTCGGATACCATCTTTAAAGGTCATTGCATCTTTGGAGTACATACGTCAATTTCAGACAAAAATCTTATTTTTCTTGTAATACTGCAGTGCTGTAAGTGAGCTAAGAATATTCACCTTGTAAGAAAGCTTGCCAACTCTCTAGCTTGCCTTATTGATTGTATCCAGGCAAATGGACCATTCCACAATTTGGATATAATTCCTCACCCAATTGATAGTTTGACAGTTTTTGTGTATACCTTGCTTACAACATCTTGTATCGGGTATGGTAATCAAACCCTAATATCCATTCTAGAGTCAAAAGGGGCCATTAGTTGCCATAATTATATATAACTTATTAATTACCGGCTTGTAATTGACAACATAAAATGATCTTCTCCAGTATTCTTTTTTAACAATTATGGTTCCCTTTCAGAATTTCCTGAGACCAAACTTGATTTCTTCCCTTGCCCTGTAGTCTACAAATGTAAGTGTAAACCTCATGGTTTGTGGCAATTACTTAATTAGAAATTAATTGATGTTGCCTGTTTGATTGTCTTCGTCACACATGTAAATGTAGCAATGAAAGTTGTTGCTACTTTTTAAGGTGCTTTATCTTTACACTTATTTCCCACACTTTTAATCACAGTAAATTTCTTTAAATAAATGAGCTTAAGTAAATTGTTAAATATAATATTTTTTATATATGAACATTAGGGATCCTTTGCAATTTCACAAAATGTATGTTGAAAAGCTCAAATGATGTATATTAACATTTTGACCTTCAAAAAATGTAATGACCTTCACCTCTGACCTTGCAGTGTGTGAGGACCCCCCACGGTCTTCGGAAGGGTCCATTGTCAGCCAGGAGATGGCAGGATACATGGCTGGGCGAGGGGATTTCATGACAGAGTACATGAACTTTATTGAGCTGGATCTTCGAAGTGTAGACTTCTGTCATCAAGATGAACCCCTGATTGAAGGTAATGTTGTTTAGCTTTATTGGAGTCACTTCTGTTGGTCAGTTGGTTGGTCCTTCTGCCTGTAGAAAAAACTTGTCTGTGGTATTTTTCGGCTACATTTAATTCGATTAAATGAAACAATACAGGACTTGCAGCTAGTGAGCCTAGTTGCTTGATTTATTGGCTTGATTTAAATGGAGTTATCACTCTTTGTTGTGATTGCAGTTACTGTGGCAAAGAAGTATCCTGGGGCATTCATCATCTATTATAGGACATTTATCATCTTTCATGGGGCATTCATCATCTGTCATAGGACATTTATCAGCTTTCATGGGGCATTCATCATGTTTTATGGGGCATTTATCATCTGTGATGGGGAATTCATCATCTTGATATTCATTATCTTTGATGGTGCATTCATTATCTTTGATGGTGGCATTCATTATCTTTGATGGGGCATTCTTTATTTTTGATGGGGAATTTATCATCTTTGATATTCATCATCTTTGATGTGTCATTCTTCATTTTTGGTGGAGCATTCATCATCTTTGATATTCATCATCTTTGCCGGCTTAATTTTCACTGAGTTATGGGCCTTTGTTATGTTTATTAAATATATTATAGTAACTATGGCATAAAAAAAGAGTCTGGAGGTATTAATCCCATCAGAGAATTATTTTTCTTGTTTGGGTTTTGTACAGAGATGTTGGCATGATTTTTAGTCTAAGCTACTAACTAATGTTTAAGGATTTGGCAGGATTGCTTTGTGAATATTGCATTATCGAGGAGAATCAATGTGTTGTGGTTCACAGTATCTCAAACTTGCACCACCTATTGCAAGTATTTTATGTTCAATAGTCATCAAATGGGCATGTAATAAGAGATATTAGTGGATAGTGTCCCATGAATAATCTGTTAATGCAAGTAGGTCTTTTTGGATTACTCGGTTATTATGCTTGTACTCTTGAGTGTGCATGTTGACATTTATGCCTTTCTTGTGAAAGATAGGTTAACCATCATCAACAAACACTTTCATTTCCCTGTTAAAATAAATATGTTTAAACGTGTTTCATTGGATATAAAACTACAATTTATGCAAAAGAAAAACTATTAGTAATTACAACATCTGGTAAGGAACAGGCAATAAAGTCAAAGAATTCCAAATAAAAGGACCTACCTGCTATTTGGAGTACCTTGGATATTATCTAACAAGGGAGACAATTCCCATTTCACCAATATACCCCCAATGTACCCCATTATCAATACTCACACTTTAGATTTCTAGAGTTTGGCCATATTAGCATATCATTGATAGATTAGTGGTATTGTAAAGGAACAACCATTGTACATTTATAATTTTATTTTATTTTTATTCCAGAACTAAAATTTGCTGCAGTTGAAGCTTATCAAAGATGTATTAAAGAGAGATGGAGAAGAAAAAGGTAAATAAAAATTGGTTAAGACTCAATTTGAGTTCTGTTAAAGGTGGCATCCGACAGTTTGGACCAAAAAATTTTTTCTCAACGACGTAAGTCATTGTTATCCAAAAAGTTCCTGCAAAATCCTGTTTATTGATGCAAAGATATAATATTTTTTTAAATATGAAATAAATAAAACAAATCATTCAGTTTAAGCAACCAGATTTGAAACTAAGCAAAAATAGTGATGGCCGTTGTTACCATTTATATGTAAAAGAGCTACAGACAAACTGTCGGATACCACCTTGAAAGGTTACAGTTTGTATGTCCTGATTTTCTGCTGACACTTGTATGGTTTGAAATAACATCTCGATGTTTGAAACACTATTTCACTTGAAGGGTATAAGAAGATGTAGGAACAGGACTGGATAAACAATTAAACAATTATTTGTTAGTAAAACAAACAAGCAGTAAGTGTTGCCTGAATCAGTTAATTGTTTGATTATGCACTGATATGTCAACATGCTGCAATAATGATTTATGCATTTTTTTTCTTTTACTCTGCCATATAATTGTTGGCATCTTCCCAGCCCATATTTTCACACTCCAGTGACAGAGTCAGTAAGGTTGTTTTGGTCACTAAGACTTGAATTTTGTCATGCTACCGTATTTTGCCTAATATACCCTGCAACTTTTTGTTGAAAGTTTGGAGCATGTGGATTATCTAGAGTGGATAATCTATTCACAAAATCCTATTTGTTTTAATTAACATCTGCTTATATCATGTTTTCATATTTTCAGACTTATTAGTAGACATGGATTGATCAACATTAGGAAAAATGCAGGTAACAACTATGTAAAAAAATTTGTTTAACATTTTACTTTGCTTTGTTCTGACGTAAAACAATTCTTGTTCTTTTGATTACAATATTTCAAAGACCTATACACTTAAAGATTGGACTATAGGTCTAAACATGCTTATTAACACTAGAGATACTGGACTTGGTAGCGCAATCGGCAGAGATTCTGCTCCAGGTATGGGAGGCCCCGGGTTCAATCACAACTTACCAAAAAAATGGTAATTGGTATAGCTCCCTTGCTAACAACACTCAAGCAAATATAATGGTAGTTCCATGACTGGTTGACCCGGTGTCAGGATAATGTGACTGGGTGTAGTATCATGCCATGTGTTCACAGCATACTATTCACAGTGAAGGCAGCACTATATCTGCTTCAAGTGGACACCATCTTCAGATAACTGAAATAATGTTGGTAGGACGATAGACCTAATAAACAAACAAACAGTACAGATACCCAGCCCAGATATTTTATAACAACAGTTGTGGGAAGCTGCATCTGGGAACAGTTGGCGCCAGTCTGGAAGTTTGTTAAATAATTCTGGTATACGTGAGGTGTTCTGATAGTTTGACTGCCCCAGAGGCTCTCAACTGGAGCATTTAACAAGGTGAATGAGTACACATATCTGCTGTGAGAAATCAGTGAGATGTTTTGTTCATTAGGTTACTTTGTTTCATATCTTTTAGGACTTTGAATATGATTTTAATTCCGTAATTTTGTAATTCTTTGAATATTGCTATATGATTTTAATATACTTGGTGGCTTTTTCCTAATTCTTCACCAAACCTATAGTGTAGGAAAGATTGTTTCATTGCTATGGTCTTATCTTTAACCATAGATGTACAGTGCAGGAACTTACCGTAGTTTTGCAGCAATCAACAGTAAAAAACACGTCACAATCAGTCATTTGCTGTTAAGATTGTTCACTGCAATGTAGTGCAATTCAGGGAAACTGCACCTCCTGAACGGTAAAAACGTTGAAGATCTCTGGCTGGGCTACACTAAGAGCCTTGGGTTGGGTGTGGAGAGCTTAAGGGTGTTTACACAGCTACTTTCTCCAGAGGGTCATAATACATTCATGGAGTCTTTACATTGTATAACTGTTGCAGATCCCTGGCTGGGTTGCACCAAGATCCCGGGGCTGGGTGTGGAGATGTTCAAAGTCTTCATGCAACTTCTCTCTTCAGAGAGACAAAACAAAAAGTCTTAACATTATATACCTATTGCAGGTCTCTGGCTGGGCTACTCCAAGAGCCTGGGGTTAGGTGTGGAAAGGTTGAGGGTTTTTACACAGCTACTTTCCCCAGAGAGTCACGATACGTTCATGGAGTCTCTACATTGTAAGTAATTCCGTTAATTAGCTCAGGTGGTAAAGCGTTGGCTTGTGGATCGGGAGGTCATGGGTTCAAACCCCGGTCGGGTCAAACCAAAGACTTTAAAGTTGGTAGTAGTGGCTACCCTCCTAACGCTCTGGGCTATGGGGACAGCAATACGCCTGACTTGTTGGTGTCAGTATAATGGACCGGACGGGTTCAGTCCCTGGGCCCCTGTGCTATAATGATAGAAATGTCGCTACACAGTATCGGCAAAAATGACAGCTAATCCAATCCCAATCCTGTTAAGTTATTATTTATTATTTTGTGTACTGAATATGTAGATAATATTGATAAATCAGTAGATAGTCTATTTGTCTAACAAAATTTATTGGAATGACAAACCTTTCAACATTTTATTCAAAATTCAGATCGGACGTTGCTTAACTTTGTCATAATTAGATTTAAAGATTTTGTAAATTCTTAAAAAGAATGCAACTTTTAATACTATAAAATTATTTGACAATATAAGGCAATTGATTTTGATAAAACATTTTCATTAAAAAGGTGTTGACCTTTATGCACATTTTCTCATTGCAAGATGAACATGAACTTCGGAACGAAATACGCCACCTACAGGAGTATCGAACTAATGGGTTAAAAAAGTTACGACATATTCAGCTGTTTCGAATGTTGAAGAAAAAACGAGATTCTGAGAGGCGGAATAGAAATCTGCTTAATGATGTCATCACCCATATGAAGGTAGGGACGTTACTTCATTTGACTAATCAGTCATTTGTTCCATCAATTTTATGTTTTGTTGAAGAAAAAAAAAATAGATTTCATATTACCTTTTTTTCATCCTTTATCCAGGCCAAAGAATTAAACACATTAAGACAAGAAGCTTGTTCTAACAACACTCGTATTCACACAACGAACAACTCTGCTGTAAGATAACGACATGTGTGGCAGGCTGCATCTGCAGTTACAAATTACATCAATCTAGTTTTTAAAAAGAAATGCCTGTTCTTACTAGGGCTTTTATTTTTATACAGGACAAGGTAGAAGTCTTAATTATTTTTTCAGCAGTGAACTAAAGACTTCCATTTGGGATCATCTTCCAGCTGACCTGGGTGTACCGGTGGTTCTTATATTTGTCTGACCTTCTGCCATAAAAAATTGCTTGCATGTTCATTAAAAAATTATAATTGTGATGCGCATGAATTTGATAAACAGCAATAAAACTTTGGTTCATTCCATCTCTACAGTCAATATTCATTACAAAAAGCACTAATAATTGAAAAAGTTATTTCCTCAGTACAGTTACAGACCAACTACACTATAATATGTTTGTGGCTTTTGTATGGATTTCAGGATGAGACGGCATGCCAAACCTGGCTCCAGAGACAAGCAACACTAGACAGTCTTGGAAAGGGGATTACATCCAACCTTCCTTCTAGTAAGTACTGTTACATTAATTCCCCTTTCTTTTCTGTGTTAGCTTCTTTTGGTCATGCTGTTGAAGTAAGTATCTTTACTCTTATGTTATTCTGTAAGACATGAATTTATTAAAGTGTTGCAGTCTTATGTGTTCTTTAAAGTGTAAAAAATCACTATATTTCTATAGAAACTACATTTACGTATCAAATACCTACCCTCACATGAATTATTGATATTGTGTAGGGGGGGCGGGGGTTGTATTGTTAAGTTTTAACCTATTTATTTATAGTCAATTGGGAGAAAGTTCTGTCAGCTTATATTAATCGCTCTTGACTGCCAACTTCCTGGGTAAAACCAAAACTCTGAGATAAGTGTGCAGTTAATAGTTCTGTTCAAATACTAACATGGTATGGTCAGTTTCGGGGTTCGAACTCGGGACCCTTCGATCCATAGTCCAATGTCCTGGCTTATTGCCTTTAGTTCTATTTCTTTGCAAGTTCTTCTACAGATAACCATTCCTTTATTACACTGTGGAATTTATAGATAAATCATTTTAATTTGCATTTGTGGCTTGACCATCTTAAGTATAATTCTCCTTCATACAGTGAACTTGTTTAAAACATCTAGTGCATTTTATTTCATGATGGTTATCATAAGTAGCTTATGAAATGCATACAGTAAAACCTCTCCACAAGAGCATTTGGCAGAGGCACAGAAAACTGTTGCTGCTGGGAGGTGTTGCTGTGCAGAGGTCATCATTGATTCCAAGTTAAATTCCCAACATAAGACTTAATTTAATTTCATCAATATTTTATATATGTTGTAATAATATTAAAAGTGTAGTATTTCACGTATACATAATGTAGTTACATTTTGTGGGAATAGAAGAAGTAGAAGAGCAAAATAACATACAAGGTGTAATTTCAAACATAGTACATGTATATAGCCTTAAAAGTAGAATCGAGTTAATCTTAAACAAAAAAGAACTTAATTAATTAGGCTTTAATTAGGAAATTAAACAAATTAGATGCAAATGGAGCACTTTAATATAAATGTAGATAAATGCTTTCAAATTTAGTCACTACAAATGTGAATTGTAAGCTGCAGATAAAGAGTAGTCTTTTTCACTTCTTACAAAATCACCAATAAGTCATCATTGGTCACACTTACCAATAAACTGATGCTTTTACTGTCTGTAAACACTATTTTGAAACTAGGTTATCCTGTGTGTGTTTTTTACACCTAACTTGTTACCTGTCTGCTGCTGAGAGTGTCTTTTGGGGAGGTTTAACAGTATTTAGATTACATTTTTAGTGTGAAGTCAATTTGTGAGCAAGTTTTTACATTTATTTTACAAAAACAGTCAAACATAAAAAACAACAACTTTAAACTGGATTATAATTTGTGTATTTTAAAGATATGGTTTTATCGATAATTTTTTTTTTTTTCTTCATTGTTCATTTTTCCTGTTCTGTTCTACTCTGTGTTGTAAGAACACTTTACTTTTGATACAATGACATATATGATGTATGTGATGAGCATTATTTGTACCGGCCACAATAGCTCAGGTGGCAGAGCGTCGGCTTGCGGATCGGGAGGTCATGGGTTCAAACCCCTGCTGGGTCAAACCAAAGACTTTTAAGTTCGTAGTAGTGGCTTCCCTCCTAATGCTCGGGGCTATGGGGACAGCATTATGCCTGACTCGTCGGTGTCAGTATAATGAACCATGGGGTATATATAATAGAAATGTCGCTGCACAGTTCCGGCAAAAATGCCATCAAATCCCATCCCATCCCCATGGTAAGCATTATTTACTTGGTACTCGTTTTAACAAAAATACCGTCCCGTTCTGTACATTATCTTTAATCTATAAAGATCATTTAATGGTTCATTGGTGGAACTTTATTTATAAACTAAACAAACTGGTCCTTCTTTATACTTTTTCCAGCCCGCAGACCTGCCCCTCCACTGGAGATTGCCGAGCTGCCGGGGTATGATAAACTCTCTGTCAAGGAAAAGGAGGTAAGAGACTTTCTGTTGCTGTAATTGTTGTTTGGTGTGTCTACATGGTGGAATGGAGCAACCAAAATTCAAGTTTTCTTAGTTGCTAAAAAACTTATAAACATACACTTGTAGGAGTCTGTTGACATCTGTTGCTAAAACTTTGTAACGGTAAAATGGTAAAACTGATAAAAATGTTTTCCTATTTACAGGGAGAAAGCTGAGAAAATGATGAGTTAAATTTCAAAAAATCAAATCGATAAATCTATTGGAAATATCATTGACATAAAATATCATAATATATAATAAATAATAAATATTTAACCTCCCTTTACGATGGGGGGCCCCCATGGACAATCAGCTTCCCATTACAGGCATATAACTCAGCTCCTTGTAGCATGGATTCAGGTACTGGTTCAGGCTAAATCTTCATGCGGAAAGATTTTTTAGCTGACATGAGTTGTGCCAGTAGTTCTCATTTAGACATTTATCTGGGGGCCCTCCTCTAAAGAAAAGTTGTATTTTGTCAACATGACCATAGTTGTGTCAATGCCATGTGTCTAAAAACAAAACCAATCCTCCACATTTCCCATTGAAATGTATATATTAACAGAATCTTTCATTTGATAAGATATGAGATAAGAAAATTCCAAGGGTGAACTGTGTTCAACTGAAACAAGCTTTTGCTAACCCCTCTGAATCCTTGGTCCCTCCCTCTGTAGGTTTGTTTAAAGTCCTGGTCAAGCAAAGATTTTATGTGAGAAGATCTTCCAACTGACCTGCAGTGTGCCATTGGTTATATTTTTACCAATACTGGGAGTTTTTCACCACCAGAATAGCTGAACCAGTCCATAATTGTGTCTCTTCAATGTTACTAATTACCGTAAAGCAATAAAACAACAAAAAATTAGCTTTGAAAAGATCATGTTGAAATAGGTCACCTGAGGTGTGAAAGCGCCTCATGGCACATCCAATCCTGTGATTGATTCTTTTTCTCTCCAACCAAACAGCAAAAAACACATTTAGTAAGAGTTACTTTATGTTTAATTGTATCCTCACTATTGTTTTTATAGTTTTGCTTTTCAATTTTACTGTTTTTAAACAAAAATAAAAGATTTATTCAAATGTTTCCCTAGCTGTTTTGATATTTTGCCTTTTGGGATGTTTTTTGTTGTTGTTGTTTTTGCAAAATGCAAATGTAGTTTGATGATAATAATAATAGTTATAAAGCTTTTCTTATAAAATAATCATTTTACTTATTATGTACTTGCTCTTGTATTTTTAGCTGTGTTCTACAATTCGCCTAGTGCCTTCAGCCTATCTGGAGTTCAAATCTCTGCTACAGGCGGAATGTCTGAAACAGGGTGCACTCAAACTTGCCCAAGCACGCCTCCTCATCAAGATCGATGTGAACAAAACTCGGAAAATTTACGATTTCTTAGTCACAGAGGGTATAATTATCAAAGACGGATAAAGTGTTAAATCATTTGAAAATTGTGTAGGGATACAAAGACAACAAGTTGCAGTTTTTTTTTTAATGTTTGAAGATTGCAGATTTGGGAAATTTATCCTTATGAAAAAATATTGTGAAGATTGTTATATTTGTCTGTTTTTATGTGTCCTTTGTTAAGGAAAATAAATGCAATACAAAGTGTTGGATAATAGTTTTATTTTTCTGGATTAAAGTATGGTATACAATTTGCACATGATTCAAAGGTGGTACCCGACAGTTTGGACCAAAAATATTTTCATTAAACATCATAATAAAAAAACATTTTTTGTTACATGAACAGATCTTGTAAAATGCTGTTTATTGATGTCTTACACCTGGCTGAAAAGTGAACCATAACGTCACAATCGTCATTTCAAACATGTATTTCCTATCTGAGCCAGCTGCACAGTTAGCTATTTTAAATAAAGAAAACCATGTGACCACTAGTGTTTTGACTCATCCACGTCATTCTCTGTGACGTCGACGTCTATTTTTAGCAGGAATTCCAGTCGGGTTTATTTATAGGTATGAAAAGATTGAACATTTACCTGTTGATTAACCAGTTTTACAGCCCTAAAATTGAGATAATGAGTAGTGAATAAATGTACAAGTTTGTAACACAAGTTATGACTTAATATAATGTAACAACTTCATTTAGAAGTATTTATCATAAACAAACCAAATTTATTAATGTCGAGCTTGAATTAAGTTTTTTATCCAAATAATAACTTTTTATTGTTTCATTTAATTGCCATTATAACAGTCGAATAACAATAGTATAATAGGTAATATATTACTATAATTGAATATACAGGGGGGAAAAACTACCTAAATGGCACGTTTTACACACACTACTTTCACTCGCTGATGACTTGTAATCTGTTTTTTTCTTTCCATCTTCTGACGAATTCGTAAAACACTTTGTGGATGGGCCGAAAGTTTCGACCTGCGATTTAGATTTTTGGATCCGCAGCATTGGCGGGGCATGAACACGACGAGTAGCTCGCAGTGGATTCGAGAGATGAGCGGGTAGAGTGGTTGGATAACTGGAAGAAGGGGCGAGTAATCGAGCAGACGACCTGTAGGTGGATCACCGCGAATTATCTCCCTGTGTGGTGGGGTCGAAGAAAATACGAATAGTGTTAATAAACTATACTAAGCATGCAACACAAGACAACTACACTCTATGCTAGACTACTTCAAAATTAACATGACCCTGACTTTCGTAAAATATTAATTTGTCTTTTACCATAGACTTATGAGTAAGAGGTTATGGGGATCTTACAGGTTATGTCCCCACAAAAATGGGCGTAGGACAAAATCCCTCTCACACAAAATCTGTCCCTAAATAAACAAAACTAAGATAACAAATCGAAGATAAAAATTAAAAGTCCCGTATTATTAGTATATTTACATTAATGTAACACATAAATAATTTATATTTAGTCAAAAGTGTGAATATGTATGTAATATGTGGAAAATATTTTGAGTGGGATTTTTCCGCCTAGGAAATTTTACGGGCGGGATTGTGTCAAAGAAAATAGTTGCTTTATTGGCTGATGCCATTTGTAGTCAGAATCAGGTTAAATGGAAGGTATACTATAAGGCCAAGTAATTAGTACAGCATCATTACAGACAATTGATGACAAAGCTCTAACTAGTTAGACAAGTCTAACCCCAACCTTTCACCTGTTGTTCCTTGCCATCACACTCACTGGACACCGTGACCTTTTTTCTGGATACATGTATTTTCCTAGGGTTATACACACATTCTAATTATGTATGTTGGGTTTATCTACCCACCTACAGTATTTCAGTTATCTGGAGAGGGTGTCCACTTGAAGCAGATATAGTGCTGCCTTCACTGTATATAGCATGCCGTGAACACCTGGCATGATATCACACCAAGTCACAGTATCCTAACACCGGGAACTACCCATATATTTGCTTGAGCGTTAGCAAGTTAGCTATACCACTACCATTTTTAACGACTTTGGTATGTCGCGACCCGGGATCGAACCCGCGGCCTCCCGTACCTGGTGCCGACGCTCTACCGATTGCGCTACTAGGTCCGGTACAGTCTACTAGTAATTAGGTCTTAATATTCGGTTTGTTTTTAGCGGAACGTGCAGGTGTATTTAGTTTCCATTTCAGTAACGGAATATTCCGAGGTGCCCCGCTTGACAAACGCGAGTTAATAGGTTAAACTGACGAAAAAACACACACGCCCCCAAAATTTAAATACAAAGTCATTGATCTTGGAAAAAATAATGTAATAATGAGATAATCAAGAGCGTCACAAATTGTTTAAATCAAATTTATTTTTGTCACCATCATATATAGGAATTCTTGCAACTGGGTGACTGATTAAGCTTCATATTCAAGGCTGGTAAAAGGGTTAGTAAACTGGGTATGGGAAATTTTGTTTACTCCGTTCTTGTAGATCTTAATTATTTACACTAGCCTTTTTGGCGTAGCTGTCTAGTCTCGGCTATGTATGTATATAATAATACTTTGTTTATAACTTATATCTAATGACTACACTAGCTTGCAAAACGTTACATTGCTTTTAATTTTTTGTCCAAATTAAAAGACATTACTATCCTTACAAGAGAGAAAAGACCTATCCAAAATCAAGTAATAAAAGCGGCTTTCCGCATCTTTAACTTTATTTTTAAGCAAACAATGGGTAATAATTGCGTTAAATCCCACTTCGGCGCTTTGTCTCTTAAAGGTGGTATCCTACATTTTGGTCCAAAAATATTTTCATGAAACATCATAATAGACCATTGTTACCTGAACAGATCTCGCAGAATGCAATTTAATGATGTCCTACCCCTGTTCGAAAAGTAAACCATAATGCCACAATCGTCAGTACAAACATGTATTTCCTATCTGAGCCACGCTGCAGTTAGCTATTTTTAAACCACGATGTTTTAGTTCATCCACGTCATCCTATGTGACGTCGATGTCTATTTTTAGCAGGAATTCCAATCGTTCTTATTTACAGATAGTGTTACATATATAAGATGCTGGAAAACTGTCGGATACCACCTTTAAATGAAGTCGCATTTTTACAATAAAGTGGGAAAAACGTTGGCAACATCGCCATCTTTTATATAGTAGTAACCTTGATCCAAATATTGCGCGTATAAATATCCTCGTTGAATGATTTTAGACAGACAAAAAATTAACGTTAGACTTCGCTTTTTTCAGATTTTCTATCACAATATTAAAAAACTTCAGCCCCATGTGCCTTATTCTACATCAGTATATAATAGGCGCCAATAATGTAATTAACGTTATGTTAATTGTAACACGTTTTTTTAAATGCATTTAGACGCTCATCTGAATTAAATGAAAACCACATATTTAAAGTTCACGGGCCAAGTCGAGGTAAATGATGTGTTACATGTAAATTTGAAGGCATTAATTAACTTACCTTGTTTTATTATAGCAAACATAACATCACTATTCGCCGAAATCTTGTGAAACGTCATACCGCAAAATGGACTCAATACCGGAAAAACGTTTATTTTTCGTAGAAACACGTTTCAACGAAGTAGCATCCTAAATTCATGTTAAAATTCAAAAACACTGTTTTAAATTGTTTAAAAATGTCCTGGTCACAAATGAACAGATTTGCATAAAAAAGCAAAAGTCTGTCAAACCATAGTTGATAATGGTAAAAAATGATAATATTGTTCACTAGATTATATTTATGCTGACGTGTTATCCTCCAAAACACTGTGTTTAGGTTGGAAGAATCTAAAGCAGCGCAACGATTTTCAGCTACCTTTAAACAGATCGACACAGAAACATTCCAGTAGAAAATAGAATTTGTACAAGTTGGCATATGAACTTACTAGAAAATGAAAATCAATTTATGCTTGTATGTCCGAAACACTACAATTTTAGAAAATAATTGTTCAGTTCCTATTGCTGTCCTTGGCCAACATTAAAAAGGCTGAAACACTTTTATCATCAAATAATTAAAAACTTCTCAAAAACCAAGCTAAATAGTACATATATTTCGCTTTTAAGGAGCGAAATAACACTCAAGTACCGAGGTCTGTCTGCGCAAATATTTGTTTAAAATTGATATACATTATGTCATGACTTGCTCTTTACAGTGTCTTGTATTTATCAGCTTTAAATGTATTGTATACTTTAATGCCGAATAAAATATGTGTCATTGTCATAAGTCTTGTGGATCGGGAGGTCGCGGGTTCAAACCCCGGGCGGGTCAAACCAAAGACTTTAGAGTCGGTAGTAGTGGCTTCCCTTCTAACGCTCCCACATGCGTAGGACATAAATTAACAACATTTTGCGAAATCTGTTCAGGTAACACTAATTTATTTCGTTATTTAATGAAAAGTTTTTTATCTAAACTGTCGGATACCACCTTTAAAACACATAGGCACGAAAATTTATTTTGTCTATAAACACATCCACGAAAAAAGTTGCCCGCGAAAATTGTTATTAATTAAATGCTAAATGCAAATTAGAATGTATCGCAGCAATGAAACCGCAAAAGATGAAATGATTTACGTGCGTGCTTTGTTAAACTAGTCTTGGATAAATGACACTGTCAGATGATATGTATGTAATTAATAATTAATGCATTTCGTTACGTACTCATTTTCTTCGAGTGGGGGAGGGGGAGTCACAACCTTTACCAAGCAACATTTGTTTATAACACACACCGAATCTTTAGTTGCTTGCAAATAACATTATTCACGTGAAATCATGCAACCTAACTCAGATAGGAAATAGATATTTGTGATGACGAAATCGGTGTTATGTTTAACTTTTCTCATGAATGTAGGGAGAATATTTGACAGCGTCTCCCCGGAACCTTTTCGCGTTACAACAAATTTGGCTGTTTGAGAAACAAAACTTCAGTCGATACTTCCGGATACCACCTTTAAATGTCAAAGTGAAATTTGTTATTTTTCTCTTTAAGATGACAAAATAAAGCCATAGAAAGAATGTAACGTTTTGCAATTGAAACTGTTCATAGTTTGATACCATATTTAAAAAAGGAACTTTGTATGTTTTCTTTTGTATGACCTGTTAAGTGTCGGTGTGCCGTAAAACCCAAATAAATAAATAAAACTTTGTATATTACGACAAACACCCACAAACTACAAGGTATCCCATTTTGTCATTATATTTAGACCGGCCGCAATAGTTCAACTGATAGAGCGTCGGCTTGCGGATCGGGAGGTCGCGGGTTCAAACCCCGGCCGGGTCAAACCGAAGACTTTAAAGTTGGTAGTTGTGGCTAAGGGGACAGTATTAAGCTTGACTCGTCGGTGTCGGTATAATGGACCGGCCGGGTTCAGTCCCTGGGCACCTCATAAGAGCCCCTGTGTTATAATGATAGAAATTCCGGCAAATCCCAATCCCATTATATTTATGCAATAAGTATTCTTTAATAGAAATTTAGAAATATGTGTAACTAAAAGCATTGTTAATTGATTTTGATTGCTCAAAGTTTTAAATGTGTAAAAGTCAACATGTAGTCAATTTTTAAAACAACAACAACAACAACAGCAATTTTCTTAAATGCCGCACTGTTACAAGAGGATATAAAATACGATAGACAGTGAAAAAATACATTGGAATATGTAAAGGTCACATGTGAAGTCATATACAATTATAACTTTCTCTAAAATTCTAAACACAATCTACAGATTGTCTTCCTTCTTTGTTAAATTGGTTACGTTGAACATTCTCTAACGACCTTTCACATAAACGTTCAGCTCACCTTATCCACACCATTACCCAAATTTAACGTTCACTAATTAGTAAATTAGAAGTAAATAATTAGAAGGAAATAATTATTTCGATATACATGTAGTGCGCATAACTTCTAATTTTGATGATCTTACGTTGTTCATTGTGGCAATTAATGTTTTATTTTCGCGTTTACTGTTTTCTGGATGACTTTTATTTGTACAAAGAATCGCATATGTGTGGACAATCTACAACTTTTCAGCGAAACGAAGTTGAAGTCGTGCAAGCAAAAAAAAATGATTCAATCATGTTCGTGACCATGAAGATATATACGGTTTTGAAATTTGTAATCAAATTTTGGTGCAAATAACGTTTCAGATACATTATATGACATAAACAACGGCCTTTTGTCTAAAGTTGTTAACATTATTTCAAATGAGTAAAAACTCATAAAATTTATATAATATTTTGGTACTGGGGAGACATAAAATACTTCGGAAGAATCCCGAAATGTTCCGATCAGTTACGTAAGTGTTTATATTATTCCGTGACCCGCATTTACTTTCGTCCGAGACCCTTAATTCGTAAAAATTACTAAATAACAATGGCGGACGAAGGAAGCCAAACTCGTAGGATGAAACAGCACAAATCTAGAATTCACCTCGGGTCGGAAAAACATCGACGGCACCTCTATTTTCGGCGTGTTTAACGGAAATGCTTGATGAAATTAAGAGTATCGGCTACGATTGACTACGGCGACGAAAGCGAAAGTAAGGTTTTAGTTATAAATGATTTTTGGTTATTGAGACGAATAAACGTTATATTTGACTCGTTTTGATCATTTAAACATTCGCACTATAGGATCACACAGGCTAACACACAGTATTTGGCGACAGAAAAAGGTCCATTCCAAGGCCATATATGACTTTAACCTCGAAGGGCAGTGATCAATGAATCATACCCGTACTTCAAGATTAAATATTTTTAAACCTGCAACGTTTAATGAAAATGTGCAATCACAAGCTCAAAGAAAAAAATTAAAAGTGGTTTAAAATAGTTTTTTTTTTAAATTGTATATGTATAAAATGTTAAGTTATCCACCCTAACAATCAAATATGCAAATCAAGACCAGAGGTGTATTTTGCAGCTACAGATTGTGCAGATAGACTCAAAATGTGCAAACATGCATTGGGGTACGTTGGTGATATGGAAACTGCCTCCCTTGTTAGTTAATATCCGAGGTATTCCAAACAGTAGGTAGGTCCTTATAGTTGGAATTTTTGGATTTTATTGCATGTTCTTTTGTACATATTGCAATTACAGTGAACTTTCTTGTTTGTGCATAAATATAAGCTAAAGTTTCATTTAAATACTTAGAGAGGTATGTTATTTAAAAAAAGAAAATGGAAGTGTTTGTTGATGATGGTTAACCTGGGTATCACAAGAAAGGCAGAAAAGTCAACACACACATTTAAAAGAGCACATGCATAAAACAGAGTAAAACAAATGAAATGACCTTCTTTCATTTGGGGATTATTCAGGGGAGACGATTCATTAATGTCTCTCATGAAATAACACACCACGGATGCATCTTTTATACAAAGCCTTAAAAGCGACTTGGCCACAGTTGATCAAATTTGATTTTGTTTAATTTTTGTAAAAAAAGGTTAACTTTGTTGAACAACAATAAATAATGGAATAACATATTATCTTTGACAAGTAGATTATATGTTAATATGCTGTCCTTCAAAATATTTAAATTTTGTGTTCTCTTTGGATGAAACAATCAAAACCGTCGCGACGCTTTTCAACCTTTTAGCTAAACAACCAAGTATATCTCCGAACTGTGGTAATATATGTTATATATGTAAGCGAGTCATAAATACGATGTTATTGGCTTGATATTGGTGCAGTAAGTTATATTCATAAACAGTTCGGTTCGTGCGGTTCTATGTGGCACGTACCTACGTAAAATGGTCACCAAATCGCTTTAACATTTTAAGATAGGCTTAAACACGTCTAAACATGCATGTGGAGAAAACGTCTCACAAAAGTGTTAATATAAAGCCTAAACATGATAAACACCACAAAAATATGCAAACATGCAACTAAAAGCAGCATCTTTTTTTGGAATGGTGACACATCTTCAACAATTTGACACACACCAGCCCTTAGAAACATGCAGCAAAAGAAAAATAGTGTATTTAATTTTAAACATGTTTAGTAACATGTTTAAAAACGTGCAAGCGCGCATTCGAAGAAACAAGTCGTTAAGTTGAATGCATGTAGCGTTGGCATCTAAAGATATACATCAAAACGTGCACAGGTGCATACATAGAAGTATAATAAAATTGTAGAAATATAGCTGTTACATTATATATATATATATATATATATATATATATATATATATATATATATATATATATATATATATATATATATGCATAAAATTGTGAAAGCACGCATTCAAAGAAATATAATAAAAGCATATGCATATATTCTTTTTCTGAAAACGCTCTCACTCAAAGTTTCGACAAATTGCTTTTTTCAAGAGTTAAAAATAAACAATTTCTGTCATTTCTGTCTCTACTGTTTGTAACCGTACATAATTAATACAGCTCCCTCGGGAATCATTTACAACGTATGCAGATATAGCTATAACATGTTTTGTAATGTACCACACCATGCATTGAAAGTATAGATAGTTTCCACATCAGTGAAGGTCCCCTTTCTTAGCAGCCATCGTTGATGATAACTTCAAGGGATTTTCAGATGAATTGAATAGAAGCGTTAATTTTATTTTCTTGTAATTTCTTCATTTGCGGTCCAAAAATTAAAAGATATACACCATTGGAAGGCTCTTAAATTTCATTTTTTTAGAATACAATATTTTCAAAATTGATAAATACACAAAGAATTAATAAACATAAATAAATAAAATTATTAGCTCATCCTTAAATAAAATGAACAGTGTATCTTTTTGGTTGTATTCATTTTTACATTTTGAACTATCAAAATATAGTTTTGAGTAAAAAAACTTCATAAAAGCTGTTAAATTTGATATAAAATTCAGTAAAATAGACTGAAAAATAAAAACACAGTGGTTAGTTTAAATACAGCACACATTTCCCGATTTCGGCCTGCATTCACTTCTGCCTTCAAAGATGGCTGCCTTAACTGTCTTATCAGTGCCTATGACATCACATAGAAACTATCTATATACATTGTATGTACAGTTCCTATTCAATAATGCTATACACAATACAATCATGTCCTCGCAGCTGACGTTAACTTTTTACTGCCAGTGTTTCGTTTTTGACCCCCAATAAATAAAATCAATTCAATACCATGCGTTGGATGTTTATTGCATTTTTACGACCGTGACAAAAGAAATGTGCAGATGGGTTGAGGAGAGTTCATGTTGTTAAATGTTTGTTGTTGTGGGTTTTTTTTTATTATTTAAGTGCAGTTATTATTACAATAAAATGTTGAATAGCGGTGCATTGACATTTGTAAATAATAAAGAGGCGGTTAAATCTACGTGTACAATGTATTGAACATGTACTTCATGAATATCCTTAATTTGGGGTTTGATTTAATGCTTATGTTTTAGTGGTTTCAATCTTGTTTGTGGCGGGGATCCAGTAATATTGTTTTGCAGTTCAAATGATTGATGCAGTAAACACTGTCGATGTCAAGGTTCGCTTTTCTGTCAAACATGAAAATATTTCATCATTGTTCATCTCTTATTACACGAAACTCATGTACGGAATTTATTTATAAATTATTTAACACACGATGGACAAATGAAATCGCTACACACGCCACGCGTATGATTACTCTACCGGAAGTTGCATTTTTTTATATTCATCGCAGCGACCAGTTATGATCATTATAGCGAAATCTAGCTATTGTGATGAAGGAAAACCCCAAACAAGTGTCTGAGAAGAACCACCAGCGCACCGAAGATCAACTGGAAGACCTTTCCAACATTAAGTCCTTTTCCCCAACCGAGACTCGAACCCACGCGGTGAGAAGCTAAGCAGTCAGGGGAGCATTAGGAATTTTAACCATGTCGGAGATACAGGAATCCATACTATAATCTTTATCCAATCTGATCTAATTGCTTGTATATTTGGATTATCGTCCCATCAACAGTATTTCAGTTATCTGGAGACAGTGTACCCTTGAATTTGGTATAGTGTTGCCTTCACTGTGTATAGCATACCGTGAACACCAGGCATGATACATCATCAAGTTATATTATCATGACACCGGACCAACCAGTAGTGGAACTACCCTTATATTTGCTTGAGAGTTACCTTGTGAGCTATACCACTAGCAATTTTTGACGACGTACGTCGAGGGCCTGGATTAAACCCGGACCGGGACTAGCCATTTTTTTATTAATATATTAATACTTTAAAAATAATATACAATTTCTGTTCTTAATATCAAACAATCCTCCTAATAGCGTGATCATTTAATTTGATTATATAAAGTTTATAAACTAATTGTTACCTTCGCCGCGTTCCTCACCGCGTCCTCCTAAAAAAAAAAAAAAAAAAAAAAACAGGAGTTGTAAATATGTTTGCTAGTAAGATTGGAGAAAAAGACAAAAATGACTAAAAGACAAAAAAAAAGTCATTGAAGCAAAAATAGTAAAAATGGTTTGGTTATTTAAATGTTCCTTGATTAAAGACCAGAGGCGGATCCGGAATTTTCTTTTAGGAAGCAGGGCGAGGAGGGTCCTAATTGAGTGAGCACCGAAAGTGCTAGCCATGACACGGGGGTGGAGGCAATCGGAACTCCTCGGGTAATTCCGTCCTCGGGACAATCATCCCTCGGATGTATCTGGCGCAATAATACTTAATGAAATCACGATCGTTTTGTTCGCCGGAAGTCGGAAGAAGAATATGCCTAAGTAGTTCGTACAAAACATAAAAACTGTCATCGTTTGACAGCTGCGTGTCTGCTGCGCTGGGTAAATTAAAACCGGACGATTTAAATTTGAAGCCGCGACAAACTGAAGTTTTACTGGCATCGTACTGTAGTGAGCTGTCACCCGAGCTGCCATCTTTCTTTGGGCGTCTGTCTCAATAGAAGTCCCATTTAGGGAAATGGCCGAGGTGATCCGACTACCTACAGACATCCGATTGATGATTCGTGAATTATCCGAGGTGTTCCGATTGGGATGGAGATATGGGGGCATGCCCCTCCAGAAGTGAAGCAGTCAAAAGAGCAATTTCCTGCATCCCAGAAGCTGCTAGAAACATTCCATGAGTTCAAATTCTTTCTATCTCGGCGATAAAGATACTCATATTTTAAAAGGATGAGGGAGAGGTCAAACTGAGCGAAAACCAAGAGTAGAGGGATCTGGGGGTGGGGGGATGTTCCCACAGGAAGAGTGTTGACATTTTGAAGAAACAGTGCCATTTTACTGCATTTTGAATGCTTGACAGACCTTCATAGAAAGTATACTTACACAAATAGTTTCATTTCAAAGCGACAGTAAGGCGTAAATACATGCATATTAATCTGATCTGTTGCACTGTGACAATAAAACTACTAGTACTAGAAGCTGAAGATGTGACACTCCCTGAAATGGAAGGTATTTTTGACAATTGCAAGGGGTGAGTTCGGGGTGGAGTCCGGACTTAACACATCACCCCACCCCACCCATCACCCCCCCCCACACACACACACACACACCGCTAGATCCACCCTTGTAAGACTTACTTGAGTTATCTAATGCAAAAATATTTCCAACCAAACATTTGAAGCATGTAAACAAAGGAGAACATGCAAAGAAAATGTTGTCTTTGGAACAATCAATTTGCTGACCATTTCTTTATTCATCGCATATGACGTGCATTTCTATTGTTCCTTGACACCAGATAACCCTTTAGCCAGTATTCACCAATTAGTCTAAAGAAAAAAATCTCTGGTCCTGGATTTCAATTCACAATATCTTTTTCGTCTGTATTTTTGCATGACACTAAACTTTGCTTCTTTGAACTTAACATTAGGGCCTACATTGACACTTCATAAATAACCCTTTTTTTGTTGGTATAAAAATTGTGATTTGGGCTTATGTCATGACTATGGCTTAAAACTGGTCGGTGAATACGGGCCTCAATCTAGTCACGATTTAGATAAAAATAATTTTAAACCTTTCAATTTACAGCCACCTTGCATCGTCGTAATAACGTCATGGCAATGCTATAAACAATTCATAAACCGCATCTTTAATATGGCCCATAAAACAGTGGATCACTGCAAACTTTATAAGCATTCTATCATACATTCTAAAGACAGGTGTTGCCCTCAGCACGAATATCAAGTCGCGTACTTATAACTAACTCATTGTGTTTTTCTGCGAGGGGGGGGGGGGGGGTCGGGGGTGGTAGAAGATGAAACCCCGACCCACCAACAAGGTAAAAGAGTAGCATTGTGAAACCATATACTAGTATTTACTGCGATAAAGTTGAATGGATCGTGATTCAACCCCTCACCAAAATTTTCTGGATCCGCACCTGTAACTGCCTGTTATACTAGAAAACTTGTTTGACGGTGAGTTTAGGAGAAGTTAAAAAGCTTTCCAGTGAAAAGGAAAGAAAGATTTTTTTTAAAAAAAGATGCAATAGCAGCAACAAGAAAAATGCTTTGACATTGTATGATTCGAACCTGGGACATAAAGAACTGCAGTCTTCATACATTTACTTGATTTAGTTAGTTGCATCATTATACATTGTGATAAGCTTACAAACTTTCAACAAAACACATTTATTGTGATTAAAGTGTTTATTATGATTAAAGGTGTTATCCGACACTTTGGCCCATTTAGTTTTCTCTTAAACCAAATTAATTACTGTTACTTGAAAAGATTCTGCAAAATAATGTTCATTGGTGCCCTGGAACTGTGTGAACAAAGAGCATAAATCCCCACTCATCATTGCAAACAGGTATTTGCTATCTGAGCTACGCTGCAGAGATAGCTATTTTTAAACTAAGAAATACCAGTGACAACTTACTTTTGAGATCATGTTATATCGTCATCCGGGTAGTCCGCTCTGACGTCGATATCTATTTTTAGACTAGTTCATCATCGTGCTTATTTTTTTAGAGATGGAGGAATTAGCGATTTTTCGCAATCTGTACTGTCTAACATATCGGTGCTGTATTAAATCATATTCTAGACTAAACTATAAGTTTAGTATGCCTAACTTCCCTAAAACAGAGGGAAAATATTGCCACATGCATTTGATAATGGCAAACTGTTCGATACCACTTTTAAATTAGGACCCAAAGTGGGGTCATTCGCCATTGTTTGGTCAGTTTTCTGTGTCGTATGTCTTATTTTATATTGTTACATACCGATTACATTATTTCACGTGAATTAGTATTGTTTAAAATTCTCAACATCATTGTCTTGATTCGAGTCATAACAAAAATATATAGACATTAACATATTGGCCATAGTTGTTCGATGCAAGTATATGCTGGCAAAAACAAAAATAAAATAAAATTACCAAACTTTTATATTAGACCACTTCCATGCTTGTATTGTGCCAGACTCTAGAGTAAAAACATCATTCTTGAACGCGTGGAACAGCTACACATATTCCTTAAACAATTATTGGTAGCTGTCTGTTAAAAATGAGGGAAAAGTAAATAAACATACCTCCTCTAAATCTACGAGCTTGGTCCCGTGTCGGATAATTAAATGCCCGTCCCTGATTGGGTTGTACCCAGTCGTCCTGCCTTCTCCTATCCATGTTTGGCATTATTGGTAAAGAGGGCATAGGCGGTAAACCACCAACGGGACTAGATGGAATTGACGTCTGCTGAAGAGGGTCCCAGATCCAGTCGTCTGTATGGTCGCAGAAAAATGACAATGGGACGTTCATGTTGTCCATAGTGGGGCAGGAGTCTGGATCTGGCAATGTCCAGGTGTCGAGAGTTGCTTCCGCGTAAGAATTTGCATACTGAAGAGGGTTACCACCCGTTACTACTACACCGCCTTGCATTCGCTTGCTTCTGCCGCCAGTCATGCCGTATGGCTTGCAAACGCGTCCACAGGAATCAAACGCTGCGACAATGATTTGAGAATCACCGGAGCCAGGTGCTTGAACTGGTAAATAACCGATGGTTTGCGACATTCCCATACGGTTGTCGACGATCGTGTATTCCGATGCTGAACCATCATAGTTAATGCCGTATGAGACTATCTTGACTTTTCCTGGAGCAGTTTGATATTTGTCGCAGTGGTGGTAGGGTTGCTGGGTACCTTTCTGGATGAACACGCTTTTCTCACCAAGTTGCTGTCCGAAAGGTAAGTTGGTATTGTCGTACAGCGAGTATTGATCGAAGGCTTTCAGATTTGGCGGTCTTTTGGAGACAATTTTCACCGGAATGTATGCCAAGCTTGGTGATGGTGCCTGTGGGCTTGGGATGAAGTTGTTCAGCACATTGGCACTTATGTCATGGATAAAAGGGATTCTTGGACACATATCGACGACTGTGTCATTATTTACGGGAGGTGGGGCCGGGTTGTTAGGGTTAAAAGACAAGATGTCGTTGACGTATTGCGATCCGCGCATTTCACCAGCTGTTCTAGATTGGCATCTTGGTGGATTGAGCGCATTGTTGCAGAACAGATATGCAGACGGTCCGCATCGAGGGCATTCAGGTACCGGTTCGTACTGAACAAGGTCAAAGAAAACATTGGAATACCCAACGATATTCTGATAATCAATGGTGAGTTCATTATTGGGGAAAAAACCCATCATTGCGGTTGGTCTGTGCTGGGGTCGGAATCTCGGGTCCCCTTCAATCCACGGATAATCCTGCTCGGGATTTACGCCTCTTGCCCTTTGGTTGGTCCGGAACCGCTCCCAAATCTGATCAACGAACGCATGGTGGCTGAAAAATACTGGATCAAAAGCTGCGCTGTCCAGCCGATTCATTGTTCCACCAACAAACACGTGTGGGCCGCCGTGTTGCGCTTCAAAATTACTGTCTGCTTCAGCTGTTGGGAGAAGGATCTCCGAATTCCGAGTTCTTCGCAAGATTGCTTCAATACCTTCGTAGGAGTACAGGGGACCATTGCCGATGTTTCGAGTAAGGTTGACCGCAGGATTGATAGTGACCCAGTCGGCGAATGGTCCCGAGTTGACAGGGCCAAAGCCGGTGCCAAAGAAGCCGTCGCTCCATATGACAGACTGAGTTGGATCAGGCATGACGTCATCAAGTACGGAGCCCCAGTAGGGGACGGTGACGCGAGGATTGTGGAGTCGCAAGAAGCCTTCGTATCTAAACAAATATATATATTAATTTAATATATGATTCATTTAGATCAATGGTAATGAATTATATATATAATATGTAAGATTTTGCACAAAACGCATTTGACATACACACACGCACGCACGCACACAAGCACGCATGCACGCACACACATACATACAAACAAGAGAGTTTAAATTTACTTTTTTAAAAATTTTGATTCGAATTTATGCAATGATTTCGGACTAGACAAACGACCGAATAAGACAAGAAAAAATGCCGTTCAATTAGTGGTAATGACTAATGATTAAATACACAATAATCACACAGACACACTATTAGTAACAAGCATGAACAAGACATTTAAAGTTACATTGTAACATTAAAATATACTAAGGTCGTCCTTTATGTCATTTTGAAAATTATCCAGACGGCCAGCACATTAAATTACATTGATAGTACTCTTTTTTGACAAAGACAAAAAAATGTTGCTAGGAGACGGTTGGTGGAAATGGATGATATGATGGATAAACTTACATCCATAAATAGATTCGGTGCCAGCCTGGGAACGCAGGGCCGAAGTGGGCACGTGCGATGTTGTCGCCGGTGTGGAAGTCCGATAACACGTCGAAAATGTTAGGGGCGAGCCGCTGGGGGAAGAAATAGAAAAAATGAAGGTGTGTAAGCTAAAGCGGCAAACTTAAGTCAAAATGGAGGATTAGTTAATGCGTTCTGATTTGTTTACATGAATATTGTTTATATTATTTATTGTTTTTATATTATTAATTATAATGATCGGTTTTCTTTTCATCTTGCATTTGAGAAACCCCTCAAAAGTCCGAGGTTAGAGCTCTGTAAAACCGGTTTAAGCACCCCAGTCGGTCCCTTGACTGCTGACCATTCGAAGGCGGTAACTGTTGTGTTTGCTCTTTTTTGTTTGTCTTGCATGTGAATACCTTGTCTTGTGCCTTTTCAAGTGTTGGTTTATGTTGTAATGCTCTTTGGACTTTGTCATATATTCTTATGGAATTTTAGTCAATAATCCTCATCGAATATCACTCGTTAATGTCGGTTTAATAATTTAAAAAAGAATAATTAAAACATACATCTATAAACTCCATTAAAAATATAAACTCGTAAGTATCTACGAAATATTATTTATATTTGTTTATATTTAAGAAAAAAAATAAATATTTACCCTGTCATTTTTCAGACTATTCACCGCCATAAAGTACTCCCTCCGCTCGGCCGGGTTTAACGCTCTTATTTCCCGACGAATTCTTGGTCGGGGACGAGGCGCGGCTTGCCGCTTCTTTCTCGTTGCGGTGTAGACATCGTTCATGATGTTATTGACGGTGCTACGGAAGAACGTAGCTTCTTGTGACGTCATCGAGTGACGTGATTTGATGAACTTTGTCATGTACTGTTGCATTGACAGCCATAGCACAATCTCACCTGCAGATATTAGAGAGGGGTTGGGTTACAGTTGTTAAAATTTACTTCAATTTTTCATAAATACAAACAAATGAAAAAATAATTATTTAGTATATAGTTATCAAATTTCAAATTTCCTTACGCTAAGTCTGATTCATTATGATACAGATAATTCCTTACACTAAGTCTGATTCATTATAATAAAGATATTTCCTTACGCTAAGTCTGATTTATTATGATACAGATATTTCCTTACGCTAAGTCTGATTCATTATGATACAGATATTTCCTTACACTAAGTCTGATTCATTATGATACAGATATTTTCTTACACTAAGTCTGATTCATTATGATACAGATATTTCCTTACGCTAAGTCTGATTCATTATGATACAGATATTTCCTTACACTAAGTCTGATTCATTATGATACAGATATTTTCTTACACTAAGTCTGATTCATTATGATACAGATATTTTCTTACACTAGGTCTGATTCATTATGATACAGATATTTTCTTACACTAAGTCTGATTCATTATGATACAGATATTTCCTTACACTAAGTCTGATTCATTATGATACAGATATTTCCTTACACTAAGTCTGATTCATTATGATACAGATATTTTCTTACACTAAGTCTGATTCATTATGATACAGATATTTTCTTACACTAGGTCTGATTCATTATGATACAGATATTTCCTTACGCTAAGTCTGATTCATTATGATACAGATATTTCCTTACACTAAGTCTGATTCATTATGATACAGATATTTTCTTACAGTAAGTCTGATTCATTATGATACAGATATTTCCTTAAACTAAGTCTGATTCATTATGATACAGATATTTCCTTACGCTAGGTCTGATTCATTATGATACAGATATTTCCTTACGTTAAGTCGGATTCATTATAGTATAGATATTTCCTTACACTAAGTCTGATTCATTATGATACAGATATTTCCTTACGCTAGGTCTGATTCATTATGATACAAATATTTCCTTACACTAAGTCTGATTGATTATGATACAGATATAACCTTACACTAAGTCTGATTCATTATGATACAGATATTTTCTTACACTAAGTCTGATTCATTATGATACAGATATTTCCTTACACTAAGTCTGATTGATTATGATACAGATATTTCCTTACGCTAAGTCTGATTGATTATGATACAGATATTTCCTTACGCTAGGTCTGTTTCATTAGGATACAGATATTTCATTACACTAAGTCTGATTCATTATGATACAGATATTTCCTTACGCTAAGTCTGATTCATTATGATACAGATATAACCTTACACTAAGTCTGATTCATTATGATACAGATATTTTCTTACGCTAAGTCTGACTCATTATGATAGAGATATTTCCTTACGCTAAGTCTGACTCATTATGATACAGATATAACCTTAAACTAAGTCTGATTCATTATGATACAGATATTTCCTTACACTAAGTCTGATTCATTATAATACAGATATTTCCTATCACTACGTCTCATTCATAACGATTACGTCCAGGATCTGTGTGAACAGTAAAGCGCATATCCCCACTCATTGCATACAGGTAATTTCTATCCGAGTCACGTTGCAGAGATAACGACTTTTTTAAACTACGAAAATCACGTGAAATCTTACTTTTGAGACTACGTTGTATTGTCAACCGGGTAACTTACCCTAACGTCAAAAGTTATTTTTAGATCACAATCCTGCTTATTTAT
The DNA here is from genome assembly GCA_007844125.1 of Sinonovacula constricta. NCBI lineage: Eukaryota > Metazoa > Mollusca > Bivalvia > Cardiida > Solecurtidae > Sinonovacula > Sinonovacula constricta. The sequence continues at coordinate 356,272 of CM017572.1, forward strand.
AAATTTAGGAGGAATCAACTCTGAGAGGATTTCTTCACGTTTTACAACTTACCAGGAACCTTATTAAGGCCTCCTGTTCCCCGACACACATCAAGATAGCCCCGGAGATCCGATGGGAGGTCGGTTAGCGGCTGAACCAGACCTTCACTGACCAGCACGTGCACGGCCAGAGCGTGCAGCACGAGTACCCACGTGCGCATTCTGGAATGACCGCTGCTGGTTGGCGATGGAAGCAGGTACTTTCTTTATTGATCTTTCAGCTATGATAGCACCGAAAAGTAAAATCTGATTATATATGGGAACTCAATTTAAATGTACATCGAATAATATGGGTAGATGCTATGCTTAACCTAAAACTATCGGAAAATGCATTTTATAACAGCGATACATGTGCATAACAGCATATTTTTATTAATTATTATTTATGAAAAGTACACCATCTTCATTACACATATAAGTTTTCTATTAATAATAAAAGCAAAATGATGAATTCGAAAAATGAAAAAGGCTAAATGTGTAGGTCAGTGAGAAAAAAAAAAAGAAAACATTCGCATCATCTTTGGCCTTTTTCACATGTTCGGAAAAGAACGTAAAATACCGAGGTGTTTCGAGTGTAAAGAAGTATAACCCTAACAGATACTCTCAAAACACAGCCACTGTTCTGTTTATTGCTTTTAAAAGTTTTCGCAAGATTCTTTTTAATTGGACTTGAAATCTTTCGCAACGTTTCATACTTATTTAAGATAAAATATTAATACAGCTACTTGTGTGGTGTTGTATAAGTGTTGTATAAGGTAACAATGATGTGTTGTATCCACCTTATTGGTATTCTGGGAGCGTTCTTGAAATGCAAATATATTTATAAATTCATTTTAAATTGTAAAATTGTATTCAGAAACAAGTCAGGACGCATCCCGGGATACGGAAATCAACAGTGGGGTGAGGTGAAAGCAGGGGTAAGGCTGCATGCCCCGTGTCCCCATCATAGCAAATGTCCACGATATTTACCGTCGAATCGGTCATTAACGGTCTATAGTATTAATTTCTTGTTTTGCCAGCATTAAAATGTCATATTCATACAGCGGGATCTTAAAAAACATCCTTCATCCGCCCGCAAGCCTAACATTTGGAAAAAAAAAATCAAGACCCCACCTCCAAGCCCAGTTAAAATTCGAGACCCGCCCCTCCACATGTTTTGACCGACAGGTGTCGCCCCGTTGTGCCATTGAATGTTAACACTGTATGGTAAACGCAGTATATACTGTATTTTAATCACTTTGACTGACTTCAACGCTTGTTGGCCCATGTTGTGTTTGAAAGAAAATACGGAAATTGTACTGGTCCTATAGCGAAAAAGTGTATATGTGCACTGCCATAGGTTGGATATGTGATCTGTTTGTTTATTGGGTTTATCGTCCCACCAACAGTATTTCAGTTATCTGGAGACGGTGTCCACTTGAAGCAGATATAGTGCTGCCTTCACTGTGTATAGCATGGCGTGAACACCTGGCATGATACCACACCCAGTCACATTATCCTGACACCGGGCCAACCAGTCGTGGAACTACCCTTATATTTGCTTAAGCAAGGGAGCTAGACCACTACCATTTTTAACGACTTTGCTATGTCGCGGCCCGGGATTGAACCCGGGGCCTCCCGTACCTGTAGCCAACGCTCTACCGATTGCGCTACTAGGTCCGGTCCGTATGATCTGTATTATCCATATATGGACACATACATGTAAACTACTACCTTTTACCACAACAGCAACATTTAAACATTAACATTAACACAAGTATGTCTGTGAACTTTATCACTTTTTAATTGCATATTGAAGTTTATGAGGAATATTCCAAGAGATCGAATAATAATTTTTCACCGAATATTATTCATATTTAGTTGCAGTATTAATACTGATATATGATCAGATTTCATTAATTTTGGTGCTGTAATGTATAATTGTCTGTTATAGATCACCGTCTATATTATAATGTAATTATTATAATTATATACTACTAAACAATACTTAATTATTATAAACTAATATAAATATAAAAGTATTTCAAATGCATGTTTCACAATTTGGTCTTGTCTGCAAGTTTGTTCAAATGCTTAATAAAAAAGAACCTTGCATGACTGAAATTGCGGTGTTAAATTCAGGTGAACTTGTGCAATTTTAAACATTCTAAACATTGGTCTTCAGTTACATTGTAGTTTGTATATTATTTTCAAGATGAAATCTAATGCACATAAGTTGAAAAAATGCTTTGAAAGTCCTTTCAACAAAACTGTTTGAAGTTTTCCGATTCAGTATCGTTTAAAAGTATCAGTGCACAACATCAATATAGCATCTGTCTAAAGTCCTGCATTCTCAAGGTCAGCGTGTCGAACCCACAGGCTGCCATTTTTATTATCTTGTTTTCTCATTTTTAAGTGGTAAATATTGATTTTATTTAATTTCATTTTTCATGTGAAAATAAGGCAAAATTTGTAAATTGAAGACAGCCAGGTGGAAGAAACTCTAAAAATCAACAAACATTATTCCTGATACGGTTTGAGTAAATAATGCGAAAAAGAACGTGTGTTTAAATATGTCAGGTTTTATACTTGTTATACAAAGTATTAAATTATCAATAAACCAAGTTGTTTTATCAATGTTGATGATGATGATGATTATTATGGTTATGATGATGATGATGATGATGATGATGATGATAATAATAATAATAATAATAATAATAATAATAATAATAATAATAATAATAATAATAATAATAAATATACTAATAATAATAACAATAATAATAATAATAAAAATTATAAACAACAATAATAATAATTATTATTATTATTAGAAATTAACGCCTACCCTATATACTTTATAAGAAAGGAAACATACCTTAAGCCACTTGCCCGTGAAATACTAAACAGTAACCGAGCGGTTCGCCCAAACGTTATTATACGTTAACTAGACGGCAGCCGGTATATTGACGTTAACGTACGTCGACGTCAATGGTATAACAGGAATTAAAAACGTCGCTTTTATGGCTGGTTGTCGCGCACACGATGATGTGGAAAAAAACCATTTAATCATCATAAAGTGTGGATACGTTCTAATTTCAAGGTTAACCTTAAAGGTGGTATTCGACAGTTTGCCTATATCAAATTCATGTAACAATACCTTACCATAGCTGCGGATAGTAAGGGCATAATGTCTGCATAAACTTAAACTTTAGCATAAGTCAAGATGGGTTTTTGACACTGCTTACATTGTTAGACAGTACAAATCGCGATAAAACCACTCTAAAGTTCAATCATTTCAAATCTATAAATAAACACGATAGTGATCTGTGCCAAAAATAGATACCGACGTCACAGCAGATTACCCGGATGACAATATAACGTAAACTCAAAATCAAAGTGTCACGTGGTTTTCCTTATTTAAAAATAGCTATCTCTGCAGCGTGGCTCATGTAGGAAATACCTGTTTGCAATGTGGGATTTACGTTTCACTGTTCACACTGATCTTGGACATCACTGAGCAGCACTTTGCAAGATCTCTTCAGGTAACACTGGCTTATTTGGATATTTAAGAACAAATATTTTGGTCCAATTGTTCGGATACCATCTATACGACAGTTTGGACAAAACCTATTTTCATTAAATATCTTAATAAACTATTGCTACCTGAACAGATCTCGCAAAATGCTGTCTGAAAAATGTACCAAATCGCCACAATCTTCATTACAGACATGTATTTCCTATCTGAGCCACGCTGCACAGTTAGCTATTTTTAAACTAAGACAACTACGTGATCACTTCTGTGTTAGCTCATCCGCTGTGACGTAGATGTCTATTTTTAGCATAAATCCCAATCATTTTTCTTAATAGATTTAAAAAGAAAGACAACATTTTAGTGTTCATTAACTAGTTTTAATGCCTAAAAAATGAGCTTAGACTAAAGAACGGTGAGTTTTTGTCTACAGGAATTATAAACAAATCTACCAAACAGAGATCAGATATTGTCACTAGATAAATACAAACTGTCGGATACCACCTTTAAAGGTCTGTCTACCAGTTGGTTCATATGCCGACAAAGTAGAATAATTAAAAGAAACCCTTGATCCGCCGTAATTATTGAGTCAAACTTTATACCACGTACAAACTTTTATTACCTTTACATTGGTCTTCACGTAGTTTTTTTGCAAACCTTTTCATGATAAAATCTACAGGGTAAGTAACGCAGTTAAGTTGAAAACGTTACTTCTTGGACAGTTTTGTCAACAAAAAAGTGAGGTATTCCGATGGAGTAAAGTTAAACGACGATTTTTTATGCACGGCTTCGATGTAGTATCTTTCCGGATGGTCTTGTGGCTATGACCAAGACAATTTTTCATTCTCGATGCCACCGGTTTGAACTCCGTAGCTGTCACTATATCTATGTATAGGATAGAGTCTGTTAAGACGTTTCTATATGTCGTCACAAGAAGAGGAGTCAAGCCAGAATGTGTGGTTTGTTGCAGTTAAATACAACCATAAATGGATCGATCTATTTTGTTCATTGTAAAAAGAAGTAAAAAGAAAATTAGTTCTATCGAAATAAAATGGTGAGGAAGAAAGTGTGGTAACAAATGTAGGGCGAATTCTAAGACATTTTTTCATTGTAAGTATAATAATTTTGTTAACTAGAATCATTTTTTTTTTCTTTTTTTTTTTTTCATGACCATAAGAGTTTTTGTCAGAGTGTAATTGTTTCTGGAATTGTTAACAAATGAAGACACGCTGTTGGACAAACTCTTTAAACCAGTTTCATTTGTTGCAAACCTTTAAACCAGTTTCATTTGTTGCAAACCTTTAAACCAGTTTCATTTGTTGCAAACCTTTACTAAAGCCGTCGTTATTTACTTCCAATTTCAAGCAACATAGTAATACAAGAAGTATTGACAGTGTTATTCGGTAGAAAATAGTGTAGACCCTGACCAAATAATAACCAGTTTTGCGGTAGTCTGATTACTCATGGATCCTTAGCATGACAGGGCGGTTACCATTCGCAATTTCGACAATTTCCGAAATCTCGAATTTCGTAGAAATGGCCGAGGTGTTCCGATTGAAGAGTCAACCTTCGCTTGGAGCTATTTGCCATGCACAATTGATAATACTTTTTGTACAAAACCAACGTGGTGGGCAAAGTCTTGTTTATAATGGATTCAGGTGTCAGGTCAAGAAACGGAAGCAAATCAGGGCAATCTGGGTCATAACATAGTTTCTATGAAATAATACAGCTATAAGGCAACTACACAGACAAGAAAAGTAGATACAGACTATAACTACTCAACGACGACAGTCTATTATTCTCCAATTATTCCCAATTCCCATCTACCCCACCTTGATTTCAGCCATTTTAACTAAATGGGGGACAATTTTGAAGGCATCCTTGTTATAAGGTCATTCGTCTGTTTTTTTACAAGTCTTGGCGGAACTAAAAAGATGTTGAATAGAGTTAATGGGACCGTTGTGCTTTTTTGACAACTTTAGAGGAATTTTTCAAGTACATCCTGTTAAGGATGTTACTTACTTTTTGACAAATTTTGTTTTTCATAATGTTGCTTGTTAACAGGTGCACTATATTAAAGGTTAGAAACAAATGGAACACTTAGTTGTAGAGTGGAAATGACATGACATTCGAGATATAGAATTAACTATTTGGTAATGAAAACAACAACCTTTGTTATGAAAAAGCGTTGCAATACCCGCAAATTGTTTTTTCCATATAAGTGTATTACTTCGTTACTGAATAAATGATCTATATAGCAACTGTTTTTAACTTAAGCACGCAGTGATATTTTGATAATTCTTTGATAATTTGAATTATAAGTGCAGATTACTCACACGCATGATAATTACTTGTATATAGTATATTTGCGAACGCTTTTATTATCTTTTGAAAATCGTAAAGATATGGGTGTAGCTATATACGTCATATGTGTACGTCAATAATATTTCCAAACAGTACATTAAAACCAGCCGCATCCCGACCTTACGTATATCTAATTGAATTGGCTTGTATTTCTTTCTGTGAACATTGATGATTTGACCAAATATGCAAATTAATAGCAAAAGATTTATTAATCTTTAAGTACGCAAACACGGCTTTTTAGCTGCAACTTTTCGAAGAAAAAAGAAGTAAAGCTGCTGTCCTTTCCCCTTCTTTTTGTCGTCTGTTCGACATTGGTAAACTTTTTTTATGTTGAGGTTCATTTCTCGAAAACCATTAAAAGTATTTAAATTCGATCTTTGAACATGCGGAGGACATTTCAAAAAAAGCAGGTAACTCGTAAAATATTTGGTAGAGTTAAGTCCCTTCTTTGACCAAGAATTTTCATTACTAAATATACCAGCACTGATTGAATGTGGTATCTGACGGATATATAGATGTCTAATACATGTAACAATATATCATCCCTGTTCTGTGGACTTTGTGCATTATTGCTACATAAACGTATACTTAAGTTTAAGTGATTTCTATTATAACATTTCCGAAATTGTTCAGACAGTAAAAAAGTGAAATATATCGCGCTTATGTCTCTTATTTCCCAAATTATAAATAAGCACAATGGGGATTTCAGCTAAAAATAGATACCGACGTCAGAGCTGATTGCCCTGATGATCATGTAACGCGGTATCAAAAGTAAGTGGTCACGTGGGTTTCTTAGTTTTAAATAGCTAAGTATGCAGCGAGGCTGGATAGGAAGTCGGAAGAATATCCTTTAAATGTAGTTCGCACTAAACATAAACAATGCCATCGTTTGACAGCTGCGTGACTGCTGCGCTTGGTAAATTAAAATTGATTTTTCAAAATTTGAAGCCGCCACAAATTGAAGTTTTACAGGCATCGTTCTGTAGTGTGCTGTCATCCGAGCTGCCATCTTTGTTTTGACGTCTGTCACAAAAGAAGTCACATTTAGAGAAATGACCAAGGTAATCCGACTACCTACATACATCCGAGCGTTGTGTCAACACACGGTCAAAATGACCTGTGTGATTGCACTCGGTGTATTGTGGGTGAAGAAGTTCTTCAACATGGCTGTTATGAATACGGAAGTGATTACTAAAATGAACAAAACAAGTACGAAGAGGTATACAACAGATTATTTTGGTATTTTTTTATAAATTCTAATAGTTAAAATATGTTTCGTGCAAAAATTTTGAACAAAGATTTGTAAACGGTCCAGACTTTAACGTAGTGACGTCACACGCTATGTATAATGGACATATTACTGTTTAACGAAAGCGAAAGTAGCAAAACTTGCTCATCGTATTTTTTTTCATTTATCTATAAATATCAAGACTTTAAAAGTTTCTGGACATAGAATAAGGCCTTAGAATATGGTTGTTTAGTCATTTATCTTAATTCAATGAATATTATAATCGAACGTATTTCCTACGCGGAACTATTTTTTATGTAGGCACAAATCTCAAATTTTGGGTGAGTTATGAGTCGTAGTATAGAGATGACTTAAACGTAGTGACGTCACGCTATGTATAGAATGTACATCCGAGAGATGATTCGTGAATAATCCGAGGTGTTCCGAGTGGGATGATGAACTAATGCCCGACCCACTTTGGAGCCGCGGTTTGGTAGGGTTGTACATGTAGGTATTTGTTTTTTCTGAGAAACTTGGAAGTAGAACAGAAGTTGCCGCGCTTTTCCCACTAAAGTATGTACTTAGGCAGTGGCGTAATGTTGATTTACGAGAGATAAAATGTCTTGCCAGCAAAATGTTTGTGTTCATTGCCAATGTGACTCAGTTGTGAAAAGTATGAAGGGATGTATAATTCAGGGGGGTGCCTGGGCTTACGCACGTGCGTACAGTTGCTTTTAAAAAATAAAAACGTCAAAAAGCAAATAAAAATCGTACTTAACCTGTGTTTGGCACTTGTTGTTAGCTGTTTCATTTTTTTTAAATTAGAGTTCTTTAACCCTTTTCCAAATTCTACAAATACTTCTGCAATCCTACCTGACGTATTTCTGTCCCTTCCTGCTCGTTGTACTGTGACAGAGTTTCTCCCCAGAATGCATCTACGGCGTTCTAAGGAAAAAAAATCCGGGGGCGGGGGAATTTCCACCCTTTATGGAGAAAGGGGTGGGGATGGGAGGGACGGGGAGGATTATAACATAAAACGTTAATTATAATTATAGTTTTTCAATTTAAATGTACCATTTTGTCAAATAACATAAGACATTTAAAAACCCAGGGTGTTCAATGCTAAATGATCAAAATACAAATTGAATTTTTCGATGCCAATTATTGCTCAAGATTTTATGCTGTGTCCAATTTAGTATAAGAAACATACCAAAGATAAGCATCGGAACTTGGTGAATTTGGCTTTTTTTTTTGCACGTTATGACAGTGATTTAAACAAAATGATAAACATCAGCATGTTTACAAATGTTTCCATGACAATACGTAGTTGGCCAATCAAATACTCAATGAGTATAAAACTAGGTGAGTTTTATTATTTGTGGACACTTATTGGATTGTTTGAACAAAGTTTTAGCAATTGTTCAATTAAAACACCCTTTCCACAATCACAAAATCTTCTTCAAGTTAAAGGTTCTTACACGTTTCGCATTTCAAGACAATGTCTGCAGATACATACTCAGTTTTGCTTCTTTATAACCATTTTACGAAATGTCATATTAATACGCATTCCTAACAACTTTTTCCTTGGTGGCAAAGAATGGTACCAGAAAGTGTTGGTTGGTTCTTTCATCAATAAGAGACTTCCATGCTGGAGTTCCAGTTTTACTGGTTCGATCCTCAGAGTAGCTTTCTTCCCTCGTGACTGTGCATGCTTGAAGACGAAGTCTCGAGCTTGACCCAGAGATAGTGAAGCAATAGGATGGCCGGCCACCAGATCTTTTTCATCATCACGATGTTCACCCATGTGGTCACGGCCATCTCTGTATCTGTTGCAAATACACATCGATTTAAAAACGTTTTAAACATAATGCTAAAACAATTTATATTTGTCAAAGTTTAGTTATAGAGTACCAACACATTTGAATGATTTTAATTTCACAAAAGTAATATATAAATAAAAATATTAAAAGCAAGCTTCTAATAAAAGAGTCAAAATATTAAAATAATATTTATGCCATGTCCTATAAATCTAAGAGGTGGGTAACATGTTTATAACTTTATGACAGTTGGCCTTTACATTTCAGAAACCTCAGAGCACTCATTATACAAGCTGCCATTTACTTTTTTTAATGTGATCTGGACATAATTGGCTAAATTTTTAAAAAACAGCAAAACAGAGTTGAATCACAATAAATTATGAAATAAAATATTACATTTGATCACTAGATTATTTCTATATATGCTGTGGTTCAAAATATTTTTTTCTCTGAGGTAATACATATATATAGTGATGATTATGTGGTTCTATGTGCCATATGCTATAGAAAATGTGATTCAACTGCTTTAGTAAGCTTTACATGATAATTCCCTATTTTTGAAATGGTAGAAAAGTTTCAGTTATTTCCCTTTTAGAGAAGGTATTTTCATATACTTTATATAAGAAATATAATGCATTTTATTTTTGATTTGCATATTTAAAAAAAAATGCTCAACCTTTTTACTAAATATTTCTGTCAACCAATAAAATTCCATTTCATGCCCATGCTTCAGTCTTAAGTGTTTGTCAAAAGCTTAAAAATTGGAAAACTCTGCAGTAACTATATACAAGCTACTACTTTTCCAACAACTACACTGCAATGGTTACAAGATATATTGATAAAGACGCAGCTACATCACAACCATTTTCTAGGACTCTGGAATGTAATGGCTCAGATTTGAAATCAGGCCTCACATACTTGGAACCGATGCTCTACCATTTGTGCTTAAAATTCTAGTTGTGCAAGTTTTTTTTTAAGAAACCATTCACTGTTCTGTTAACATACTTGTTGATAAGGACAAAGTTGAAGTCATATCCTGTGGCATGGGTTATCTGATCCTTGATTTCCAGAAGCAATGGTGTCCAAGGTCTGGCAGGAACTGTGTTGTTGGAGAAGGTGTAGGACAATCCCTCATCTCCATAAGCAACCTGACATACAAGGGGTGAACCAGAATTAACTGGACTTACTGGAAGTATTTTGCTTATTGCTCAATATATTTTAATGAAAATGTTAATACATTATATAAAGAGTTTGCTATAAAATTAATCACAGTTTGTTCTGTTTAAAATAACAACTGTATAAATATTGGTGGATTTTAAAATTCAGTAACCTACAAAACTTTAAGAAATAAACAAAATTCAAAGCCAATTCAGTTATTATTGATCACTCCTCATATTGTTAGGGTGTGTTTGAGATGCAATATACTTATATATATTCCTAATACGGTATGTGTTATGTGTTATAATGATGTTAATGTATGTGTTATGCATTAAAATAATGTTAAAGTTAGTTTTTTTTATTACTCTATTGTAATTAATCTTAAAATACAATTAGGGTATCAACAGCCATTTGTTAAAATGAGTTTTTAAAAGTCTGAATTATCAATAGGCCTTTTATCAGGTCAAGTTTAGCAATGCACTTGTCTAATTTCAAGTATCACATACCTGTTTCAATAATACAATTATATTTGTTTCATTAGCTAAGTGAAGTTTCCCTCTTTTGTTTTTCTGTTCTCACGTGTGTTTATTGCTACAAAGCCTTTTGTTCTTTACTCTCAGCCCTTTAACACAATAATTTATAATATGGAATTGTTTGTTCAACATACTGAACAAAAACAGTAAGTGTTAATAGTTCAGTCTTGCTTACAATTAATATAAAGTTTATTTACAGAAATAGCATCTATTTAAAAAAATTCTCCTTGACTAAACATGACCTACTGACTGACAACTGGTTTATTTAAGGGTCAGCACATACATTTGTATTTTATTGTGACCCAGTCATGTTGCCCAAGCATGACTTAAACAGTTTTGACCAATGTGCCAAAAAGTTGGCCTCTATCAGGTATCCAATTTTAGGTACCTATTTACACAGTTAAAGAGCTTGAAAAAAGGATAGTTTCACGGTTTTTGGTCCTAATATAAGGTAAATGTGTAAGTCTGTGAATTTCACCCCCTAACATTTATCCTAGATTCACCTTATGGATGCACGGCACTGGAACCCTGTTTTACCTACACAGGGACCAACAAATTCTTAAATTTTCTTGTTGCCCACTGGGCAAGTAGAATTTGTTTCTGGTTGCCCGGAAAATCGCGTGAAATTGTCAATCATAACTAACACAGTTTGTCATGCAACAACATTTATTTAACAATACATCCTTTTATTACAAACAAAATTCATATACCTGCTTTATAATAAATAACATCAATGCATTTTATTCCATAATACAACATTATAAATGAATGCTAGTTTATTCTTATTCTAAAATGTGCACAGTAAATAAGTAACACATAAAGTAGTCAAGATCTGAGGTAAGTACGGGTAACTATCCAACCTTACACTGTACAGGTCACACTATATTTATAAAGACACAATGTCTATTAGTATATAATACTCAAACTGTCCATTGTTCTTGGAGTTATGAATCCACAGACACACAGCCATCAATGTTTCTGTGGTTTCTGGTGTTCTGACAGATGTCTTGTCCCTGGACCGCTACTCATCCACAGGTGTATGGCTTCTGTGGGATTATACTGGCTGAGATCTGGACCATCACTTTTGACCCTCATCAAGGCTTCCAATGTCTCCTGTTTGAGATTCGTCCTCAAACATGTCTTGATAATGTTCATAGCTGAAAAATAAATACAAAACATGATTTTCTGAATACAATTTTAAGAGACTGGTATTAAATTATTTAAAATGAATTTGCGATGTGTTATTCTAAACTAATTTTATTTTGCAGAGGTTACCATTATTTTATCATACATTTTTAACATATTTGCTTTCACTATAAATGATTTACCTGAGAACTGTCTCTCGCATTCAGCTATTGAGGGTGAAAGAGTAACCATGATGTTCACCAGGGGGAGAATGTTCTTGACTTCATCCGGCTGTGCCTGGAGGAGTTCACTATATACCACTGAAAGCTGGTCAGTTCTTTGTTTCTTCAGGCGGTTTTTAAGAACAGTCCATTCCCTCATGATGTTGGATTTCTCATCCTCAGTAAGTAGGTGGGCAAAATGTTCCAGGAGGTCTCTGATCTCAGTTCTTCCAAACTTCAAGAGGTCTTTTTCTTCTCTTGGCCAATGTTTGAAGTTAAACACGCTGAAACTCTTAAGTGGCTTTTTCTTGAAGTCTTTGAACCTGTCTTCTAGGTACTGGATGGTTGACTGTAAAAGGTTCTGTATATCATTGTCAGATGCATACTCAACTGGTGTCTGACCTTTCAGCTGAACAGGGATGGGACTTTCAATCTTTAGCTGCAGATCTTCTCGATTTAGACTGGCATAAAACTCAAAAGAGTTCTCACCAGGCTCTTCCTTCAGCAGCTCAAGTTCTCCAGTCAGGTTGTCCATGATCTCTTCGACTTCGATGATAATCAGCTGTTTTTTCTGGAACTTCTCTGAAGTTGTGGTGATGGCTCTTAGGTAGTCAATCATGAAGAACAGGTACTTGACAAAACGGACAGTCTGCATTTCCCACAGAAGGTACTTCGCCTTGCCCCCTTCATCTGTTCTGTCAGTAGTAGCAGCATGCTCTAGATGGGCAAGGGTAGCTCCCAGGTTATTGCTTACAGCAGAGAGGGCCTTCAATTTGCTTGCCACCCATCTGACTGTTTTTACATCACCATATCGTAGACAACTGGACTAAAACATATCTGCAATGTCCTGCAGATGCCTTCGTCTCCTAGGGCTGCGTTGGTAGAACTTGTACAATGCCTTGACTGTTGTTTCAAACTTCTGCAAATAGGCTGTAGCTTTCACCGAATCCATAACACCCAATTCCAATTTGTGGGCAACGCAGTGCACTGTGATCAGATGAGGGAGTTACTTCTTCATTTCAGCACTAACTCCCACCCTGCATCCCATCATAACAGCAGCTCCATCAAAGTTTGCCCCTATTACAGTTGATTTCCCATCACCTGCAAGTCCCAGATCTACAATATGGGGTGTTTAATTTAATGTTTTTGGTGTCTTGATGGTATGGGTTTTAGGCTGACTTCTTCCAATTAGTGAAATGAAATTTTGGTTGGAAGGGGTCTGCCTATGCCCATTCCTTTTTTAGCATTGGTCAAGGAGTAGTTTTTAGGAGGGAGGGGTCCTATGCCTATGTACTGTTTAATCATGTCTGGACAACATGGTCTAATTCTGGCTGTGTCATCTTATAGTTTTTCATAATTTTGGCCTTTCTGATTGGTCCGTGTCATTCTCTACAAAACCTGCAATTCAACCACTTATATGTTGTATTGATTTAGTAATTGACCATCTGCATTTTTCTGTGTAATCCTTTTATGATATTATCAGCTAAAAATGTAGCAGTAGTTTTGTTTTTATAATTTTTTTATGTTTTCACTTATAGATAGTTTCCACAACAGTAAGAAACCCTTATCTTGGCAGCCAACATTGATGGCAACTTTAAGGGATGTTAAGATGAATTGTATAAAAGCGTAAAATTTATCATCTTGTTGTTTCTTCATTTGTGGTCCTAAAATTAAAAGCTATACACCATTGGAAAGCTCTTGAAATTCATATTTTATAATGCAATAGTTTAAAAATTGATAAATGCACAAAGAATTAATACACAGAAATAGGTAAAATTATTGGCTCATCCTTAAACAATATGAACAGTGTAACTTTCTTGGTTGTATTTTGTTTACCTTTTATACTATCAAAATATAGTTTTTATATTTAAAATACTTCATAAAAGCTGTTAAATTTGATATAAAATTTAGTAAAATAGACTGAAAAATAAAAACACAGTGGAGAGTTTAATACAGCACATATATCCAGATTTCAGCCTGCATTAGCTTTTGCCTTCGAAGATGGCTGCCATAAACTGTCTTATCAGTGCCTATGACATCACATGGAAACTATCTATACTATTAAGGTGACTTCTATTTTAGATGTTTCTGAAATATTTCAGGACTCTTGGAAAATTTGGGAATCACATTTGGAAAATCCAATTACTTCTTATAGTAATTTGGCAAGAAAATAAAGAAAGGGAGATACCAAAAGAGCTGAAAGTACAAGAAACTATTACAATCTACCTGCTGTCTTGGGATGTCTTGCCACTTCCCAAATATTTTCACTCTTGCTAATTGCCCTTCATTGTATGTCAATTCCTTTTCACACCTTTGTAGCAAGCTGTCAGCCTCAGCCCTGGAATAAAACTGACAATAGTCACATACCAAGTTTTCTGCACGAAGTAGCCTCCAGTTTATTTTTGGTTCACTTTTTGTCGACGGTGAGTCTTGAGCTTTATCGGTGTCTTTTATACATGAATGTTTTTTACTTGGAGAAAGATGCGTCTTAGGCTCATCTAAACAGTCTGATTTTCTTTTAATTGTCACAAATTTATCCATTTGTATTCTGTCTTGCAGAATCACAGTGATAGCATAGATTGCGCAACTGATGGTAATCCATTGAAAACCTGGGGAAACCTGTAATAAGGGAAGTAACTCATAATGTCCAAGAAATCTATATCAGTGTTTCGTTGAAATCGCAAGGCTACAGTAGTCTAAGGGAGAGCAATCGTACAATATTAATGAATTTAAAAAAATGTGACACAGTTGTCTCCCATCTTCATCCAATATCGATATATTATAATTATTTGTTACATCTTTTGTATTCACAGGCTAGGGTTTACGTAACCCGTCTGCTAGAATATTATTTACAAGTTTCATAAGTCATGTGAAAGTGGCCTCATATAACTATTACAACTTGGTAAAAATAAATCACTGACAATTATAAGGTTTGTAAATATTTTATTGCTAAGCGCAACTGTACAAATACATGTATACAGTAAGTTTCAATAAAAATATATATTGCTTTTTTCTTGTTTATTCTTAAGGCAAAAAAATAATGAAAACTGTCCAATTATATTCCAGAACACTTCTGGAATAAAAAAAAAAAGACAGAGCATAACTGGTCTATGAAGCACTAGATGAGTTTCACTCCAAGCCCTCGAGAAAAAGAATAAATGTTAATAAATTAATATGTATAATTCCAAAATATGTAATTTATTAAATGATTTCTTAGACATTAAAACATCAATAACGTTTAAAATAATTTTTCTCGTAGTAAAGCTTCGCTTAAAATATAGATCTACAAAAATGTGTATACATAGGTCTTTCAATTAGCATGTATTCCTTTTCTCACTTTAACTTTTACTGCCAAGGCTATTTGTTCTTAAGGATATAAAATAAAAAAGTGAAATAAATAAAAGAACATAACGAAATTGTATACTAACAAAGTAAAACAATACTTGGTTTATTATTTAATTACTGGCTACTTGTTAAATTTGTTCATTGAAACACATACATGTAATACAAAGTAAACTGGGAAATCTTCTTCTGAATGTATTTAAAAAAACTAAGTTGATCCCAAACAAAAATTTAATTAATCATGTTTAATTGATATCTCTTCCTTTAAAAATCTTTTCAAATCTTCACAAAGAGGCATAACTCTCCTTGCAGAGTCTTTTAAAAAACAAACATCATAACAGGAAATTCTTAAAAATATCAAGCAAAAGGGGGCATCACTCTTCCTGTCCAGCTTCAAATTTCATAAAGGGGATATCACTCTTGTTAAATGGTTCAATGAATACAATCCATTGGACATAACTCTCTGTGCCTGAGTTACTGAGGCTTAGGTGGCTGATCTACCCTGTAGATTGACTCGGGGACGGTGAAATATCCGCGGTATTCCACGTCGTCAGGCGTGGTATCCCAGTGATAGTGACCCCCTTCACCATGGTCACTAAAGCAATGGAAATGCTCCGTACGCAGGTCATAACCCTGTGCAAAGAGACAGGTGTATATTTTTCTAAAAGATTTGATAACAAATGAAACATCAGCTTCATAATTTTTTTAAAAAGGACAACAATGGCTCCAGTACTCATTATTAATCAAATAAAGAAAAAAATAGCAAGTGTTGGGCTTAAACCTGGCACCTTTTGCTAACAAGGCAAACACATGTTCTGCCGATTGCTTAGTCTTATGGTGTTGGTCTTTCCTTTTCATTTCATATTTGTCAGTAATACCTAGCCTGTGAGCGCCGATAATTCGCTCACATTTCCGTCCGGCACATTCAATCTACGACTGCTAAGTACTTGTTCAAATCTGTTAGCTTGAAATGGTCGATATCTTTGCTGTTTACACACAATATGTTGATTTATTCATCCTTTTTTGCCACCTTTTTTAAATTAGTCCCCAGAGGGACAGTGGTGAGTTGCCTCCCTTTGAAATCAAGGGACGTAACCGAGTTAACGGAAAGACCAATTGCTGGACTTCAGTCAGATTTATGTACAAAAGCTTCAAACATAAAAAATGCTATAGAATACTTTTAACAAAAAAGAATTTTTGAATTGTTATAATAAACATTTAATTGATTAGAAATAGTAGCTATTTGACACATTTTTCATTGTTATTGGATTATTTCAAAGATGAGTAGAAATTATCATTTTACCTGCAAGCAGTAAAGAAATTATACAGTTTTAGGAGATCAATTAAATACAATGATACATGGTTGCAATTAAAAGTAAGAAAACAGTGCAAATTGATCTATGGAAAGCAGTTATCTCAATAAATGCAAAAGGAAAGTACTTAACATAATATTGTCTTAAATGTTATAAAGCTGGCTGGCATTTGTCAGGGGTCACCCATGCATACACCAACCACTCTAAACATTGCTTAATGGCACAACTTTAGAAGACAATTAAACAGCGTCGCTAAAGAGCTAATCCCAGAAGCGAGACTGGTTAGAAGTGCTTATATCTACTACAGCGATTGTTACATTACTTCCCCGCTGAGAAGTCTACCCTGAGACTTGAGCTGGGAAATTCCACGGGCAAGCAACTCGAATCCGGCAGTTGACTCTATCCGAGCACTGCTACCATTTTAGGCAGGCTGGTGCATGCCAGCAGTCACCCATCCATACACCAACTACACGTACTAACCATTGTGTAACCGCACAACTTATGGGAGCTCTTAAACAGTGCCGCTAAAGAGTTAGCAGTGAGGTTGGTTTGAAGTGCTTAATATCTACCACTCTGATCATTACAATATTATTGAGTTCTAAGGACGCTGAGTCAGAGAGTCCTTGGCAAAATTAACGAGGTCCCATTTTTAAAAATAATTTCATCAAGTTTATTCCTAAAATTATTACTTTTCTTTGTTGTACAATATAATATATAAACTTGTGCAAAATTACCTCCTTACACTCTAAAAAAGTGTTTTATCATTAGAAATATATTCATAAAACTTACAAGTTCTCTAAAAGATCAATTACGGATTGTCAGATAAACGGTACCTGGATTTTTGCCCCAAAATTTTGCAAACAGCTGTGCAAACAATGAAGTGCAAGCTGTTGCTAACGTTGATGCTTTTTTCTTTCGCTAAAATGATTTATCACTTGACTGATACATGTTTAAAAACTTTTTTTACTGTAAATTAGTTGAGACATACATGACAGTGTTTTTGTCTGGTTTTTGATAGGAGAATAGAATAAGTTATGATCATTCATAAATAAAATAAGTAAGAAATTATCCAGAAGCGTTGGTCTAGCTGATCATTCACCCGGCTTAATTCATACCTAAGTAGATCTGATATACCGGTAATTACATTTTAAATTTTAAAATGCAAACACTGGATAATTTTACTTTCATAAAAAGATAAAAGCAATCACAATAACTTACAGGGTCATGTGACACTAGCTCCCCCACACAGACCAAGATGGCATCCATGTTGTAGAATTTCAGCCAATTGTCAACCATCTCACTTGATGTCAGAGGAGTGTCCGAGAAGTCGGGCTATAAAAGATAAGGTGAAAATAAGAAATAAATTTATGCTGCATGTCTGAGTCTTTAAGACATATTATTGTTATTCTTATAAAGAGGTTCTCCAACAGTTTAGACCAAATATTTTTTCTCAGGTTACAAAATAAGTCATTGTTACCTGAAAAGGTCCTGCAAAATGCTGCTTATTGATGCCCTAGATCTGTGTGAACAGCGAAGCATAAATCCTCACTCATCATTGCAAACAGATATTTTATATCTGAGCAACGCTGCACAATTAGCTTTTTTTAAACTAAGAAAACCACATGACCTCTTTGAGATGATTTTACATGAACATCTGGTTAATCAGCTGTGATGTCCATACCTATTTTTAGCTGAAATCACCTTCATACTTTATAGATTTGGAAATAATGGACATTTTAAGCAATATATTTTATAAATAATGGACATTTTAAGCAATATATTTTATAAATAATGGACATTTTAAGCAATATATTTTATATATCTTGTTTATAAATTTTGTACTGTCTTACATATAAGGTAATGTTATGTTCAAATATCCTATGCATATGTATGAAACCTCACTACCAATCAGAAAGGGGCTCAGACCCAATCTATTTATAGAGTATTTACCCACACATGTACCTTAGCATCACTCTGGTGGTAGAACACCACTAGTTAACATCATTGTTATTATCTTGTAAATAAATATAGTCTTTGAACACGTTGTTATATTTATATGGCTTTCCCCACACCAAAACATGTTATAAGTAGCCTTTGCTTGAACTAAGGTATAAGTGCAATAATGCAAACATTGTCCAGAACATGGGTAAGAAGTTGTTACCTGTATTTGATATAGGCAAATTGTCGGACACCTCTTTTAATAGATTACATGTAAGCTCATAAAAACAGAGACACCAAAATGCCTTTTTTGTGACACTAGCAGCATTTTATTACACTGTTTAAAAAAAATTGACATCAGTGGTCACTGGTAAAGTTTTCTTTTCAAATACTGGAGTGTTCCATGACTAGTTGGCCTGGTGATTTGATTATATCTAACGGAGGTCTGGGTTCATCTAAATGGCATGCAACCACAGTGAAGGCATCACTTTTCAAGGGTTAAAGCCAAAATGATAAATATTTTAAAATTAATAATTTCATCCTACATGTCACCTATGACGGGGATAATAAAATACTACAACCTGAAAAAAATACACAAAAAAACACAAAAAAACATACATACAGCGAAACTTCATTATCTCTGCCTCGGAAAAGGGAGACACCAAGTGTATATGTCAATGCAAACTCAAGGTCCCGACTTTTTCTTCTATATATTTAATGTTATTTTCTATTCATTACTAAATTTTACTTTTGGTCCAGACATCAATATATCAACTAAATTACAATTCATTAATCAATTGGCTTTGGGACCACAAAGGTGTGAAAAAAACGATTAATATTGTTATATTTATATCTCCTACAGAATACAAATGTTGTTCAATTTTGATATAATAAACAAAAAAACAACCATGATATGAATGTGTGCTTTTCCTTTCTCCACCAAGAAGACTCCACCCAGCCCAACAGGCTTATCACCATAGTGATCCTTCAGAGTTGTTCGGAGGCTTGAAACAAAATTCTCTGATCCATGTCGTTTGCTGGCTTTCACTTCAATAACCTTCCAAAAAATAGTGAGTCAGTAAAAAGGGTTAGAAATGATGCACTGTGACATGTTTGAGTAATACATTTTAGACAAATCATTGGAAAAAATTGAACGAAATTGATAAGATTAAGGTACTAGAACTACAAATGTACATAAACAATTGATTTTAAAAAAGTAGCTGCTGCTTGAGGCCAACTTATAAACCCTTGTCCAATCTAGGCACAGTATTAATTATTTTCGGCCTTTCAGCAACTGTGGGAAGGTTATTCAGAAAATTGTGCTCCAATAAATGGATAAAATACAACATACTTTTCAGCTAAATAATGTCTAGCCAATCCATTGGGAAAGAAAGAACAAATTAATAAACTGGTTTTAATTAATTTACTGACATTCATCGAGGGAATTGGGGTTCTATGTGCATGTTTGTGTAGTTAACCCATAAGCCTCTTAATCAACAGACAACTTAAAATTTCGTTGAGGATGCTTATATTTTATGCGTAGATTTTTAATCACAGACATATTATGCCATTAATTGCCTTTTCATCAGATTTGGTGTACTGCTCGTTCAACAGACTTTACAGTTTACCCCCTGGTCATTGGATGTACTCGTTAATAATGTACTATGGCAGCCAACACATGGTGCTGGGAAGTCATATTATTGACCCGAATAACCCTCACAGGTTCTCATTTATAGTCTTAGTGGATTGAAACAATTCGAGGTAACTCAAGGAAATAAGCAGCGACCTGCCCTCAACCTTGGTTCAAACCCAGGAACTCATGATCAAGAGTTGTGCGTCCTACCACTGGACTATTCTGCTTCTTGTCAATCAGCCAATCAACAGGGGCAGGGTGATGTGTAAGACTTCTCTGTTTTAAGGAGTAAAGGGCCCCCTGTGGTTAAGTGGGTGGAGTCACCAACTTGTCACACCTCTGACTCGATCGTTTAACATAATGTGGATTCGAGTTCCCATCTGAGGACAAAAATTTCTGTGTGGTCAGATCTTCAGGCTGATGTGAGGAACACAGGTGGTTCAGGCAAGACATTGGGGATATTTTTCCACCAATAATAGGTGGACATCTCTATAATGACAATAAATGTATTGATATGATGTATTTTAAAAAATGAAAAAGAATGTGTGTAAGTTAGATGTCACTCAGCATGTTTGTCTCAGTTCTAATGTAACTCTCTAAACCTAAGGATGCAAGTTGCTCCCTAACACAGCTTAGACTGAACCCAATAACCACAATTTGAGTACAGGGGTTTTGCTTTTTAGGAGGGCCATCACGATACACGTGAAGCATACCATGATATATTGCGATACATATAGAGTGTCTTACAGTACATACCACAATATATTGCCATATTTGATCAAACTATTAGAAGGAGCTTTTCACCCAATTATAATGTTAGATTAAACTGCTGAACAAAAGGTAATGATAATGTTCTAAGTATTATGCAACGAAGTATCCTTTAACTATTTGTCTGCCTTTAGTAAATTTTAATTCAAATAGATTCATGTTTCAATGCATCATTCATTTTCATTAAATCCAGAAATGAAATTGCCAAAAAATGTTAAAATCTAGTTTGAAACTCAAATTGAAATGAATAGAAAGAAAAGCAAATTGAGTAAGTCGCATTTCCCGAGCGGTTTAGAATAAACGCTCCTACTATGTATTTGACATCAGACTATATTGTCAGTTAGTTATTGATTTTCCTTAATATGTGCATCTTTGTCTTTGGATGCAAAATGGTGGCAGCAAAGTTAAAAAAATATTGTAAAAACTAGTATGTTCATTGTGTATCTCAGTTCTGTATTGGCTTTACCCAGTATCACAATATACCAGTATACCGCGACAGCCCTACTTTTTAGTATATCTGCGCTTTAAGTTTACGCTTCCATTTGAGACCAGGAGATGAAAAAGAATCAATGCAGCGAAATAGTCTTCAAATACTGTCAATCACAATTTCAAAGGAATAAAGGCTAATACCCATATACAATGCCAGTTGATTTATCTACCTTGCCTGGTTTTCCTTCCGATAACAGGAAGTTCCCCATCAGACAGAATTCTTCTGAGTTGCTCTTCTCTAGAATACATCCACCATTCTGAAAAGTAAAAAAATAAAAAATATTAGAAGATTACTGTGATTGTAGAAATTGTTGCTATGAATGTTTTTGTTCTAGGCAAGGGAATGACATTTTTAACTTGTATGGTCCCTCTTTTTAATCTGATTATTCTGACTCTGACTCATTCTTGAGTCTCTAAAAACATGTCCAGGCACTTTGCCATGTAAATGAAAAAGAAGTGGCAAAAAAAAATAAGTCTGTGTTATTAAATAACGTCAACATTGTACTCAACGATGATATTTGACAGTTTTTACAGTTACACGTACATGTATATAAAATCCATGTTATTGTTTCTTAAACAAAGAGAGCGTGGTTGTTATTTAAAATAACCATTATACAATGTCTTGGCTTTTATTAATTAACTCAAAAATAAAATTACTGTTGTGTCCACTTTTGATAACCAGGCGTTGTTCACAACTTTCCCTTCTTCAATGTAACTGACGTTGTTCATCAGCTGAAACATTCAATATGAGACCAATCATAAAAAGGTTTATTGTTACAGTGGTACCAAAATGTTATGATCATCAGTATCAGGCCAGTACAACAGTAATCGACCAACTAACTGAGCAATACAAAATCACCAAATTAATGCCAAATAGTACAAGTCAATATATATTATGATGCTAAAATCAGAAATAATGATGATCATCATCAACAACATTAGCATCATGATTATCATACATTTATAGTTCCGTTTCTAGTTGCTGGGTTGAACTTTTTCTAATAGCTAATCTCCGAGAAGCTTTGCTATTTATGGCAACTAATAAAATGAGAAAAAGGAAGACTAGGACATCATTTCCGTTCAAGTTTTTTGCAATGAAATCATCATCTAAGATATATTTTTTCTCAGATCTCTTTTTTGAGAAGGAAGAGAAGATACTTGCTGACCTCTGAGTTGACCCCAATCACATGGGCTGGCCCTGCCCCTGCACCAATCATGAAAGCATTTGGAAGCTCACATAACTCGGCAATCTTCTTGAAGTGGAATATCTAAAAATCACAGTGTCAAAATTTATAGTTTCCACATAAATGAAGATCCCTTATCTTGGTGGCCATCTTTGATGGCAACTTCAATGGATTTTCAGATGAATTCTATAGAAGCGTACATTCATTTGTGGACTAAGAATTAAAAGCTTACACCATTGAAAAGCTCCTGAAATTCATATTTTTAAAATACATTAAGTTTAAAATTGATAAATGAACAAAGAATTAATTCACAGAAATAAATAAAATTATTGGCTCATCCTTAAACAAAATGAACAGTATATCTTTTTGGGTTGTATTGTATTTTTGGTATTGTATTTCTGGTACTTTTTAAACTATCAATATATAGTTTTGATATTTAAAATACTTTATAAAATAGAATTAAAAATAAAAACATAGTGGTGAGTTTAATACTGCACATATTTCTAGATTTCGGCCTGCATTAGCTTCTGC
This sequence comes from Sinonovacula constricta, assembly GCA_007844125.1. NCBI lineage: Eukaryota > Metazoa > Mollusca > Bivalvia > Cardiida > Solecurtidae > Sinonovacula > Sinonovacula constricta. Next base: position 379,469 of record CM017572.1, read on the forward strand.
CTTCTAAGATGGCTGCCATAAACTGTCTTATCAGTGCCTATGACATCACACGGAAATTACTATCAAGATGCATTACCCATGTAGTAAGATTGCATTTGAAAGAACAGAAAAGTATACTTTGAAATGAAACAACTATGAAAGCATTTGGCAGCATACACAATTCTGCAATTTTGTTATACTTCCTATTTTAAACACACAGCATATATACACATACTTTTATGATTCCTTGTTTCTTGTTGATTTTCAAAAATGTAATATAACTTCAAAAATATGCATCATTACAAAACATGAGAACAAAGTAAATACAAATATAATTATATATTTGGAAAAGTCTGCATCATTTTTTATGATGCAATGGAAAAAATAAATGACAAATACGAAAATGTTGATATCAATTATGATAACAAACGTAGCAATAATTTATTTTTTTTAAATTACATCAACATTTCCACAATGTAATGTTTGCTTTGAAATCCATCTTTATATAAGAAATACATAATAATATTAAAAAAGAACCTTTTTTCTTTGGACAAGCGGGAGTAAGTATGGGGGACCTCCAACATCCACTAATCGTGCGCTGCCTCCCAGGCCTGAAATTACATAAGTTGAGTTACCATGGTTACAGTGTTTTTTTAATCTTTAAATTAAAAAATATAAAAAGCAGATAATGTATCGTTTATTACAGATCTATTCAAACTATTTAAAAAAAAAATTACACTTGAATAATATTTTATGTTTATTAAATATATATAAATATTTTTAATTGGATTTTTATGTATCTGCTTCATCTATAGATATTTTAGCAATATCTATTCATACCTCGATAAAGTGTTTACAAACAGTATCACAAACAAAAGCATATGTTCTTTTGTGTAGAGCAGATCAATTATTCACCCTTTGTTTAAAATTGTACTGACTGTACAACAGGTTTTTGCAAACAGACCTACTTGACCAACAATTTTGGGATCATTTATAAATATAATATAAATTGTTATTAAATAGTAATTTACAGCAATTCAAAGTATTCTTAAAGAGTTACATAGCCATAATATAACGATTACAGCACTTACCTTCCGCAGAAAGGTTGAATGGTGTCTTGGTAAGGTCAGGGCAATCAATGACATTCACACTGACATTGGTAAAGGTTGACTTCAGCCCATCACTTAATACTGAAATAAATATGATGGCTCAGATATAAGTTCAATTGTTTCATACAAGAGTAATAGAATTTATCATTAAATTGGATGTGAGATTAGGAGATGACAACCTGAGCATAAGCAACTTTAACAGAAACCAGCCTTGATTCTTTTCTAACTAACCCACAAGCGAAAAAAAAAACAATGTAACTGGTACACATAATTTCATGTGTAATAAGATATAAATTTAATGAGAAACTACTTTTTTAATTATTTGCTTTCCAGCCTTATGTCTATGATACTTAATTGTTCATTTGACTCAATGTTCCATTTAAACATTATCCAGAAAAAATGTCCACAAATAGACTTAACAAAGAAGTTCACACAAGACATTGTCAATGCAGTAGCTATAGCAGCTCAAGGTACAGGAGGCACAAGATTCAAACCCAGGTCTCGGCATACCTAAGTCATAATAAATGGTAGTGGTACGTTATAGCTCCCTTTTTAGAACTCATTGGCATAGCTAGGCATGATATGATTATGCATTGCGGCCAAAGGGAGTGCAGGGGCATTCTCCCCAAGAAAATTTTGTGTTTGTATACATGTGTTGGCATTTGAGGAGGTTTTGGTATCAAGATATGACTTGATTTCAACTCAAATATAATGTAACAGACAGTTAAATGTTAAAAAAAGAATTAAATTTAATCATGAAATGCATACTTCTTTCCAAAAGAGCATCTACTCCAATATAAGTGCCAGCTTTTTGGCTATGATCATTTATGTAAAAATTTGTTCCATATTTTTTATTGATACAAGAAATAAATCACTCGTTGTACAGAAGTAATTTTTATCACCATGTTTACAAGTACAATGTTATAATTTGGAGTAAACGAGATTGAATTTATGCCATTTATGTGTTTTCTTTCTAGGGGACAATGTGTACACAGCTGCATCTACTACTCTGTGTACTGTCACTGTAGTGTCAGCTACCCAAGTAAATATAAGATTAGTTTCGCAATTAACTGATAGACCCAGTATCATGATAATGTGACTAGATGAAAATATTTAAAAAATAGGCTCCATTTTGGGATGATAGTAAACATTTCAGATGAAGACTAAATAAGTATAATAAGTGAGTTCAAAAGGTAGATCGGGAACATCTATTGACACACCCACTTTAGAACGATAATCTATATTCTGTGCAGATTGTCATCATTTGAATCGGTGTAAATGCCATCTTAAATACACATACGTACCTTTCTGCACCTCTTCTAACTCTGGGACGTGTGTCTGTATCTTTACACACGGAATAACATCTGCCATTATGCTTTGATTTCAATTACTATCGACTTTACCTGAAATACCACTGTGCGTTGACAGTTGTTACACGAAAGTAGTTCTCACGCAAACACCGATATTATGGCGGGAATTTGGTTACCCACAAAACGAAAGTAAACATGCCAATGGCCTTATCAACGCAGAGGGCGACAGATGACGATCAATATTTACTTCTGGCTAAAATCGACAATGCAAGAAGTGTATCTAATATCTTGAAGGCAATTCACTTCAAGGAGGTAGGAATTGAAATGAAGTGCAGCCAAGTTTATGAATTGTCGTATTCGTCCCAAGTCAATTCGAAACTATAAACTGTCGTATTAGTAGGGCCGACAATTTCGGAGAACAACTCGAAACATGTTTAAAGTGTAAATTGTATTCCCTGTATTGCAATGGTTGGAAGTTATAATTTTTTAATTCAGAACAGTCAGATTTACTAATAAATACAAAAGTTGTTGGTGGGATGTTGAACACACTAACAAAAACAAATTAGCACCATGTATGTCTCTTTTCTCCAGACAGCTACAGTATTTGCCAGTTCAATGGGCCTAAAAGTAACTGTAGAGGATGCCAAGTGTATCCAGGCCAATGCATTCATCCAGGAGGGTATCTTCCAAGAGTATACAATCAAGGACGATCAGGTCACCTTCAAGATCAATCTTACAGTCCTACTGGTTGGTAATTAAACTTAAATTTAACTCAATTTGCAATACTTTTAATGAAGTATCATAATGATAATGATTCGAATAATATATATGGTGGATTAGCTTAATGTTGGTAATGATTGCAGTCTAATAGCTAAATATCAGGGAATATACGGCCAAATAACTTCATGTTGGTAGTGAATGCTGCCTAATTACTTAATATCTAAAATTTATGTGGCAAAATAACATCATGTTGGTAATGATTGCAGTCTAATAGCTTAATATCAGGAATATATATACGGCCAAATTACATTATGCTGGTAGTAAAGTGCTGCCTAATAACTTAATATCAGGAATATATACGACCAAATAACATCATGTTGATAGTGCATGCTGCCTAATAACTTAATTTCAGGAATATGTACGGCCAAATAACATCTTGTTGGTAATGAATGCAGCCTAATTATCCTGTCAGGCTAGTTATTGTTACATGTAGTGTTCTTCACAAACTATCACAGTGAAGGCTGTGCTTTATTTGCTTTAAGTGAACCTCACTTGAATTTGCCAGATTGATTGTTGACAGAAAAAGAGATTAATCACAGCAGGCATTTGGGCTTTAACCAGCATATACTGTTTTCATAAATATTCTAATCAAGTATTAAATCTTATTAACATTGTTGGTACAAATTTTAAACATGTACCCAGATGTTAGCATTTTGAATCCCAGATGTAGCAGTTCATTGTTTCTGTAGATTTTCAATGTTATCGATTGTTTAAAATTTGTTTAAGGAATGTTTGACCATATTTGGCAGTGGTCCAGTAGGCGGCGCCTGTACCAGTCTCAAGTTGTGTTACTCTGGCTACGGCTGTCCTCTTATACTGATGTAAGTATGGGGCTAGTGGTCTCCCTTGTTTGTAATTTTATTCAAAAACCCGCTTAGCACAAACCTTTTTTTTAATCAACAACAACATAAAAACAGAAAACGTATGATTGAGTGTTTATGTGCTTGAAACAATGACTGTTATACACTTTTGAACATGAGTAACACTGGTTATGATTGTCATTTTCACGGGAGGCATCACTCAAACTTTAATATTCATTCATGTAGCTTTCTGTACATCTGCATATGTAACTAATACCTATCAACTGCATAAGGGACTTAACTCTTAACCTTTGTGGTTAAAGCATTGGCTTTTCGCTATGTCAGCCTGGGTTTGAATCATTGTGGTGCTGAGATTTTTTTCAAGCTGTGCTTTGTTAAGCTGCTTATCGTAAGTTCATGTTTTTAACACTATGCTTCTTAATGGTTTATCTCATACGTTTATTTTTTATTAGCTCACCTGAGCACAACGTGCTCAAGGGGAGCTTTTGTGATACCGCTTCGTCCGGCGTCCATCGTCCGTTGTTCGTCGTCCGTTGTCCGTCGTCAACATTTACCTTGTGAACACACTAGAGGCCACAATTTTTATCCAATCTTCATCAAACTTGGTCAGAATGTTTGTCTGCATGAAATCTTGGATGAGTTCATTATTGGGTCACCTGGGGTCAAAAAGTAGGTCACGAGGTCAAATTTTAGGAAAAACTTGTGAACACACTAGAGACCACATTTATAGCCCAATCTTCACCAAACTTAGTCAGGATGTTTTCTGCATGAAATCTTGTATAAGTTCGTAACTGGGTCACGTGGGGTCAAAAAGTAGGTCACTAGGTCAAATCTTAGAAAAAGCTTGTGAACACACTAGAGGCCACATTTATTGCCCAATCTTCACCAAACTTGGTCAGGATGTTTGTCTGCATGAAATCTTCTATGAGTTCGTAACTGGGTCACGTGGGGTCAAAAAGTAGGTCACTAGGTCAAATCTTAGAAAAAGCTTGTGAACACACTAGAGGCCACATTTATAGCTCAATCTTCACCAAACTTAGTCAGGATGTTTGTCTGCATGAAATCTTGGATGAGTTTGTAACTGGGTCACGTGGGGTCAAAAAGTAGGTCACTTGGTCAAATCTTAGAAAAAGCTTGTGAACACACTAGAGGCCACATTTATAGCCCAATCTTCACCAAACTTGGTCAGGATGTTTGTCTGCATGAAATCTTGGATGAGTTCGTAACTGGGTCACGTGTGGTCAAAAAGTAGGTCACTAGGTCAAATCTTAGAAAAAGCTTGTGAACACACTAGAGGCCCTATTTATAGGCCAATATTCACCAAACTTGGTCAGGATGTTTGTCTGCATGAAATCTTCGATGAGTTTGTAACTGAGTCACGTGGGGTCAAAAAGTAGGTCACTAGGTCAAATCTTAGAAAAAGCTTGTGAACACACTAGAGCCCACATTTATAGCCCAATCTTCACCAAACTTGGTCAGGATGTTTGTCTGCATTAAATCTTGGATGAGTTCGTGACTGGGTCACGTGGGGTCAAAAAGTAGGTCACAAGGTCAAATCTTAGATAAGCTTGTAAACACACTAGAGGCCCTATTTATAGGCCAATCTTCATCAAACTTTGTCAGAATGTTTGTCTACATGAAATCTTGGATGAGTTCGTTATTGGGTCTTGTGGGGTCATAAAGTAGGTCACTAGGTTAAATTTTAGAAAAGGCTTGTGAAAACACTTAAGAGGCTACATTGATGGCCCAGTCTTTACCAAACTTGACCATCATGTTTGCCAGTATGAAATCTTACATATGTTTTGAAGTGAGTCATGTGGATTCAGTAGGTTACTTGGTAAAATTCTAGAAAATGTTATCAACCCAGTGGCCACACTAATGGTCCAATCTTCACCAAAGATTTCTAAAGTAAATAAGTTTTAATTACTTAATGCCAGATTTGAGCCTACGAAAGCCTGTGTCATCAGGTGAGCGATTAAGGGCCATCATGGCCCTCTTGTTATTTATGTAATAGGTTTTGTTTTTCACTTGCACTTTCCTACTACGTATTTTATATACTGGCATTTTTATTATAGCAGCTTCAATGGAACAAACCTATTACAGCAAATATTTGTTCCATGACAGCCTTGAAGAAGATGGCGTACTTACCGACTGCAGTATCAAAACTCTGGAGCCAGACGAAGTGCTAGATTTCAACTTCTGCAGCACAAATGTCATCAACAAAATCATCATGAAGGTACCTTTTGTTTTGTTATTATATTCAGGATTAATTTAAGAGTAGTCTAAGTATACATGTATTTGTCAGAATTATATAGAAATAACATGCACAAAAGACAGTTTTTAACATTTTAGTCCCTACATTTTATGTATGTTTAATTCAGTCAAATTGATGTTTGTTTCTCGCAATCTTTTCCTGTTATCCAGATAACATGAAACACTGTTGGTGGGATGATAAACCCAATTAACATTTCCAGCTATCTATGATGTTATTCTTGGTTTTTATGTTCTTCTAAGTGCAGAGCAGAAAGCCACAGCTGTATCCATCTTTATAGCCTTTCATCTATCATTGGGGTTTTTTTTTAAATTTTATCTCGCATTATACATGTTGACTTCAATTTTAGAGGTAGTATAGCTCTGAATAAGTAGAAGTGCACTTCAGAGGAGCTGTAGTTTAAAGCATGTTAACTTTTGAGTTATCTCCTATATAGTTTTAACTTCAAACTCGGGTTTTAGGTAGAACGCAATTCCCTCTTTTTGTAAGTAAAGGGGCTTTAGTTTATTAAAGAACTACATTCTTATCTTCCTTCTGTTATTTTTTCTTGTCTGGACAATTACTTGAAAACCATTAAAAGAATTCACTTCAAACTTGGTTCAAACTCCATCTATGTTGTTTTTTATCTTCTGTCTCTGGTTAATTCTCTTGGGCAAAGAATACATTTGTCCAGTGCAATAGAACAATAAATCTTCCCACAGTCATATAGTATTTATATTAGTTTAATAACATGCAAGAGCCAGCGTCTAAATAAGACCATTACTATTTAATTTATACTTTACTTTTTGGCATTTACAAAACTTCTTTTGTCCAAAATCAATTTCAGGAGCATATTCAGTATTTTCAGTTCCTTGTTTCAGTCTGTTTTAAAAAGATCGTTTTGACTTTTCACCGGTTTATGTTGTTATATTGTTTGTATAGCTTTTTTCTGCCTGTAACATTTTTATCTCAAGGTCTCAAGCAGTAAGATTTAGTTGTTTACTTGCAGCGTTAGTTTAAGGATATTTTAGTAAATTATTTTTAATGCTACTTTTCAGTCAGAGTGCATGAAGGAAGCATTCAATGAACTGGACATGACCAGTGATGTTCTCGAGTTTCTAATGTCACCAGATGCGCCGTATTTCCGTCTGTCTACTTTTGGGAATGCTGGCAATACACAGGTAGGCAATTAATTATTTTTTCACTGAAGGTGTACAGTAGTTTGATAATGGTGAAGTTGATATTGAAAATGAACTGTTATATATTGTTTTATTTGCTTACTTTGAAGATTTATGGGTGTTTAAAAGCACCTTGACCCTATGTCAGAAAAATGTGTGCATTAGAATTAACAAGGTTTTAAACTTTCAGCCTAAGTTGAAGACAAATTCTGATTGGTCAGTTTGAATTTTTGAAATCCAATCAATATAATCTTTGAGACTGATTTAATTCTGAACATGTATTAATTTTGACTCAGGTGAAACTTTTCTTGCATACATTCAGCTTCTTATGTTTGTTCTTAGCCTTTTCAGTTTCTACATAACAGCACTTGGTGTAGTAAGGGCGCTTATGGCCAAGTAGTTAGTGTTGCTGACTTCTAACTCCTTGGCCCCTCACCACATCACCACATATGTTCGAGTCTCAGTCGGGGCAAGAACTTTCATGTTGGGAGGTTTTACGGCTTGGTGTGATGTCAGGTTGGATGTTCACAGCATGATGTTACAGTGAGGGCAGCACTGCCTTAATAAACCTGAAGTATTTCAGTACTTAGAAATTCTAGCATAAGTTTAAAAACTGCTTATAATCATATGAATGTGTATTATGCTAAAAAAAATAATTATTGCTTTTGCTAACAATATTTTAATGGCTGATTGGTACTTTTTCTACATCATAATAAGAGATTATAGGTCCTTTGTAAACTATGTATTTTGGAGAAATATCTATAAACTTTATCTTTCTTGTGCATTCCAGTCAGATTTCCCAAAGGACTCTGATATGATGGAATCGTTCCAGTGCTCCAAAACACAAACCAATAGGTAAGGCTGTATTTCTCAATAATAACCTTTTACACGACCATGTAACAAGATGGGTAGAGCGTCAGCTCCCAGTACAGGAGGCTCCAGGTTCAAACCCTTTTCGACATTCCTTAGTTCTTAAAAATGGCAATGGTATAGGTCCCTTGCTAAAGCTCAAGCAAATATAAGGGTAGTTCCACAACTGGTTGACTCGGTGACAGGATAATGTGACTATGAAGGTATTGTATCATGCCAGGTGTTCACGGCATGCTAACACTTATGCAAATTTAAGGGTTGTTCCATGGCAGGTCTGCATAATGTCAGGATATTGTGTCTGGGCCTGTTATCATCCTATACACAGTGAATGCAGCACTATATCTTCAGTATTCTGAAAAGGTTTGTGATTTCTGATTTGGAAACTGATTATTGACTATGATTTAGTCATCTTATAGCAAAGAAGTTGTCATACCTGCATCAACAATACAAGAAACTGTAGAGCGTGGGCTCCACATACGGGAGGCCTCGGGTTTGATACTGGGCCGCGATATACCAAAGTTGTTAAAAATGGAAGTGGTATAGCTCCCTTGCTAAGGCTCAAGCAAATATAAGGGCAATTCCACAACTGATTGGCCTGGTGTCTGGATAATGTGACCGAGTGTGGTATCATGTCAGGTGTTCGTGGCATGCTATACACAGTGAAGGCAGCACCATGTCTGCTTCAAGTGGACACCGTCTTAAAATAACTGAAATACTGTTGGTGGGATGATAAACCCAATTAAAATAAACAAACTATGTTCCAAGGGCTGACATCTCCACTAATTAAGGAATGAATAAATGGTGCAATTGTCGTGACTCTTTTGTTGGTATTGGCATCAACAGTTTACCATTTTTTTAAGGTCTCTTTCATTAAAAAAAATGTCGAAAGATATTTACAAGAATTACTTGTTAGCCATTAAAATATAAACCCACATCAAAAGGACAGATAACCCTAACTAATTTGGGCAGAGTTATGCTCCTATTTAACTTTCACTTTTCATTAAGCTATTTAGCCCTGAGAGCAGCGGAGTGCATTGTCTGTGGTCAGGATCTTGTTTACATCCCAGGCTTAATTTATTTTAACATGTTTATAAATGAACATCCATTCCCAAGTACTTCTCCTTTTATGCATTAATTCTGCCAAAAAATGTTATACATAAGCTCCATTTGACCCTTTACACAATATCAGTCTGATTATCTTTACAGTACTGTTCAAAGACTTATCAACGTGTGTATTCTAAAGTTGTTGAATATCAAAGCTTCTTTCAAACAGACAAAAAGTAGCATGCATGTATAAGTCCTCTAGTTTGAACTGAAACAAAATTTTCCTATAAATTCCGATCCATTGAACATGGAAATGTTTACAAAAATCTAAAAATATAATGTCCAGTGAGAATTTAAACATCTCTGTGAAAGCGCCATACAAAGTTTAGACATACCAGCTGAATGTACAATTAACAATATTACTGACAACATTATTCAAAAATCTGGAAAATTGTTACTGCAATGGAATGGTCAGTCAACAATAGAATGGACTGGTAAAGCTGACAAAATTACTACTTACAACGAACGAAGATCATATTTACAAAAGTATATCATTGTTGTAAAGAAGTAAAACCTATCCAAAAATTGAACTTTTTTTTTCTTTTATTCCTAACAGGTATAAGATCTCCCTATTAAAGCCAGCAGTGAAGGCCCTAGCCTTGTCATCCCGTGTCTCTATCAGAACAGACAACCGGGGCTTCCTGTCATTGCAGTTTATGATAAAAAATGAGGACAACCAAGTGTGTTTTGTTGAGTATTATGTGAGTATAAGCAACATTTCTTGATCTCTTTACAAAGGGGAAGAATGGTACGAGTTAAAATTAACAAACTTTCATAACAGCCACTCACGGGTTTGTCTCCCAGTCAGGGCGTAACTTTTAAACTGAGTATATTTCTTTAAGCTGAGCTGTGATGAGTTAATAGTTCTGCCCGTTTACCGGTCCTCAAGTTTCTTTTATGATATCGGTCTTAATTTAAGGATTTTGTCTGACAGTTCAACCACTATGTGCATTGAAAGAAACACTCAACAGATGTACAGATATGGCTAATAATATTTGCCTAGATCGGCGCGTATGACCCATCAAGTGTTGGTGCGCCACAAAATCAAAAAAATACATTTGCCTTCAGGTGAAGATATAAAGACTAAAGCATTTAGAAGATTTAACAATTGATATATGGTATAACAAGGAGCTTTTCTAAATTAGCATACTGGTAATTCTTTTCTTAATATAATTCTTTCCCTTTACCAGTTCAAGTCACATACATATAATACTAATACATATCTACTTATTTTCAATCTTTGGCCACACAAGTATTTAACATCTTATGGTAAATTAGTCTACAGTGCATTTTGTCAGCTGTGTATAATTCTTGTCACTTTAAGATACATTTTTTTTTTCATGGTGGTAGCTTAAGATTTTACCAGGACATTTCATCGGCCTTCCGATTTTACAATTTTACTGAACATTTCTCTTATATTTCATTTTGTTTATGACATTGGAGAAAATGTGACCTTAGATGTTATCGTCAACTCAAAATATCTATGACATTAATTGTAAACAGAAAAAAACACCTAAACATTACTACTGATTTAGCCCTTTTTAAGGCATTAGTTTGTCATATTTTTTTCTGTAACCTGTTACTGCATACATTCAATGCAATACAAAAAAGGCTACATTTAAAAACTAAAAAAGTCATTTATATTTCATTTTCGTACAATTTATTATTATAATTATTATTAAATTTGAATTACCGGTAATATTGACTCTTGGAAAATATGTAACAGTGTTATGATTTTTGCCCCGAGAGCTTGGGTCTTTGTGACAGTCATCTTCCAGATAACTGGGCCAATATGAAAATACCTAATTAATCATGCCAGCATCGTACAAGTCATTTTCTGCTTGATGCTAAAACCAGAATAAATGTGAACTTATGAAAAAGAATCCGAGATATAACTTAAAATAGAAAATAGAAAGTAGACTGCATTAGATGTACGTGTACTTACGTGTTGCAGTGTGCCCCAGATGAAGATGTAGATGAGCCAGAGCATTGACCAACACCTCTATCCTATTTCACTCATCATCATCAGCAGCAGCACCAGTACCAGCACCACTACGACCAGCAGTAGCAGCAACAAAACCAAATCTGTATCAGAAGCTTTTGCCATGGTGACATCCTCCGTTTAAATCATGTTATCTTCAGCTAAGGCATAACAGTCTTTTCAAGTTTACATGATGAAGTATTGTGGATTAGATCTTATGCTGTTATGTTGGAGTTGTGTGTTTTTTATGCTTGAATAAATATATGCAAAAAATAATAATTTTATGAATTAAAAAAGAATTTTATAATTATGTTCACTATCATCATGTTCACCAACATTACTATTTATAATGATCATTGTCTTAATTAATTAATTTATTATGCTCCTCTTCATTATCATAAACATTATTTACATCATCATCATCTTTATTATTATTACATTCTTCATTATCATCAGTCTCATGATTGTCATAACTTTATCTTGTATTGTTTATTAAAAAATTTATTTTACAACCTCATATTTATCACCTGATTTAGCAATGATGACACATCAGAATATTATGTTTGTTTAGATTAACTTCTAAGCACTGTTATTATAAGATCCAAAGCTAAAAAGGGCATTTTCTATCAATGTTTCAACATTTTGTGCTCAAAGGCACTGTTGGGGTGTTTCACTATTCAAAAACCATTATGTCCCTTTAATACCTGTCATTATATCACTGATATATTTCTAAAATGAAAATAATTGCCTCCGTTTTAGGATAATACGTGTATCCAAGGTTGCCCAATTTATAGTATGCAACGGCCACAATAGCTTAAGTGGCAGAGCGTCGCCTTGTGGATCTGGAGGTCGCGGGTTCAAACCCCGGCTGGGTCAAACTAAAGACTTTAAAGTTGGTAGTAGTGGCTTCCCTCCTAATGCTCTGGGCTAAGGGGACAGCATTACGCCTGAGTTGTCGGTGTCAGTATAATGGACTGGCGGGGTTCAGTCCCTGGGCACCTCATAAGTGCCGCTGTGCTATAATGATAGAAATGTTGCTGCACAGAATTGGCAAAAATGCCGGCAAATCCCAATTATAGAAGGTCCTTTTAGTTGGATTCATCAGACTTTATAGCTGATTCTTATTTGCGGTAGTGTCATACAAGCATTGAATTTGATTACTTTTTTAAATGGGTCTCATTTAATTTATGTCAAAGTGCTGATAAAGGTGAGTTGTACAAACAAATGGAATGGGTTAAAATTATCAAACTGTTAACTACCTTTGAGATGTACAGTTATGAATTGTTCAGGTGTATGTATGCCAGTATAAATAATGCACTTCTAAGACTTGTTATGTTGATTGTTAATACATTATTTAAGAATATTGAAGGCTTGTTGTAATTTTCTTCCATATAAGCACTAAGAATGCTTTTAAAATAATGAGTGTATTATATTCAATTAATGTTGATATAAAGTTTGTTAATTTTGTGGCACAGATGTTATATAACATTGACATTTTACTCTTGTTTATAGCGGTTCATGTATCTACTACTGTGATTTTTTAATAAATTAATATAAACCATAATTTGATGTTTATCCAAACATGAAGAAGGTGAAAGTGGATAATAGGTAAATTATCAGCATGTCGGGTCGTTGCATAACCGCTTACAAGTTTATGCGGTATGTTTACAACCCAAAACAACTGAAAACTTTGTGTAAGGTCACTAGACCTCACCTATAAGACGAGCCCCACACTTCGAACATGAAACTATGAGGAAAAATCCCCATCTTATAAGTGAGAAAATACAGTACTCACAAATTGCACATTTGAGTACCATACTACTTTACTTGTAAGACTATTTGTAAATGGCATCGTGGCTGTTAAAACAAGTGACAAGGTTACAATGGCAACTGTAACTTTTGACAGTTCAGATTGTTTAACAAGGTGTATGATATTTAAATGTTATTTTATGACTTTAGACATAATAGTACCAGAGAAACAATAACATTTTTAAGTATCACTTACAAAGCAGTTAATATTTACTTTAATATGCTGTAATTTTGGTAATATTGTGACAAAATGTAACGGTTGTTATTAAGAAAATGTGTGCATTAAGTATATCCATTTTGCCCATCTTCATACACCAAAAATAACGAACATTATAAAGGCCTATAAATATACATTTGGCATTAATTCATACATTAAACTTACTTAGCAAATTGATAACAATACTTTATGTTAAAGTTATATGGCCAATAAAACCTTGCAAAAAAGCTGCGAATTCCTACGAATGCTACCTTTTTTTATAGGTGCAAGCTACACTTTCAATCGCGGCATACTCAGTTCGTTTCTCATGAAAAAGGTCTTACCGAACAGCTGCGATTGCCCGCTACACTTTTATCCGAAGCATGCTTTAAAGGGGTGGTAAGCGTTAATGTGCTCCGGAAGTAGTACCGCTGAGATAAAGTTGTTGTTTGTTTATATTTTAAGGGAGATTCTTCTGTTGTGTGACTGTCTTTGCTTTTAGATAACCCCATGCAATTTGGTGCAAAACAAAGCTGAAACATTGTAGAATTATGAAAATGCAAATTAACACCATTCCTTTTCTAATTAATGTACTGATCCATTTTGACCGGAACTGATAATTTCATCGAAAGTGTGCGGGCATAGTATGCACAATTACAGTGTATGTTTTCAGGGGAAAATAACTGTCTTCGCGACATATAACTTTAATTCGCAGAGGCCCTGTTGTTATATATAATGCATTGGTCTTTCTCATAATATATTGTTTTGGGGTTCCCAAAGAAATGGTTTGATGTTAAAATGCTTCCAAAGTTGTGACATGTACTATAGAGTGAAGAACAAATTCATTTAATGTCTTGTTATCTTAAGAGGCATCATTCTCCATAATGGCGCTAATAATACCAAGTGTGACCTTGCAGTGCTATAGGATTGTGCTGTCTAGGTAGGGAGATTTAAAAGCTAGCGATATATCGGCTTTCTACTATTTATAGCCATTTGAAGTTCACCCTGGTATAGTTTTGAACTACGCACGTGGGAATACTTGCACACGTCATGTGTACGTCAGTAATAAGTACGTTATTTGGCTCGATAGTGACACAATACTTTCCAAAAGTAAATAGAGCTAAGTCGTGTGGGTCTCTGAGTCATCATCTTCGAACACCCTAGACCGATCCATTCCGTTACTCTCTATTCATCGCCCGTGGGATATTTAGTTTCTGGTAACCATTTCATTGGTCGCTTCATAATCTGATGAAGATTTCAGTCCAATGATAAAGCTCGTTCTTTCATTATTTCGACAAACTTGTCAAAATGGCGACGTCATTGTTATACTTCTAGTCTCATTGCTGAAGAGTACGGATTTTTGTATTGATTATGTAAGCAGCATTGAGATTGGCCCATTCTTGTTCTATTCAGTTCAATAAGCCGACAGAAAATTTTTCCATAAACCAACTGTCGACGAATGTAGTACAACGGAATAGTTGAGCGTGGGTATAGACCTTTCCGAAAAGTGAGTTATATCCCTTTTATAATTGTCGAACATTCGGAACGCTTCGGCTCTGGGTAGTAATTTTTGTTTTAGCAAGATGGAGGACGAGTCAGACGAAAAATCTAAGTTTCTAAGTGACAAGTCCGCAATACATGTCGACGTGTTCCGAGTGGCGCTAAACTGTGACTAGGTGTCTTTTATCATAACAAAAACATGTAACACTGCAACAGCAGTGTTTGAAAATGGCATTTATGTAATGCAAAAGTAGGTTTTATTGTATGAGGTTAAACTAGCAAATTTTGTTTGAATAAAACCAAGTTGTTATACATGATGTAACATGTTCGAGACAAACATTGGCAGTTGTATTGAACTCAACATAGAGGAAAATGTCAACCACAATGTCTTATGTTATTTCAAAGTTCCAAAGCTAATGACAGTAAAGAGAACATTCAATGATAGAGTTTTATTTAATGATAGAATCGGACAGTTTGAACCATAACGTGTTTTTGTTTTTTTCAAATAACCAAATTAGTCGTTGTTACCTGAAACATTCCTACACAATGTTGTTCATTGAGGCCCTAAAATCAGCGTGAACAGTGAACAATAAATCCCCACCCGTCCTTGCACACAGGTACATTGTATTTCCTTTCTGATCCACGCTGCAGAGATAGCTATTGTTAAACTAAGAAAACCACGTGACAACTTATTTTAGGGATCACGTTACACCGTCGTCTTGGTAATCCTCTCCGACAGATATCTATTTTAGCAGAGATTGTGCTTATTTATATATATGGAAAGAATAAACTTTTAGAGTGGTCTTTCTTATCGCGATTAGTACTGTGTAACAATAAATGTAGTTTTCAAACCAGTCTTTACTTTAAATTATGCCAAATTTTTCCGAATCAGTGGGTAGGTATTGTTTATACATGTTTTAGACATAGACAACCTTTCGGTTACCACCTTTAATCGATCAAATGCCTTGCAATTTTTTTTCAAGATAGCATGCATTCTGAATTTAGAATGTTGATAATGTTGGATAAAACGACATTCAAATTCTATCTGACCAATTAACTATTTCAACATTCTTTTTACCAATTAAAAGTCCCATTCCTAGACAAAAAAACAACAGTTTATCGATTAATTTCACGGGCAGGATTTAGTCACCAATCATCGATTGAATAGAATAAGTACAGTTGGATAAGAATACAACTATTTTTATTGTTCATTTTCTATAGTCCGAAAACCATATGCGTAACAATTGAGCAATCGATAACATGTATGTAATTTAACCCCCGCCCCCACCACACACACACGCGCGCACACACACCCGCATACCGGACCTGGTAGTGCAATTGGTAAAGCGTCGGTTCCACGTACGGGAGGGCCCGGGTTCGATCCAGGGCCGCGACATACCAAAGACGTTAAAATGGTAGTGGTATAGCTCCCTTGCTAACGTTCAAGCAAATATAAGGGTAGTTCCACGACTGGTTGGCCCAGTGTCAGGATAATATGACTCGGTGTGGTATCATGCCAGGTGTTCACGACATGCTATACACAGTGAAGGCAGCACTATAACTGCTTCAAGTGGACACAGTTTCCAGATAACTGAAATACTGTTGGTGGAACGATAAACCCAACAAACAAACGCGCGCGCACACACACACACACAAAACATACACGTACTAACGCCTACTAACATTCGTACATCGAGATATAATACTGACAAAAAAGTTACATTTAATAAGTATCAACTGCTGCATACCTATAATTTCTATCATTCTGTTTTAATAATATTTCCACAGATACCTGATTCATGTCTGGCAATTAAGTAATCAATTAATTTCACGCCTTGGGTGTCGAAGACAAAGAAAATCAATGAAATAAAAGATTCCAAATTGAATAAAACAATAACGGATCTCTAATTATTAATTATCCAACCCATCAGTTGAATAGAATGAAACAATATCTCAAATTAGTTAACCTTTTTCCTAGCATTGAAAACCGTCTTATTAATCGATTAATTGCACGCGCCGAATTTCAAGGACATCGATCCGCGTGGAGATAAAAATAGAAGTGGGCGGAATGTAAACACCGAGCGACCATAAAGTAGAGGCAGACTACATGTAATTGATGCAACTACACGTTCTGCCTTCCACCGTTATAGTGTGTTATAGTTTGTGTCTGTGTTAGTGTCAGCTTTGGTTTGCTTACACAGGAGAAATATAAACAGCGCTTGCAAGGTATTGTACACATACAGTAGTAACTAGATACTATTCTTCTTTTATTGTATGATGCTCCTAAGAAGTGATCTTTCAGTGCCATATATTTTCTCCACAATCATTCAGTTAATTTGTGTAATTGTATGTATATCTACTTTCACTTTGATGTTTCGAAACCTTGGCTGATTGTTTGTATATTGGGTTTATCGTCCCACCAACGGTATTTTAGTTATCTGGAGACCACTTGATGTAGGTATAGTGCTGCCTTCATTGTGTATAGCATGTCATGAACACCTGACATGATACTAAAACCATCCTAAACCATAAGCCACATTATCCTGAAACAGGGCCGACCAGTCGTCGAACTACCATTGTATATGCTTGAGCGTTAGCGAGGGAGCTAGCTATTCCACTACCATGTTTAACGACTTTGGTATGTCGCGGCCTGGAATCGAACCAGGGGCCTCCTGTACCTAGAGCCGACGCTCTGCCGATTGCGCTACCAGGTCCGGTAAACTTTGGCTGAATATACGCTTGTATTGTGTTTTTTACATGCGAACGAGAGTTCTTTTTTTCCTTAGTTATGTTTTATGCTTGTGCACTTCAGTTGCTTTCGTGCGTGCGCGTGTTGGAATGCTTTTTAAGTGTGGGTGAGACCAATTTGAAGTGTGTGGTAGTTTCTTGTGTGTCGTTGTCTAAGTACAAATATTTTTATTTTAATTGTCTAACTGTGTGGCCTTTTCTTAGGATTGTGTCTAAATATGAAAGTTTGCATCACTGAACCAGTGTCTAACAGTGCGTGTTTGCGTGTTGTCTAAATGTATGTGCTTGCCCTAGTGTGTCCTTTTCTAAATGTATGTGCTTGCCATAGTGTGTCCGTGTCTAAATGTATGTGCTAGCTCTAGTGTGTCCGTTTCTAAATGTATGTGCTTGCCATAGTGTGTCCGTGTCTAAATGCATGTACTTGGCATTGTGTGTCCGTTTCTAAATGTATGTACTTGGCATTGTGTGTCCGTGTCTAAGTGCATTAGTTTGCCTTAACTCTGTGCCTAAATTGTTAATTTGTCCCAGTGAGTCGGAGACTAAATGTGTATACATCCCTCAGCGTGTCAATGTTTGATTGCCTCAGTATGTCACTGTCTAAATGTGTGTGCTTGCCTATGTCTAAATGTGTGTGATTTACTTAGGATGTCCATGTCTAAATGTGTGTGCTTGTCTTAGTATGTGATTTCCCCAGAACGTCACTGTTTTAATGTGTGTGCTTGTTTATGTCTAAACGTGTGTGATTTCCTCAGTATGCCATTGTCTTAACGTGTGTGGTTGTCTATGTCTAAACGTGTGTGATTGTCTCAGTATGTCTATGTCTGTACTTGTTTCAGTATGTCTGTCTAAACGTGTGGGTTTGCCTCAGTATGTCCGTGACTTAACACGTCTGTACTTGTTTCAATATGTCTGTGTCTAAATGTGTGTGCTTGTCTCAGTATATCCGTGTCGCTTTGCATGTGCTTGCCTCAGTATGTCCATGTCTAAATGCGTGTGCTTGCCTCAGGGTGTCCATGTCTAAATGCGTGTGATTGCCTCAGTATGTCCATGTCTAAATGCGTGTGCTTGCCTCAGGATGTCCATGTCTAAATGCGTGTGTTTGCCTCAGTATGTCCATGTCTAAATGCGTGTGCTTGCCTAAGGATGTCCATGTCTAAATGCGTGTGCTTGCCTCAGTATGTCCATGTCTAAATGTGTGTGCTTGCCTTAGTATGTCTATGTCTAAATGCGTGTGATTGCCTCAGGATGTCCATGTCTAAATGCGTGTGCTTGCCTCAGTATGTCCATGTCTAAATGAGTGTGATTGCCTCAGTATGTCCAGGTCTAAATGAATGTGCTTGCCTCAGGATGTCCATGTCTAATTGCGTGTGCTTGCCTCAGGATGTCCATGTCTAAATGCGTGTGCTTGCCTCAGGATGTCCATGTCTAAATGCGTGTGCTTGTCTCAGGATGTCCATGTCTAAATGCGTGTTCTTGCCTCAGTATGTCCATGTCTAAACGTGTTCCTCGGTTTGTCAGAGTCTAAGTGTGTGCTTGCTTCTGCGTGTCAGTATCTAAATGTGTGTGCTTGGCTGAATGTCTCAATGCCCATGCCTACATGTCTTGTACTTGTGCTTTCTTATGTGTGGTGGACGTGTTGATTTCTTCTGTCATACAGTTTAGACAATGCCCAGAATCGTCTTAGACTTAGACGTTTTTGACTTAGGATTGACTTTTTTTTTTCAGAAATAATGCCCCAATTCCCACAAACCAGGTTTACTTGTATGAAGACAAACTGTTGGTTACCACCTTTAATTAAACAACAAATGCATGTATCAAAATCAAAGCAAGGTCGAACGTGTAAATTAGTTCCATTAATTACTTTTATAATAAACGTTTTAAGGACTTTCAAGCTGATATCCGACAGTTTGGACCTTTTTTTCATGCAGCCAAATAAATAATTGTTATCTGAAAAGATACTGCGAAATGCTTTTGTGTCTGTGTCAATACATACATGTGAAAAATAAAACATTAACACCTCATTTGTTATTATAGAATTGTATTTCCTATTCTAGCTACGCTGCACAGTTAGCTATTTTTCAAGCTGAGAAAACCACGTGACCACTTACTTTTTCGTGTAAATGGCTCTGGCGTTCATAGCTGTTTTAGCTGAAATCTCTATAGTGCTTATCTATAGATTTTGAAAGAAATAGGATTTGGAACGATTTATTACACGATCTGTATTGTCTCATATTTGCGGCATTAGTTAATGCATATTTTATGTCCTTATTTCCCAGAATAGGGTAAGATGTTGTTTTGTTACATGTATGAGAAATAGGCAAACTGACATTATAATACAAAATAATGTTATTTTAAAGGTGATATCCGACAGTTTGCCTATATCAAATACATATAACAATATCGAACCACTGCTTTGGGGAATTTAGGTATAATTTTTGTATAAACCTATACATTTGTCTTAATAAATAGGATTATGAACACAAACTAATTTGTTAGAAAGAACTAATCGCGAAAAAAAAAACACGAACTGAAGGTGTCTTCATTCCAGCTCGATAGTGGTTTCTGCTAAAAATAGATATCGACGTCAGAGCGGCTACCCGGATGACTACATGTATATAAAGTGATCCTAAATGTAAGTGGTTACGTAGTTTCCTAAGTTTAAAAATAGCTATCTCTGCAGCGTGGCTCGTGTAGGAAATACCTGTTTTCAATGACGAGTGGTGATTTATGCTTGACTATTTACATAGATCTAGGACATTAATAAACAGCATTTTGCAGAACCTTTTAAGGTAACATTGACTTATTTGGTTATTTGAGAAAAGATATTTTAACCGGACCTGGTAGCGCAATCGGTAGAGGTACGGGAGGCCCCGGGTTCGATCCCGGGCCGCGACATACCAAAGTCGTTAAAAATGGTAGTGGTATAGCTCCCTTGCTAACGCTCAAGCAAATATAAGGGTAGTTCCACGACTGGTTGGTCCGGTGTCAGGATAATGTGACAGGGTGTGGTATCATGCCAGGTGTTCACGGCATGCTATACACAGTGAAGGCAGCACTATATCTGCTTCAGGTGGACACCGTCTCCAGATAACTGAAATACTGTTGGTGGGACAATAAACCCAACAAACAAACAAAAGATATTTTTGTCCAGACTCGCGAATACCAGCTTTAAAGTTGGTCGAATTTTATCAAATTTGTGAAAGTGACGACCGGTAACTCAAACGCGTTTGATTATGAATTTATTTTAACACCGGTTGCATCATTTGGTCTGAACTAAACGAATGGACATGCGTACACGTAACACGTGATCGTGACACCGTGTTAAAGGTATATACATGTGCTAGTACCTGAAACACCAATTAACTGGTAACTTGAATAGTTGCTTTCGTCTGCTTTTAAACTTGTTTTTGTTTTCAGTGAACGTACAAGAACGTGATCACTCATTCGTAAACAATGGCTTCATCAGAGGTGAGTCGAAACCCCATTTTTTAGTCAGTGAATTGTTTGAAATGATAAACTCGCTTAAATGAGTAACTTATTTTTTAAGAAAGAATGGTTGTTACAGTCGTATTAGTAATGCTTGTTTACAGAACAATTAAGTAACTCACGCTTTTCGAATATTAAACAGTTAACAGCAATAGGACTATATATATTTATATTTAGAAGCTATGAAATGTCAGCCCTCTCACTATAGTCGGGGCAAGAACATATGGGTAGCTTGGCATGGTATATGATGTGTCGCATTGCTGCTAGGGGGAGTGGGGGTTGGAGCTTTCAGAAGCAAGATCTCCCTAACGATTTTGTGTTTCGAAATCGCACTTAATGGCTATTGGGAAGGCTTTTGTATCAAGATATAACTAGATTTTAGTGAAATATTTGTGCTATATGTTAAATCAAGAATCATTCTTAATGATGAGAGACTTATTTATTTTTAACAGAGAAGCTACCCACATACATGCTCCATGGTGTGATCGTCCCGAAGATAGAATTAACTTAGTTCTGATCTGAAATATAAGAGTATAAACCTGCCTCATACCAAATGAACAGAGCTAGATGAAAGTTACTAAATCGATATAAAAAGTTTTAAATTATACATATGTTTTCATTTAGAAAAAAACGGTTACTAGTTGATTGCAATAAATATACACATTACCCCTGTCATGTTAATTTTTCTTTCTTTGGGGAGCAACGTAAACGCAACTACGTATCCTGTGTATACACAGCTACGCGCCTGGAGAATTTTCATATAGATAGTTCCAACTTCAACGAATATCCCTTATCTTGACAGCCATCTTTGATGGCAACTTCAATGGATTTTCAGATGAATTGTATAGAAGCGTAAATTTTATTTTTGTGCAATTTCTTCAGCTGTGGTCCAAAAATTGAAAGCTATACACCATTGGAAAGCTCTTGGACTTCAATTCATATTACAAGATGCAATTTAAGGGATATAAATCTACTTTTTAATCAAAATTTCCCTTTTTTTTATTTCACTAAATTGTAAGGAAAACCTTTATATTTAACTTTTCTAAGGGTTCCAAACTCTGGGGCGGTCGATTTACCGGCGCCACTGACCCAGTTATGGAGAAGTTTAACGAATCACTGTCGTATGATCGTCGGATGTGGCAGGAAGATCTGACCGGAAGTAGGGCGTACGTCCGGGCAACCCAGGGAGCGGGGCTTGTTACTAAGGAAGAAATGGAAGCCATAATTAAAGGATTAGATATGGTAATCAAAGCTCTGAATATATGTTGTTGTTTTTATTTTTCTTGTTGTTTCTTTTTCGTTGTAAGGAGATACAGATAACAGTATTCATGAAGTAAGCATGGCTATTTACAGGTAAAGACGAATAGTCTATATGTAATATTATAATAATAATAATAATAATAATTATTATTATTATTATTATAATTATTATATTAGATAATATATATATATATATATATATATATATATATATATATATATATATATATATATATATATATATATATATATATATATATATATATATACAATAGTAAAATATTTTATTAATTGAATGCACGAATATTTACATGAAATAATTAATTCATTGTTTGTTGATGATAGCATAAACATTTAAACTTCGACTTTTTGTAAGGAAAAAAGTGTTACGGTATGCAATCATATCGGATAACAGAAAAGGGACATTTTTTCTTGATTCAGGGCTCTATTTACATGAACGTTGACAGTAAAATGTTCAGTCAGTTGTGTTTTTGTCAGAATCAGAATAAGTCTTCAGGAATTTTATACAGTACATACTGAAAGGTTCAGTCTAATCAGTCCAATTTCAAAACAATTTTGGGAGATACATGTAAAACACTGTTTTCTTATATTGGCATCGTCTAAAGTTAAATTCGACATACTGGACAGACAGCGCCCTTTCTTGAACTAAAACTATACAAAACATTTACAATTCCTCTCTTGTTCACTCCCCATCTGTCACTGATTACATTAGTTTTGTTGATTGCTCGTTTATGGAACCAATAAATTGTTAGTACGCTCCTGTATAATCGATGCTGTTTCAATTAAAGCCACATACCCTGTTTATGGCCACAAGACCTCTGAATTATCTTAATGTTTTCAATAAAAGTCCCACGGCTTAAGATTGCCTCAGAACCTCATAGAAATATAAGAGAAGTGTCTACAATATGTTCCCCAGTTCCAAACCTGTTATTTTATGGTCCTAGAACTTTTTATAAAACGACGCATTTTTCATAATTTTATAACACAAAATGGAACATTGGGTTGCAGGAAAGATAACACTGGTTAACGAACTGTCTAAATTAACAAGCTGTTATTGTTGTTGTTGTTGTTTTGCGAATCTATTGGTCTGTATTATGGTGTATTTTGTTAATTTTTTTTCTGACTCAAAAGTAATGAAGTTCATTACTGTTTTCATGGGTATATAATATATAAATGAGGCACACACACACACGCACACGCACATGCACACACACTAACACTAACACACACACACTAACACACACAAACAAACACACACACACACTAACACACACACACTAACACACACACTAACGCGCGCGCACACACACGCACGCACGCACACACACACACACACACACACACACACACACACACACACACACACACACACACACACACGTAAATATCTCAAGGACCTTAACTTTTGGTAATAAGTACACAACTTAATAATAATAATATTTCATTGTTGTAGAATAATAACAACCGGACCTGGTAGCGCAATCGGTAGAGCGTCGGCTCCAGGTACGGGAGGCCCCGGGTTCGATCCCAGACCGCGACATACCAAAGTCGTTAAAAATGGTAGTGGTATTGCTCCCTTGCCAACGCTCAAGCAAATATAATGGTAGTTCCACGACTGGTTGGCCCGGTGTCAGGATAATGTGACTGGGTGTGGTATCATGCCAGGTGTTCACGGCATGCTATACACAGTGAAGGCAGCATTATATCTGCTTCAAGTGGACACCGTCTCCAGATAACTGAAATACTGTTGGTGGGACTATAAACCCAATAAACAAACAAACAAATAAAGTTATAACAAAACAGTACTGTATAGAAACAAACAAAAAGAAAAAGGTTTTTCCCATATTCAGGTTGAGGATGAGTGGGCGTCAGGAACATTTGTAGTGAAGCCGGGGGATGAAGACATACACACGGCCAATGAGAGGCGACTGAAGGTACAAATGTGCTAGTCTGCTGACCTACCGTCAAATGTATTTCTTTTACATCAGATCTCACATTTAGAAACGTTTCTAAATATCCAATAAGAATAATTATTGTCAAAATCATGGTAACTGCCAGGACAAAGTTGTAAAGCGTCCAATTTCGGTCGCTGGTTCGATAACCAACATCAATGAAAAAATGTACTTATTGCATTGTAGCTTAAAATCTTTGGCATTCACTACGATAGAACATGCCTTGAACCGTGTAAAAACAGAAAACAACTTTAAATGTGTATGATATTTTGGTTAATGTTCCATCTTTATATCGTATACATAAATTAAGAAAACACGTATGTTCGCAAGGTCATGTTAAGGTCAATAATAATAGTTCACGTGTAGACACAGCAGATCACGTGAAGACTCAGCAGATCACGTGTAGACACAGCAGTTTACTGAAGACTAAGCAGTTCACAGTTCACGTGTAGACTTAGCGCTTAGAAAAAAAATCGCTCGTTCTAAATTAAACACTCATTGTCTTACTTTGAGATATTTATTATTATGAATTCACATCATACGTTATATATTTCATATTTCCCTAGGAGTTGATCGGTGAAGTGGCCGGCAAGCTCCATACAGGTCGGTCCCGAAATGATCAGGTAGCCACAGACATGCGCCTCTGGTTTCGACATGCGGGGTCAACACTCAAAGGTCTCGTCCTTGACCTGGTTAAGGTCATCGTGGGACGCGCCAAAAGGTCAGAGATTTACCAACTATAAACATTTAAAAAAGTATATTTTAACGCTGATAAGAATAAGGAAGTACCACTACGCTACTCAGAAATGTACGATTGATTTTTATTCATACCAAGAAGCGACTTGTATTTCCGTTATTTTCATTTATATTTTCAGTGAAAGAGACGTGCTACTGCCAGGCTACACCCATCTCCAAAGAGCCCAACCAATACGATGGTCTCATTGGCTTATGAGGTAATGTCTTGAGATCTGATCACTACATCATTACGTAAAAATTCTGAAAACACACATTTATTGCAAAACGGATAAAAAACGAAATCCACATTCTGTCGCAAAAACAGCCAGCATTTCGCTGTACACGCCCATAACATATCGGTCTCTTCTTGCACATGATATCGCCCACAGGTGCTTGTCCGCATTCCGTTAGTGCATTTGGGAACTGTCTTCGACCCAGGCTCTGAACATTTGTTTGTCCGCTCTGGGTGGACGGTTGACCTCGTCTCCTGTAGCTGACCTGGTATCTATCGCTTATAAAAGCACGTTCCGTCGCGTATAAAAGCACGTTCCGTCGAGTATAAAAGCACGCTCCGTTTACGCCCCTTTTCACTTCTCATGAGAGGGCCATACGCTTAATCCCGTACTTGGCGTGTTCGAAGCAGGCCTAGGCCCAATCTGAATACCTCGGATAATTCACGAATCATCTCTCGGATGTGCGCAATCTGATCACCTCGGCCTTTATGCTATGCAAGAGACCTCTGACATAATAAGGCGCCATCTTGGATCTACTTTGTGTGTCTTAGTTTTAATACTGGGTATTTAATGTTGACTTTTCAATTTTCCGTAAATCATATAGATTGTATTGATAAAAAAAATCGTTGTTATTGCAAGATATACTCAACTAAATGATATATATATAATTTGTTACTTTCTCGCGAACGGACACTGTTTCATAACTCAGGCGACGCACTTTGGTGTATTCTAGAGCTATGTACGAGGTGTATTTTACGAACCATACGGAAATACCCGAAGTTTTACGATTGGGATGTGCGTAGGTAGTCGGATCACCTCGGCCATTTCCCTAAATGGGACTACTTTTATAAAAGACGCCAAAACAAAGATGGCAGCTCGGACGACAGCTCACTACAGTACAATGCCTGTAGAGCTTCAATTTGTTTCGGCTTCAAATTTAAATCATCCAATTTTTTATATACCCAGCGCAGCAGACACGCAGCTGTCAAACGATGGCATTGTTTTTGTTTTGTGTGAACTACATTTAGGCATTTGCTTCTTCCGACTTCCGGCGAACAAACCGATCGTGATTTCAGTCAGTATCATTGCACCAGATGCATTCGAAGGATGATTGTCCCGAGGACGGAATTTATGTGTATGCATTCTTCATCGATGCCTCGGCCGGGCGAGCTTCAAGACACGGTCTAGACCGTAGAGATCATCTAATCTGGAAATTAAGCTTGTTTCAATGCCCACCACATGATCTGTGTCGGTACCAGGTCAGCGACTTATAGGCCTTCTTATGATCGACAAAACTGCTTATCGTCTTATGTTTCACCCTCCGGTGCTTTTCTGCAAGTTGGCGTAATACGAAGACTGCACTCACCGCGAATCTTCCCGGTATGAATCCGGTATGAATCATGTCTGTTACTGCCCTATTCTTTCTCTTGCCACTTAACGTAGCCTTCTCGATCACCTTCTTGGTCACCTTCTCGAGAACGTTCAGTCCATGGTCCAAGAGTTTGTGGCCGCGATAGTTTGTCGGTTGGAATGAATCCTGCTTGCCTTTGTAGATACCGCATATGTACGATATATTTCAGTCACTTGGGACCTTTGTACGTGCAGGATCTGATAAAACAGGTTTGCGAGGAAGTCAATGATCACTTCTCCAGGGGCCTTCATCATGTCCTCTGTGACGCGAGTAAGTCCTGATGGCCTACCAGGCTTCATGTATTTGACCGCGTTCGCAAATTTCTGTATATCGGTAGTGGGAGTCCTTGCAGTGCGCAGGTTTCTGTGAGCTCTACCGACTGTTGGGTGCAGACGTTGTTAAGTAGTTCGCATAAGTGTCGATCCCAAATCTCCACTTCCAGGCGCAAACCGAATACAAGGTTTCCTTAGTTGTCTTTGACAGTATGAGGTTCATGGACTGTTGTGCCCATGACATTCATGTGTTTGATGTGCTGATAAAAATCACAAGGATGCTCGGATTGCAGATTCCACGTTCGTTTGCCGAAATGTGCGTTCTTGGTGTTTACGGCTCGTTTGCCGAGCCTATTAGTTTGGCCGTCTTTTTTGGGCAGTTGCCGTACCTTTCGTCAAATTTCGGAAGCCATTCTCTTTTCGCTGAACGCGTTGTTTACGGCTTACGCGCATCATTCTACTGCGCGATGCAGGGGGCAGTGACCGGTAGTCCGCGGACTTCGACGGCGCTTTTCGAAGATGCCTAGCATAAACTAAGATAATTACTTTGGGTATTATTGATCAAACTAATATTGTAGGATTTTTCGAGTCCATTTAATTAAACATATTTATCCCGGTACAGTTACGCCTGGATGCTAAAGAGGGACACTGAGAGACTCGGGCAGTTGACTGACAGGACCAACGTCAGTCCCCTCGGTAGCGGGGCCCTGGCTGGGAATCCTTTCAACGTGGACCGACACGCCCTAGCAACGGGTCAGTGATAGCAAGCAAAACACTTGCATTGCAACCATTAACTTCCCATTGATTTCCTTAACAGACAAGTTAACAACTTAAAGTTGGTGAAATTGCATCTTAAAGGTAGTGTCCGACAGTTTGCCAATATCGAATACATGCAACACTCACTATCTTACCTACGTTCTTGGGAATTTATTAATCAATGCTGCTTTAACGTTTATTTACGTTTTAAGTAAAGCCTGTTTTTACATAATCTCAATTGTTAGACAAATCGTAAAATATATATAGCTGTAAAAGTTCATTATTCCAAAAACACGATAATGATTTCAGCTAAAAATAGATATCGACGTCAGAGCTGATTATCGGGATGATCATGTTATGTGATCCCAAATGTAAGTGGTCACGTGGTTTTCTTAGTTTAAAAATAGCTATATGTGCAGCGTGGCTCGGATAGGAAATACTGTTTTGTAATGACAAGTAGGCTGTTACACTTGACTTTTTATCAATAAAAGGCACTTCGCGGGATATTTTCAGGTAATACATTTTATATGGTTGATTTAGATAAAAAGGGGGGGGGGTTCAACCTGTCGGATGCCATCTTTAAATCTTTTAAAGAAGGACAATTATTCCATTTAAACAAACTTCAATTATTCAAACAAGTTCAAATGTTCTGTTTTATTTGTTGTCTTTTGTTATTGTTTCTGTGCAAATATCATTTTCTTTTCTAAAGTTGTCTCTTTGAAATATGCCGATGAAATAATTAACCCAAAAGAACAAAATTAAAACACTGACTGGCTTACGCCATTAACACAAGGACGTTTATACAATAGCCTGCTCATTAAGTTGCATATAGTAAATCACCAGCCAATTACCAAACTTCTGCGTGTCAACTGGACGCTTTCTTGGCTGCATGGAATAGCCGGAATCTAGTACATTGTATAATATTATCATTTCTGTTCTTGTCTGCACAGATCTGGGATTTTCCGGTGTTACAGACAATAGTTTGGATGCCGTCAGTGACCGAGACTTTGTCGGTGAGTATCTTAATCGAAACACCTCGCATAATTCACGAATCATCTCTCGGATGTACGTAGGTAATAGGATCACCTCGGCCATATCCCTAAATGATACTTATTTTGTGACAGAAGGTCAAAACAAAGCTGGAAGCTCGGATGACAGCTCACTATAGTACGATGCCAGTTAAACTTCAATTTGTTGCTGCTTCCAATTTAAATCATCCAAGTTTAATTTACAAAGCGCAGCAAACAAAACAGCTGTCGACGACGCCATTGTTTATGTTTTGTGCGAACTACATTTTAGATATATTCTTTCGACTTCCGGCGAACAAAACGATCGTGATTTCTTTAAGTATCATTGCACCAGATACATCCAAGGGGTGATTGTCCCGAGGACGGAATTACCCGAGGAGTTCCGATTGTATCTTACCGGTGATTATAATATATGTCAATCTGAAGAATCATTAACTTAGATTGATAAGCAGTTTTGTTACAGTTGTTGTAATATTACCAAAGTTCATAAACTGTTTTCTGTTGTACTTTAGATTAATTGTGGCACAAAATATAATCCATGTCAATTAACAGTTTGATATATAAACCATTCAGAGGATTGAAATGAGTTGGTCATAGTATTTTGCGTTTTTGTTTTGTTTGTTATTGTTTATTTTTGTTGTTGTTTTTGTGGGGGGGGGTCTTTTTTTCTCAAAACGCTAAACATTGAATCGCAATGATTTATTGAATACAGTATTGTATTGTTGCATTTAGGCCAAGAGAATCAAAAGCATCGCAACGCTTTTCAATCACATTTTGGCAGTCTTAAACTCGGCAGCCTACTTTATCTTTAAACTGCGCCCATGGTAATATATAGCATATGCACGTATTGGTATATAGTATATATGCGTGTATAGCAATTCAAATAAAAACAACAATCATAACGCATATTAGACAAACTTCTAAAATGGTACTATTATTATAATTGTTTATTAGTTTTGTATTTTGTTACATCGCACAATTATCGTCATATTGACGATGTCCAGCTAATTATTGGTGGAGGAAGACCTCAGACTTATGCCTGGGTAGAACTACTGGCGCACCACAGGTTACCTGGAAAACCTCTCCACGTAAAAGTTCTACCCCCACCCACCCCCACCCCCACCACCCCCTCGAACCCATTCGGTGAAGGGCAGAATAGCTACAGGTCAGCGAGTCTAAGGTTACAATTGTAAGGTTTTTTTTTTTTTTTCTCAACTCTTAAACTTAATAAATTCACGTTTTTCTGTTTTCTTTAGATATGTATTTCTTATCTCCCTTACCTACCCTATCTCACGTTTAGCCGAGTTCCTGTTCTGGTCGAGCCTTCTCAGCACCCACTTGAGCCGCTGGGCCGAGGACCTGATCCTGTACTGCAGCAAGGAGTTTGGCTTTGTCACACTGTCAGACGCTTACAGGTGATGTAACCATAGCAACGTGGTCCAAGAATTGCATTTACCACTTGTTAAAGTTTCTGTTCATCCTTCAAACCCCACTTCAAACTTCGAACTTTTGTAGCATACGCACTTAGGTATATAAACATGACTTGAAAACAAGGAAATTTAATTACAAGAAAGCATACACAACCTCTTGAACATGTAAGTATAGTGCATTAAAAAGTACATGGTGTCTTCTTTCTTTTAAACGTTTTGAATTTGGACCTAACAGTGTATATTATAAAAACGATATATATATATATATATATATATATATATTTATTTTTTTTTCTTGCATATTCTTCAACCAAATTCTTACCAAAAATGAGTTCTAATACTACATCTGAAGTTAACTAATATGTATTAAAATTCGCTTCTTTGTTACATATTTTCTTTTATAAAGACAATCTGATTTAGGATTGAAATAGCTTCATGAATGTCTTTTTTATAGCTTATTTTTACAAAATGTCTGCCATTATACCTTTTCAGCACCGGAAGTAGCCTCATGCCACAGAAGAAAAATGCTGATAGTTTGGAACTTATCAGGGGTAAAGCAGGTCGGATCTTCGGAAATGTACGTACTTTCGTAAAATTGCTCATGGAATGTTCAAAACGTCTTTAATGATCAATGACTTAAATCGTCATCTTGGAAATGCTATTATTGTGACTATGGATGGATGTTTTTTGTTTATTGAGTGTATCGCCCCACCAATAGCATTTCAGTTATCTGGAGACCGTGTCCACTAGAAGTAGATATAGTGCTGCCTTCACTGAACCCGAACACGAGTTCGATCCCGGGCCTCGAC
Source organism: Sinonovacula constricta (assembly GCA_007844125.1). Lineage (NCBI taxonomy): Eukaryota > Metazoa > Mollusca > Bivalvia > Cardiida > Solecurtidae > Sinonovacula > Sinonovacula constricta. Next base: position 410,498 of record CM017572.1, read on the forward strand.
ATGCCAAAGTCGTTAAAATGTTAGTGGTATAGCTCCCTTCCTAACGCGCAAGCAAATATAAGGGTAGTTCCACGACTCCTTGACCCGGTGTCAGGATAATGTGACTGGGTGTGGTATCATGCCAGGTGTTCATGGCATGCAATTCACAGTGAAGGCAGCACTATATCTGCTTCAAGTGGACACCGTCTCCAGATAACCGAAATACTGTTGGTGGGACGATAAACCCAATAAACAAACAAACAAACACTGTGAAGGCAGCACTACATGTATATCTGCTTCAAGTGAACACCGTCTCCAGATAACCGAAATACTGTTGATGGGACGATAAACCTAACAAACAAACAAACAATCCTTGTATGCCGAATCTAAAGAACGAAATCTTAGGCAGGACACGACTTACACTTCACTGGTAAAGGTTTCATCAAAATACATTCTGTTTATGACTCTTATGTCGCCCTTACTAATTGTCGATTTCAATAACTCGTCCTGTTCATGGACCAAATGTTGCTTTTGCATCTTGAGGATTTCAATAGATCCTGACGTGAGACGTCCTATACATGAACCATTGGTCGCTTTTGTAACTTGTTGATTTTATTCATTCGAGATGTTGCTGTTCATGAACGTATATCGCTCGTGCTGCTTGTCGATTCCAATAGCCCCTGACAGCCTGTCTATGAACTTTGTATCGCTCTTGGTATTGGACCGATTTCAATAACCCCAGAAAGCCTGTCCATGAACCTTATATGGTTCTTGGTATTGAACCGATTTCAATAACCCCAGGAAGCCTGTCCATGAACCTTATATCGCTCTTGCTACTGGACCGATTTCAATAACTCCAGGAAGCCTGTCCATGAACCTTATATCGCTCTTGCTATTGAACCGATTTCAATAACCCCAGGCAGCCTGTCCATGAACCTTATATCGCTCTTGCTATTGAACCGATTTTAATAACCCCAGGAAGCCTGTCCATGAACCTTATATCGCTCTTGCTATTGGACCGATTTCAATAACCCCAGGAAGCCTGTCCATGAACGTTATATGGCTCTTGCTATTGAACCGATTTCAATAACCCCAGGCAGCCTGTCCATGAACCTTATATCGCTCTTGCTATTGGACAGATTTCAATAACCCCAGGAAGCCTGTCCATGAACGTTATATCGCTCTTGCTATTGAACCGATTTCAATAACCCCAGGCAGCCTGTCCATGAATCTTATATCGCTCTTGGTATTGGACCGATTTCAATAACCCCAGACAGCCTGTCCATGAACCTTATATCGCTCTTGGTATTGGACCGATTTCAATAACCTCTGGCAGCCTGTCCATAAACCTGATATCGCTCTTGATATTGGGCCGTTTTCAATAGCCCGAGACAGCTTGTCCATGAACCTTATCGCTCTTGCTATTGAGCCGGTTTCAATAACCCCAGGCAGCCTGTCCATGGATCTTATATCGCACTTACTATTGGGCCTTTTTTCAAAAACCCCAGACAGCCTGTCCATGAACCTTATATCGCTCTTGGTATTGAACCGATTTCAATAGCCCCAGACAGACTGTCCATAAACCTTATATCGCTCTTGGTATTGGACCGATTTCAATAGCCCCGGACATCTTGTCCATGAACCTTATATCGCTCTTGGTATTGGACAGATTTCAATAAACCCAGACAGACTGTCCATGAACCTTATATCGCTCTTGGTATTGGACAGATTTCAATAAACCCAGACAGACTGTCCATGAACCTTATATCGCTCTTGGTATTGGACAGATTTCAATAGCCCCGGACATCCTGTCCATGAACCTTATATCGCTCTTGGTATTGGACCGATTTCAATAACCCCGGACATCCTGTCCATGAACCTTATATCGCTCTTGGTATTGGACCGATTTCAATAGCCCCGGACATCCTGTCCATGAACCTTATATCGCTCTTGGTATTGGACCGATTTCAATAGCCCCGGACATCCTGTCCATGAACCTTATATCACTCTTGGTATTGGACCGATTTCAATAACCCCAGACAGCTTGTCCATGAACCTTATATCGCTCTTGGTATTGGACAAATTTCAATAACCCCAGACGGCCTGTCCATGAACCTTATATCGCTCTTGGTATTGGACAGATTTAAATAACCCCAGACGGCCTGTCCATGAACCTTATATCGCTCTTGGTATTGGACCGATTTCAATAAACCCAGACAGCTTGTCCATGAACCTTATGTCGCTCTTGGTATTGGACCGATTTCAATAACCCCAGACGGCCTGTCCATGAACCTTATATCACTCTTGGTATTGGACAGATTTCAATAACCCCTGACAGCTTGTCCATTAACCTTATATCGCTCTTGGTATTGGACCGATTTCAATAACCCCTGACAGCTTGTCCACGAACCTTATACCGCTCTTGGTATTGAACCGATTTCAATAACCCCTGACAGCCTGTCCATGAACCTTATATCGCTCTTGGTATTGGACCGATTTCAATAACCCCTGGCAGCCTGTCCATAAACCTGATATCGCTCTTGGTATTGGGCCGTTTTCAATAGCCCGAGACAGCTTGTCCATGAACCTTATCGCTCTTGCTATTGAGCCGGTTTCAATAACCCCAGGCAGCCTGTCCATGGATCTTATATCGCTCTTGGTATTGAACCGATTTCAATAGCCCCAGACAGACTGTCCATAAACCTTATATCGCTCTTGGTATTGGACCGATTTCAATAGCCCCGGACATCTTGTCCATGAACCTTATATCGCTCTTGGTATTGGACAGATTTCAATAAACCCAGACAGACTGTCCATGAACCTTATATCGCTCTTGGTATTGAACCGATTTCAATAACCTCTGACAGCTTGTCCATTAACCTTATATCGCTCTTGCTATTGGACCGATTTCAATAACCCCAGACGGCCTGTCCATGAACCTTATATCGCTCTTGGTATTGGACCGATTTCAATAGCCCCGGACATCCTGTCCACGAACCTTATATCGCTCTTGGTATTGGACCGATTTCAATAGCCCCGGACATCATGTCCATGAACCTTATATCGCTCTTGGTATTGGACAGATTTCAATAAACCCAGACAGACTGTCCATGAACCTTATATCGCTCTTGGTATTGAACCGATTTCAATAACCTCTGACAGCTTGTCCATTAACCTTATATCGCTCTTGGTATTGGACCGATTTCAATAGCCCCGGACATCCTGTCCACGAACCTTATATCGCTCTTGGTATTGGACCGATTTCAATAGCCCCGGACATCCTGTCCATGAACCTTATATCGCTCTTGGTATTGGACCGATTTCAATAACCCCAGACAGGTTGTCCATGAACCTTATATCGCTCTTGGTATTGGACCGATTTCAATAACCCCAGACAGCTTGTCCATAAACCTTATATCGCTCTTGGTATTGGACCGATTTCAATAACCCCAGACGGCCTGTCCATGAACCTTATATCGCTCTTGGTATTGGACAGATTTCAATAACCTCAGACGGCCTGTCCATGAACCTTATATCGCTCTTGGTATTGGACCGATTTCAATAACCCCAGACAGCTTGTCCATGAACCTTATGTCGCTCTTGGTATTGGACCGATTTCAATAACCCCAGACGGCCTGTCCATGAACCTTATATCGCTCTTGGTATTGGACAGATTTCAATAACCCCTGACAGCTTGTCCATTAACCTTATATCGCTCTTGGTATTGGACCGATTTCAATAACCCCTGACAGCTTGTCCACGAACCTTATACCGCTCTTGGTATTGAACCGATTTCAATAACCCCTGACAGCTTGTCCATTAACCTTATATCGCTCTTGGTATTGGACCGATTTCAATAACCCCAGACGGCCTGTCCATGGACCTTATGTCGCTCTTGGTATTGGACCGATTTCAATAACCCCTGACAGCTTGTCCATTAACCTTATATCGCTCTTGGTATTGAACCGATTTCAATAACCTCTGACAGCTTGTCCATTAACCTTATATCGCTCTTGCTATTGGACCGATTTCAATAACCCCAGACGGCCTGTCCATGAACCTTATATCGCTCTTGGTATTGGACAGATTTTAATAACCCCTGACAGCTTGTCCATTAACCTTATATCGCTCTTGGTATTGGACCGATTTCAATAACCCCTGACAGCTTGTCCACGAACCTTATACCGCTCTTGCTATTGAACCGATTTCAATAACCCCTGACAGCTTGTCCGTGAACCTTATGTCGCTCTTGGTATTGAACCGATTTCAATAACCCCTGACAGCTTGTCCATGACCCTTATATCGCTTTGGTATTGGACAGATTTCAATAACCTCTGACAGCTTGTCCATGAACCTTATATCGCTCTTGGTATTGAACCGATTTCAATAACCCCTGACATCCTGTCCATGAACCTTATATCGCTCTTGGTATTGAACCGATTTCAATAACCCCTGACAGCCTGTCCGTGAACCTTATGTCGCTCTTGGTATTGAACCGATTTCAATAACCCCTGACAGCTTGTCCATGAACCTTATACCGCTCTTGGTATTGGACAGATTTCAATAACCCCTGACAGCTTGTCCATGAACCTTATATCGCTCTTGGTATTGAACCGATTTCAATAACCCCTGACAGCTTGTCCATGAACCTTATATCGCTCTTGCTATTGAACCGATTTCAATAACCCCTGACAGCTTGTCCATGAACCTTATACCGCTCTTGGTATTGGACAGATTTCAATAGTCCCAGACAGTCTGTCGATGAACCTTATATCGCCCTTGGTATTGGACCGATTCCAATAACCCCAGACAGCCTGTCCATGAACCTTATATCGCTCTTGGTATTGGTCCGATTCCAATAACCCCAGACAGCCTGTCCGTGAACCTTATGTCGCTCTTGGTATTGGACCGATTTCAATAACCCCTGACAGCCTGTCCGTGAACCTTATATCGCTCTTGGTATTGGACCGATTTCAATAACCCCTGACAGCCTGTCCGTGAACCTTATGTCGCTCTTGGTATTGGACCGATTTCAATAACCCCAGACGGTCTGTCCATGAACCTTATATCGCTCTTGGTATTGGACAGATTTCAATAACCTCTTACAGCTTTTCCATTAACCTTATATCGCTCTTGGTATTGGACCGATTTCAATAACCCCTGACAGCCTGTCCGTGAACCTTATATCGCTCTCACCATTGGGCCGATTTCAATAACCCTTGACAGCCTGTCCGTGAACCTTATATCGCTCTCACCAATTGGCCGATTTCAATAACCCCGGACATCCAGATTTCAGTAAGGTTATGAGGACAAGGCAGTTAGACCTCCATTCCCTTTTAATACAACTCGACTGTACGAGGGAGTCTTTTAGCACCATAAAGTTAAGAAATGACTATTATTTTAAATGGGTTAAATGAATTATTTATGATTGGAAATGGGAAAATGACATTTCTGGTCAAAAATGAAATTTTTATTTTTCAGCATTTTCAGAAGAGAGGATACTTATTGGCGCTGCTCTTGAAAGCGGTTCCTCATATGGAATGCATTTTTATGCCCTTTGATGCCCTTTTCAGAGAAAAGAACCGGATATTCCGGCTTTTTAACAATGTAGCCTGCAACAATAAATCTTATCTTGCAATTATAAAATGTAGTAGGCATTAATTCGCAGCCGTTTGTCGAGCTCTTAACAAAAGAAACAAAGTATACTGATGTAGGCAATACATCTTGTAATTACAGATGTAGCAGACAACAAGGAAAAATACAAAGTAGCAGAGAGTTATTAAAAAATATTTATGTAATGAATCGACAGTAAAATTAGAGTGTGTAGAGGATAACCATCTTTTTGTTTACAGAGCATGCTCTCAACGGCACCTTGGATGTCTCACATCTGTGCTCATTCTTGTTAGTTAAATTTATTCCCTTTTTTAAAATGTAAAGGGACTCAACTTTTACTATTAAAAAAATCTACATTCTTACCTCCCCGGTAGTTAGCTATTTGATATATAGTCTCTGCAGAAAAAACATTTTTCCACTTTTTAAATTTTGAAAAACACCTAAAACTAAAGCGTGCGCATAAAATGGAATTATACTAAGATAAGAATAAATTAAAAAGCTTGTGCACTTTTCTAAAAATAAACAAATTTGAAATAAAAAGTATTCTATTTAAGCACATAAAGTATATGAAAATACGTTCCCACATTGGAGATAAATAAAACTTTTTTCTAAAATAAGGAAAATATTACATCCATGTCTATGTTTTCTTTCAGTGTTGCGGCTTTATGATGACGCTAAAAGGGGTGCCCAGCACATACAATAAAGATTTGCAGGTGAGTTAAATTTAGGGGGAGTTAATACAGAAATAAGCGGTCTATACCAATAGCAATCTTTTAGTATTATAAGTAGAAAAATGTTTTCATCTTTATAGATACTTTATGTTTATGGCTGTAATCAATCTTTGTTTACATGGAACAAATGTTCAATAAAATTACTGTGTCGAACTACAGCTTGTGGCGCCCGTATCCAGGTGGTTAGAACCGCACATTTGAAGTATCTTTGTTCCACACCACATAAGTTCGAGTTTCGCTCGGGTTGAGGGAGCTTTCATGTTGTAAGGTCTGTCAGCTGATATGCAATGCGCCGATCGTTCATCTCAGACATTTGTCGGGAGTCTTCCTCTGCAAGTAATAAGTGAACATCGCCAATTTGGCCACAATTTAGTCGACGTGATGTTTCCATAACATACTGATCTAGACAAACTACGGTTTAATTTGTTTATAAGATGTGTAGCAATGCTTCACGTTTTTCTTACGTATAGTAATGTTTCCCTTTTCCTTATAAGGAAGACAAAGAGGCGATGTTTGACGTATATGACACTCTAGTTGGGATCCTCCAAGTCGCTACCGGAGTCATGTCGACATTACAGGTATTATATTAACTATTGTCACTGTCAGACACGTGCGTATTGTCGCAGTCAGACACGTGCGAATTGTCGCAGTCAGACACGTGCGTAGGGAATACGCTTGTTCAGTTTCAGGGTGTTCACATTAAGCATTACCCATGGTATAGGTTATATTGTGACAGACTATGTTAAGACACATGGCTTCTCGACGTAAACAATGGAATTGTCGCATCTTGAAGAAAGCCAAACGAGATGTTTAACAAATTAAAATCAAAATCGGAAATTTTAATGGTGCAGCGCTAAATTTTAATTGTAATTTTGTTTGGTAGTGTAAGTTTGAGGATTGAACCCATAAATACACACAGATATACACAAATACGATCACAGAACAAATTCTCACAAATACTCACGAATGCTCACTCATGCCCAAAAATACTCACAAATAACAACGCATACCCATGAATACTCGCATCTCCTCAAAAACTCAAACATACTCACAAGTCCCACTCATTTACACACACCAATAGTAAGAATAATCTACAAATACGTACAAATACTAATTTAAACACACATACTCACAAATATCCATATAAAATACCTTCACAAACGTACCCATACATACCCAAAAGTACTCACAAATACCCACAGGTACTCACGAAATGCTCACGACTCTACATCAATTCTCACATATATACTCACAAATCCTCCTCTGGTAGAAGACATTTTATGCCTGTAGTTATATTTGATAGGTTATACTCTAAAAACGTTGTCAAATCGTCTTTCGACAAGGGCATAATTACAGTCTTTGAGCAATTTCACTTGGCGTGAATTTTTATAGGTACATCCACTAAGTGGAGGCAAAATCTCCATAACTTCCCTTGAAAAGTTCATGATTATTAAAAATTTATTTTCTTATTTTAATCTTCCAATATACAAAACGTAAAATTGCATTGTAACAGATATTTGTCCGAACGCTCATGATATGTAATGTAAGCTAGCTATCTTCCCTGGATTTCCCCAGTTGCCACTTGGTTCTATCTACATTATAGGTTGACATTCTTTGGCATTTTCACAATTGAAAACACTATACACCAGAGCACGAAAATGTGATCATTCATTCAAACAGAACATCATCGCTTAAAAGTGGTATCCGTCAGTTTGGTCCATTTTTTTCTCAAATAACCAAATAAGTTTACATGAAAAAAATATACACCAAAAAAGTTTACATGAAAAGAAAAAATGCTGTTCATTGATGCCCAAAACCTGTGTGAACAGTCAATGATAAATCCACACTCGTCATTGCAAACAGGTATTTCCTATCCGAGCCACGCTGCAGAGATATCTATTTTTAAACATAGAAAACCACTTGACCACTTACTTTTATATAGTCAGCCGGGTAATCCGCTCTCTCGTCGATATCTTTTTTAGCAAGAAACCACTATCACGATTCTTATAGAGCTAGAGAGACCGAACATTTTCCGCGATAAAAATAAAGTTAGTGTTTAAAATCGTCTTTATAATGACTAAAGTAGGGCTTAATGCAAAACGTATGACCAAACTCCCAAAAGCAGTGGACAGATATTGGTACGTGCATTTAATATAGGCAAACTGTCGTATACCACCTTTACTGCCGAATACCACCTTTACTGTCGGATACCACCTTTACTGTCGGACACCACCTTTACTGCCGGATACCACCTTTACTGTCGGATACCACCTTTACTGCCGGATACCACCTTTACTGTCGGACACCACCTTTACTGTCGGATACCACCTTTACTGTCAGATACCACCTTTACTGTCGGATACCACCTTTACTGTCGGACACCACCTTTACTGCCGGATACCACCTTTACTGCCGGATACCACCTTTACTGCCGGATACCACCTTTACTGTCAGATACCAGCTTTACTGTCGGACACCAGCTTAACTGTCGGATACCACCCTTACTGTCGGATACCAGATTTACTGTCGGACACCACCTTTACTGTCAGATACCACCTTTACTGCCGGATACCACCTTTACTGCCGGATACCACCTTTACTGTCAGATACCAGCTTTACTGCCGGATACCACCTTTACTGTCGGATACCACCTTTACTGTCGGACACCACCTTTACTGCCGGATACCACCTTTACTGTCGGACACCACCTTTACTGTCGGATACCACCTTTACTGTCGGACACCACCTTTACTGTTGGATACCACCCTTCCTGTCGGATACCACCTTTACTGTCGGATACCACCTTTACTGTCGGATACAACCTTTACAGTCACCACCTTTACTGTCGGACACCACCTTTACTGTCGGATACCACCCTTCCTGTCGGATACCACCTTTACTGTCGGATACAACCTTTACTGTCGGATACAACCTTTACTGTCGGATACCACCTTTACTGTCGGATACCACCTTTACTGTCGGATACCACCTTTACTGTCGGATACAACCTTTACTGTCGGATACCACCTTTACTGTCGGATACCAGCTTAACTGCCAGATACAACCTTTACTGTCGGATACAACCTTTACTGTCGGATACCACCTTTACTGTCGGACACCAGCTTAACTGTCGGATACCACCCTTACTGTCGGATACCAGATTTACTGTCGGATACCACCCTTACTGTCGGATACCAGATTTACTGTCGGATACCAGCTTAACTGTCGGATACCACCCTTACTGTCGGATACCAGCTTAACTGCCGGATACAACCTTTACTGCCGGATACCACCTTTACTGTCGGATACCACCCTTACTGTCGGATACCAGATTTACTGTCGGATACCAGATTTACTGTCGGATACCAGCTTTACTGTCGGATACCAGATTTACTGTCGGATACCAGATTTACTGTCGGATACCACCTTTACTGTCAGACACCATCTTTACTGTCGGATACCACCCTTACTGTCGGACACCAGATTTACTGTCGGATACCAGATTTACTGTCGGATACCACCTTTACTGCCGGATACCACCTTTACTGTCAGACACCACCTTTACTGTCGGATACAACCTTTACTGCCGGATACCAGATTTACTGTCGGATACCAGCTTTACTGCCGGATACCACCTTTACTGCCGGATACCAGATTTACTGCCGGATACCACCTTTACTGTCGGATACCACCTTTACTGTTGGACACCACCTTTACTGTCGGATACATCCTTTACTGCCGGATACCAGATTTACTGTCGGATACCACCTTTACTGTCGGATACCACCTTTACTGCCGGATACCACCTTTACTGCCGGATACCACCTTTACTGCCGGATACCACCTTTACTGTCGGATACAACCTTTACTGCTGAATACCACCTTTACTGTCGGATACCACCTTTACTGTCGGATACCACCTTTACTGTCGGATACCACCTTTACTGCTGGATACCACCTTTACTGCCGGATACCACCTTTACTGCCGGATACCACCCTTACTGTCGGACACCAGATTTACTGTCGGATACCAGCTTTACTGTCGGATACCACCTTTACTGCCGGATACCACCTTTACTGCCGGATACCACCTTTACTGTCGGATACCACCTTTACTGTCGGATACCACCTTTACTGTCGGATACCAGCTTTACTGTCGGATACCACCTTTACTGCCGAATACCACCTTTACTGCCGGATACCACCTTTACTGCCGGATACCACGTTTACTGTCGGATACCACCCTTACTGTCGGACACCAGATTTACTGCCGGATACCACCTTTACTGCCGGATACCACCCTTACTGTCGGATACCAGATTTACTGTCGGATACCAGCTTTACTGCCAATACCACCTTTACTGCCGGATACCACCTTTACTGCCGGATACCACCCTTACTGTCGGACACCAGATTTACTGTCGGATACCAGCTTTACTGTTGGTTACCACCTTTACTGCCGGATACCACCTTTAATGTCGGACACCAGATTTACTGTCGGATACCACCTTTACTGTCGGATACCACCCTTACTGTCGGATACCAGATTTACTGTCGGATACCAGATTTACTGTCGGATACCAGCTTTACTGTCGGATACCAGATTTACGGATACCAGATTTACTGTCGGATACCAGCTTTACTGTCGGATACCAGATTTACTGTCGGATACCAGATTTACTGTCGGATACCATCTTTACTGTTGGATACCACCCTTACTGTCGGACACCAGATTTACTGTCGGATACCACCCTTACTGTTGGACACAAGATTTACTGTCGGATACCACCCTTACTGTCGGACACCAGATTTACTGTCGGATACCACCCTTACTGTCGGACACCAGATTTACTGTCGGATACCACCTTTACTGTCGGACACCAGATTTACTGTCGGATACCACCCTTACTGTCGGACACCAGATTTACTTTCGGATACCAGCTTTACTGTCGGATACCACCTTTACTGCCGGATACCACCTTTAATGTCGGACACCAGATTTACTGTCGGATACCACCTTTACTGTCGGATACCACCCTTACTGTCGGATACCAGATTTACTGTCGGATACCAGATTTACTGTCGGATACCAGCTTTACTGTCGGATACCAGATTTACTGTCGGATACCAGATTTACTGTCGGATACCACCTTTACTGTCAGACACCATCTTTACTGTCGGACACCAGATTTACTGTCGGATACCACCCTTACTGTTGGACACCAGATTTACTGTCGGATACCACCCTTACTGTCGGACACCAGATTTACTGTCAGATACCACCCTTACTGTCGGACACCAGATTTACTGCCGGATACCACCTTTACTGTCGGATACAACCTTTACTGCTGAATACCACCTTTACTGTCGGATACCACCTTTACTGTCGGATACCACCTTTACTGTCGGATACCACCTTTACTGCCGGATACCACCTTTACTGCCGGATACCACCTTTACTGCCGGATACCACCCTTACTGTCGGACACCAGATTTACTGTCGGATACCAGCTTTACTGTCGGATACCACCTTTACTGTCGGATACCACCTTTACTGTCGGATACCACCTTTACTGTCGGATACCACCTTTACTGTCGGATACCACCTTTACTGTCGGATACCACCTTTACTGTCGGATACCAACTTTACTGTCGGATACCACCTTTACTGCCGAATACCACCTTTACTGCCGGATACCACCTTTACTGCCGGATACCACCTTTACTGTCGGATACCACCCTTACTGTCGGACACCAGATTTACTGCCGGATACCACCTTTACTGCCGGATACCACCCTTACTGTCGGATACCAGATTTACTGTCGGATACCAGCTTTACTGCCAATACCACCTTTACTGCCGGATACCACCTTTACTGCCGGATACCACCCTTACTGTCGGACACCAGATTTACTGTCGGATACCAGCTTTACTGTCGGTTACCACCTTTACTGCCGGATACCACCTTTAATGTCGGACACCAGATTTACTGTCGGATACCAGATTTACTGTCGGATACCAGCTTTACTGTCGGATACCAGATTTACGGATACCAGATTTACTGTCGGATACCAGCTTTACTGTCGGATACCAGATTTACTGTCGGATACCAGATTTACTGTCGGATACCACCTTTACTGTCAGACACCATCTTTACTGTCGGATACCACCCTTACTGTCGGACACCAGATTTACTGTCGGATACCACCCTTACTGTTGGACACCAGATTTACTGTCGGATACCACCCTTACTGTCGGACACCAGATTTACTGTCGGATACCACCCTTACTGTCGGACACCAGATTTACTGTCGGATACCACCTTTACTGTCGGACACCAGATTTACTGTCGGATACCACCCTTACTGTCGGGCACCAGATTTACTTTCGGATACCAGCTTTACTGTCGGATACCACCTTTACTGCCGGATACCACCTTTAATGTCGGACACCATATTTACTGTCGGATACCACCTTTACTGTCGGATACCACCCTTACTGTCGGATACCAGATTTACTGTCGGATACCAGATTTACTGTCGGATACCAGCTTTACTGTCGGATACCAGATTTACTGTCGGATACCAGATTTACTGTCGGATACCACCTTTACTGTCAGACACCATCTTTACTGTCGGACACCAGATTTACTGTCGGATACCACCCTTACTGTTGGACACCAGATTTACTGTCGGATACCACCCTTACTGTCGGACACCAGATTTACTGTCAGATACCACCCTTACTGTCGGACACCAGATTTACTGTCGGATACCAGATTTACTGTCGGATACCAGCTTTACTGCCAATACCACCTTTACTGCCGGATACCACCTTTACTGCCGGATACCACCCTTACTGTCGGACACCAGATTTACTGTCGGATACCAGCTTTACTGTTGGTTACCACCTTTACTGCCGGATACCACCTTTAATGTCGGACACCAGATTTACTGTCGGATACCACCTTTACTGTCGGATACCACCCTTACTGTCGGATACCAGATTTACTGTCGGATACCAGATTTACTGTCGGATACCAGCTTTACTGTCGGATACCAGATTTACGGATACCAGATTTACTGTCGGATACCAGCTTTACTGTCGGATACCAGATTTACTGTCGGATACCAGATTTACTGTCGGATACCATCTTTACTGTTGGATACCACCCTTACTGTCGGACACCAGATTTACTGTCGGATACCACCCTTACTGTTGGACACAAGATTTACTGTCGGATACCACCCTTACTGTCGGACACCAGATTTACTGTCGGATACCACCCTTACTGTCGGACACCAGATTTACTGTCGGATACCACCTTTACTGTCGGACACCAGATTTACTGTCGGATACCACCCTTACTGTCGGACACCAGATTTACTTTCGGATACCAGCTTTACTGTCGGATACCACCTTTACTGCCGGATACCACCTTTAATGTCGGACACCAGATTTACTGTCGGATACCACCTTTACTGTCGGATACCACCCTTACTGTCGGATACCAGATTTACTGTCGGATACCAGATTTACTGTCGGATACCAGCTTTACTGTCGGATACCAGATTTACTGTCGGATACCAGATTTACTGTCGGATACCACCTTTACTGTCAGACACCATCTTTACTGTCGGACACCAGATTTACTGTCGGATACCACCCTTACTGTTGGACACCAGATTTACTGTCGGATACCACCCTTACTGTCGGACACCAGATTTACTGTCAGATACCACCCTTACTGTCGGACACCAGATTTACTGCCGGATACCACCTTTACTGTCGGATACAACCTTTACTGCTGAATACCACCTTTACTGTCGGATACCACCTTTACTGTCGGATACCACCTTTACTGTCGGATACCACCTTTACTGCCGGATACCACCTTTACTGCCGGATACCACCTTTACTGCCGGATACCACCCTTACTGTCGGACACCAGATTTACTGTCGGATACCAGCTTTACTGTCGGATACCACCTTTACTGTCGGATACCACCTTTACTGTCGGATACCACCTTTACTGTCGGATACCACCTTTACTGTCGGATACCACCTTTACTGTCGGATACCACCTTTACTGTCGGATACCAACTTTACTGTCGGATACCACCTTTACTGCCGAATACCACCTTTACTGCCGGATACCACCTTTACTGCCGGATACCACCTTTACTGTCGGATACCACCCTTACTGTCGGACACCAGATTTACTGCCGGATACCACCTTTACTGCCGGATACCACCCTTACTGTCGGATACCAGATTTACTGTCGGATACCAGCTTTACTGCCAATACCACCTTTACTGCCGGATACCACCTTTACTGCCGGATACCACCCTTACTGTCGGACACCAGATTTACTGTCGGATACCAGCTTTACTGTCGGTTACCACCTTTACTGCCGGATACCACCTTTAATGTCGGACACCAGATTTACTGTCGGATACCAGATTTACTGTCGGATACCAGCTTTACTGTCGGATACCAGATTTACGGATACCAGATTTACTGTCGGATACCAGCTTTACTGTCGGATACCAGATTTACTGTCGGATACCAGATTTACTGTCGGATACCACCTTTACTGTCAGACACCATCTTTACTGTCGGATACCACCCTTACTGTCGGACACCAGATTTACTGTCGGATACCACCCTTACTGTTGGACACCAGATTTACTGTCGGATACCACCCTTACTGTCGGACACCAGATTTACTGTCGGATACCACCCTTACTGTCGGACACCAGATTTACTGTCGGATACCACCTTTACTGTCGGACACCAGATTTACTGTCGGATACCACCCTTACTGTCGGGCACCAGATTTACTTTCGGATACCAGCTTTACTGTCGGATACCACCTTTACTGCCGGATACCACTTTTAATGTCGGACACCATATTTACTGTCGGATACCACCTTTACTGTCGGATACCACCCTTACTGTCGGATACCAGATTTACTGTCGGATACCAGATTTACTGTCGGATACCAGCTTTACTGTCGGATACCAGATTTACTGTCGGATACCAGATTTACTGTCGGATACCACCTTTACTGTCAGACACCATCTTTACTGTCGGACACCAGATTTACTGTCGGATACCACCCTTACTGTTGGACACCAGATTTACTGTCGGATACCACCCTTACTGTCGGACACCAGATTTACTGTCAGATACCACCCTTACTGTCGGACACCAGATTTACTGTCGGATACCACCTTTACTGTCGGACACCAGATTTACTGTCGGATACCACCCTTACTGTCGGACACCAGATTTACTGTCGTATACCACCCTTACTGTCGGATACCAGCTTTACTGTCGGATACCACCTTTACTGTCGGATACCACCTTTACTGTCGGACACCAGATTTACTGTCGGATACCAGCTTTACTGTCGGATACCACCCTTACTGTCGGATACCAGATTTACTGTGGGATACCAGATTTACTGTCGGATACCACCCTTACTGTCGGATACCAGATTTACTGTGGGATACCAGCTTTACTGTCGGATACCACCCTTACTGTCGGATACCAGATTTACTGTGGGATACCAGCTTTACTGTCGGATACCACCCTTACTGTCGGATACCAGATTTACTGTGGGATACCAGCTTTACTGTCGGATACCACCCTTACTGTCGGATACCAGATTTACTGTGGGATACCAGATTTACTGTCGGATACCACCCTTACTGTGGGATACCAGATTTACTGTGGGATACCAGCTTTACTGTCGGATACCACCCTTACTGTCGGACACCAGATTTACTGTCGGATACCAGCTTTACTGTCGGATACCACCCTTACTGTCGGATACCAGATTTACTGTGGGATACCAGATTTACTGTCGGATACCAGATTTACTGTGGGATACCAGATTTACTGTCGGATACCAGATTTACTGTGGGATACCAGATTTCCTGTCGGATACCACCCTTACTGTCGGATACCAGATTTACTGTGGGATACCAGATTTACTGTCGGATACCAGCTTTACTGTCGGATACCACCCTTACTGTCGGATACCAGCTTTACTGTCGGATACCACCCTTACTGTCGGATACCAGCTTTACTGTTGGATACCAGATTTACTTCGGATACCAGCTTTACTGTCGGATACCAGATTTACTGTCGGATACCACCCTTACTGTCGGATACCAGATTTACTGTCGGACACCAGATTTACTGTCGGATACCAGCTTTACTGTCGGATACCAGATTTACTGTCGGATACCACCCTTACTGTCGGAAACCAGATTTACTGTCGGACACCAGATTTACTGTCGGATACCAGCTTTACTGTCGGATACCAGGTTTACTATCGGATACCACCCTTACTGTCGGATACCAGATTTACTGTCGGACACCAGATTTACTGTCGGATACCAGCTTTACTGTCAGATACCAGATTTACTGTCGGATACCACCCTTACTGTCGGATACCAGATTTACTGTCGGACACCAGATTTACTGTCGGATACCACCTTTACTGTCGGATACCAGATTTACTGTCGGATACCACCCTTACTGTCGGATACCAGATTTACTGTCGGACACCAGATTTACTGTCGGATACCAGCTTTACTGTCGGATACCAGATTTACTGTCGGATACCACCCTTACTGTCGGATACCAGATTTACTGTCGGACACCAGATTTACTGTCGGATACCAGCTTTACTGTTGGATACCAGCTTTACTGTCGGATACCAGATTTACTGTCGGACACCAGATTTACTGTCGGATACCAGCTTTACTGTCGGATACCAGATTTACTGTCAGATACCAGCTTTACTGTCGGATACCAGCTTTACTGTCGGATACCAGCTTTACTGTCGGATACCAGCTTTACTGTCGGACACCAGATTTACTGTCGGATACCAGCTTTACTGTTGGATACCAGCTTTACTGTCGGACACCAGATTTACTGTCGGACACCAGCTTTACTGTCGGATACCAGCTTTACTGTCGGATACCAGATTTACTGTCGGATACCAGAATTACTGTCGGATACCAGCTTTACTGTCAGATACCAGATTTACTGTCGGATACCAGAATTACTGTCGGATACCACCTTTACTGTTGGATACCACCCTTACTGTCGGGTCGGACACCAGATTTACTGTCGGATACCACCCTTACTGTCGGGTTGGACACCAGATTTACTGTCAGATACCACCCTTACTGTCGGGTCGGACACCAGATTTACTGTCAGATACCACCCTTACTGTCGGGTCGGACACCAGATTTACTGTCGGATACCACCCTTACTGTCTGGTCGGACACCAGATTTACTGTCAGATACCACCCTTACTGTCGGGTCGGACACCAGATTTACTGTCAGATACCACCCTTACTGTCGGGTCGGACACCAGATTTACTGTCAGATACCACCCTTACTGTCGGGTCGGACACCAGATTTACTGTCAGATACCACCCTTACTGTCGGGTCGGACACCTGATTTACTGTCGGATACCACCCTTACTGTCGGGTCGGATACCAGATTTACTGTCAGATACCACCCTTACTGTCGGGTCGGACACCAGCTTTACTGTCAGATACCACCCTTACTGTCGGGTCGGACACCAGCTTTACTGTCAGATACCACCCTTACTGTCAGGTCGGACACCAGATTTACTGTCAGATACCACCCTTACTGTCAGGTCGGACACCAGATTTACTGTCAGATACCACCCTTACTGTCGGGTCGGATACCAGATTTACTGTCAGATACCACCCTTACTGTCGGGTCGGACACCAGCTTTACTGTCAGATACCACCCTTACTGTCGGGTTGGACACCAGCTTTACTGTCAGATACCACCCTTACTGTCGGATACCACCTTTACTGTCGCATACCACTTTTAAGTCCAGCTTGCAGATAATACATCAGTATATCGATATAATATAATACCATCATATATGTCAATTGGAGCTGGTGAATTTATGGTTCATACATCATTTATTTAATACATCACTTAGTTTGCTGATTGCCTGTATACATTTAGAATGGTATACCGTATTTACAATCTATATTTAGAGCATTTTGTGTGTCGAAAGTTTTATCTGTAACCCCGCGGAAAAATACAAGACAACGACAATAAAGTAGTTCCATTTCAGATCCACCCTGATCAGATGAAGGCAGCCCTGAGCTCCGACATGCTAGCCACGGACCTGGCCTACTATCTTGTTAGGAAGGGGGTAAGCTTCTAAATCAGCCAAATATGGATTACGTTATGATCAGTTTCTAGTTTTCATTGCCCACGTGTTCATATATTTTTCATTTTTCTATGATTTTTACAGCATAAAAAGTGATTGGATATGTAATTTTTCTGAAATTAGTTTACAAATATGCGTGAATACGCTTATTGTCAAAGGATAAAATATGATGTATCTTAAAACATTATAATCGCGTATTAAAAAAATGAAAAAATGAACGTGTGCATATTGTCAACATATTCCGGATCGTTGATTTTTTAAAGAGCTATTGGCTTTTAAATATTCTATAAAGTATAATACTGGACCATTCATATGTTGGCTATTTCTCATCAAGCACCAGTTGTAATTCTCTAAAACTTTATTGGAAGTTTCACTAACATCAGAAAATGCGCATGTTTTCAAAAGTTTTAGTGGAATGATTTTTATAGAGTTACTGCCCTTTTAATTTCTATATAGCTTGATATTAGGCCATTTTTGTCCGGGCTATTTCTCCGCAACCAGGAATTTATTGACATTTTATTGGGGGCTTCACTAACATGAGTAGATGTGCATAATTTCTTTTCCAGTTTGGTGCTTGTATCAGCTTGTTGCTGCAGTTAAAGAGCTTTGGTCAGGCTCATACAGCATATTGCAGCACCAGTCCTTTCCCTATTTTTAGCAACTACTTGGCACATTCAAGAAAACTACTATATATAAGGAGCATAACTTGTTAGTGGAGAATCGCATAATATAAGCAAAGCAACAAGTGACAGTTTGTATTTCCCGAGTTATGGCCCTTTGATTTATCTATACTTATCTTCTCCTGTGTCCCCATGATACCCCGGGGAGCATCCATCGGTTCCACCGATGTCTTGTTAAAAGGAAGATTTGGCGTTTGTGTGGATCTGGTTGTTGTATTTGTAAGAAGTCGTGATCCTATGAATGCATTGTTTAAAACAGTTTAAATTACTTGCATCCACATAAGCCTCACTAGTACTGCTGCTTAGGTACATGGACTCTTATGGCGTGTGTGACCCGGATGTAGGACAAGATTACTCCGGACTAAATCCCTTCCGTTCATTTTGGAAGGACATCCCCCTACCCCCTGAACTTTCCAAGATGACAGAATCCCCAGCAACACCAACACCATCACAACCACCACCACCAACATCAAAACCACCTCAACAACCACCACTATTACAACCACCACCATCACAACCACCACCACAATCACCACCATTACAACCACCACCACCACCGTCACAACCACCACCACAACCATCACCATTACAACCACCACCATCACAACCACCATCACAACCACCACCACCACAACCACCACCACCACAACCGTGACACTAAGGTTTCTCTCAAACTTGGACTTGGAAATAAATAAAACCATATATGATAACGTTTCGATTTATAAAATAATTATGAGACAAACAAAACACCAACTTTGGGGGAGAAATTCGGTTGGTCGAGGGGATTCTGTCCGCCTAAGCCAAAATGACCGGAAGAGGAGATTTTTTCCAACTTAAGTGTGATCCTTATTAGTGTTTATGACAGAAGTAACACCCGGATGAATGTACTCTCATAACTGTGTTGTTTTAAAAAGATATATAACTAAGTGCATGCATTATACTGTGTATTTGCACTGAACTCATATATTTATATATTCCAAAGGTACCTTTCCGCGAGGCGCACGGACTATCGGGAGAGTGTGTGGCGCTGGCTGAACAGAAAAGGTGTAGCCTGGACAAACTGAGTCTCGAAGACTTAAAGACAATCAGGTATAATAATAAATAACAAAAAAACGTATTTAAAAATAGGCGGCGCTGGCTTTACTTAATTAACAATTAATATTTATCGGTCAAATATAAAAAATAACAAGAAACTAATTTAAAAAAGATAGACGGCGCTAGCTATACTTAATTAACAATTTATATTTATCGGTCAAATATAACAAATAACAAGAAACGAATTTAAAAAAGATAGACGGCGCTGGCTATACTTAATTAACAATTTATATTTATCGGTCAAATATAACAAATAACAAGAAACGAATTTAAAAAAAGATAGGCGGCGCTGGCTATACTTAACTAACATTTTATATTTATCGGTGAGGTATAACAAGTAACGAATTTAAAAAAGATAAGCGGCGCTGGCTATACTTAAATATCAATTTATATTTATTGGCCAGGTATTATAATAATAAACAACAAGCAACGTATTATAAATATATATACGGTGTTTCTGTGACCTTACACACAACACTATATTTATCGGTCTGGTATAATAATGAATTCCAAGAAACATTGAAAATATATACGGTGATTCTGTGACCTTACACATAACACTTTATTTATCGGTCTGGTATAATAATGAATTCCAAGAAACATTGAAAATATATACGGCGCTTCTGTGACCTTACACACAACACAATATTTATCGGTCTGGTATAATAATGAATTCCAAGAAATATTGAAATTGAAAATATATACGGCGCTTCTGTGACCTTACACACAACACTATATTTATTGGTCAGTTATAATAATGCATTCCAAGAAACATTGAAAATATATACGGTGTTTATGTGACCTTACACACAACACTATATTTATCGGTCAGGTATAATATTGAATTCCAAGAAACATTGAAAATATAAACGGCGCTTCTGTGACCTTACACACAACACTATATTTATTAGTCAGGTATAATATTGAATTCCAAGAAACATTGAAAATATAAACGGCGCTTCTGTGACCTTACACACAACACTATATTTATCGGTCAGGTATAATATTGAATTCCAAGAAACATTGAAAATATAAACGGCGCTTCTGTGACCTTACACACAACACTATATTTATCGGTCAGGTATAATATTGAATTCCAAGAAACATTGAAAATATATACGGCGCTTCTGTGACCTTACACACAACACTATATTTATCGGTCAGGTATAATATTGAATTCCAAGAAACATTGAAAATATAAACGGCGCTTCTGTGACCTTACACACAACACTATATTTATCGGTCAGGTATAATATTGAATTCCAAGAAACATTGAAAATATAAACGGCGCTTCTGTGACCTTACACACAACACTATATTTATCGGTCAGGTATAATATTGAATTCCAAGAAACATTGAAAATATAAACGGCGCTTCTGTGACCTTACACACAACACTATATTTATTAGTCAGTTATAATAATGCATTCCAAGAAACATTGAAAATATATACGGTGTTTATGTGACCTTACACACAACACTATATTTATTGGTCAGGTATAATAATGAATTCCAAGAAACATTGAAAATATATACGGCGCTTCTGTGACCTTACACACAACACTATATTTATTGGTCAGTTATAATAATGCATTCCAAGAAACATTGAAAATATATACGGCGCTTCTGTGACCTTACACACAACACTTTATTTATTGGTCAGGTATAATAATGAATTCCAAGAAACATTGAAAATATAAACGGCGCTTCTGTGGCCTTACACACAACACTATATTTATTGGTCAGGTATAATAATGCATTCCAAGAAACATTGAAAATATATACGGTGTTTCTGTGACCTTACACACAACACTATATTTATTGGTCAGTTATAATAATGCATTCCAAGAAACATTGAAAATATATACGGTGTTTCTGTGACCTTACACACAACACTTTATTTATTAGTCAGGTATAATAATGCATTCCAAGAAACATTGAAAATATATACGGCGCTTCTGTGACCTTACACACAACACTATATTTATTGGTCAGGTATAATAATGCATTCCAAGAAACATTGAAAATATATACGGTGTTTCTGTGACCTTACACACAACACTATATTTATTGGTCAGTTATAATAATGCATTCCAAGAAACATTGAAAATATATACGGCGCTTCTGTGACCTTACACACAGCACTATATTTATTGGTCATGTATAATAATGAATTCCAAGAAACATTGAAAATATATACGGCGCTTCTGTGACCTTACACACAACACTATATTTATTGGTCAGTTATAATAATGCATTCCAAGAAACATTGAAAATATATACGGTGTTTCTGTGACCTTACACACAACACTATATTTATTGGTCAGTTATAATAATGCATTCCAAGAAACATTGAAAATATATACGGCGCTTCTGTGACCTTACACACAACACTATATTTATTGGTCAGGTATAATAATGAATTCCAAGAAACATTGAAAATATATACGGCGCTTCTGTGACCTTACACACAACACTATATTTATTGGTCAGTTATAATAATGCATTCCAAGAAACATTGAAAATATATACGGTGTTTATGTGGCCTTACACACAACACTATATTTATTGGTCAGGTATAATAATGAATTCCAAGAAACATTGAAAATATATACGGCGCTTCTGTGACCTTACACACAACACTTTATTTATTGGTCAGGTATAATAATGAATTCCAAGAAACATTGAAAATATAAACGGCGCTTCTGTGGCCTTACACACAACACTATATTTATTGGTCAGGTATAATAATGCATTCCAAGAAACATTGAAAATATATACGGTGTTTCTGTGACCTTACACACAACACTATATTTATTGGTCAGTTATAATAATGCATTCCAAGAAACATTGAAAATATATACGGTGTTTCTGTGACCTTACACACAACACTTTATTTATTGGTCAGGTATAATAATGCATTCCAAGAAACATTGAAAATATATACGGCGCTTCTGTGACCTTACACACAACACTATATTTATTGGTCAGGTATAATAATGCATTCCAAGAAACATTGAAAATATATACGGTGTTTCTGTGACCTTACACACAACACTATATTTATTGGTCAGGTATAATAATGAATTCCAAGAAACATTAAAAATATATACGGCGCTTCTGTGACCTTACACACAACACTATATTTATTGGTCAGGTATAATAATGAATTCCAAGAAACATTGAAAATATAAACGGCGCTTCTGTGGCCTTACACACAACACTATATTTATTGGTCAGGTATAATAATGCATTCCAAGAAACATTGAAAATATATACGGTGTTTCTGTGACCTTACACACAACACTATATTTATTGGTCAGTTATAATAATGCATTCCAAGAAACATTGAAAATATATACGGTGTTTCTGTGACCTTACACACAACACTTTATTTATTAGTCAGGTATAATAATGCATTCCAAGAAACATTGAAAATATATACGGCGCTTCTGTGACCTTACACACAACACTATATTTATTGGTCAGGTATAATAATGCATTCCAAGAAACATTGAAAATATATACGGTGTTTCTGTGACCTTACACACAACACTATATTTATTGGTCAGTTATAATAATGCATTCCAAGAAACATTGAAAATATATACGGCGCTTCTGTGACCTTACACACAGCACTATATTTATTGGTCAGGTATAATAATGAATTCCAAGAAACACTGAAAATATATACGGCGCTTCTGTGACCTTACACACAACACTATATTTATTGGTCAGTTATAATAATGCATTCCAAGAAACATTGAAAATATATACGGTGTTTCTGTGACCTTACACACAACACTATATTTATTGGTCAGTTATAATAATGCATTCCAAGAAACATTGAAAATATATACGGCGCTTCTGTGACCTTACACACAACACTATATTTATTGGTCAGGTATAATAATGAATTCCAAGAAACATTGAAAATATATACGGCGCTTCTGTGACCTTACACACAACACTATATTTATTGGTCAGTTATAATAATGCATTCCAAGAAACATTGAAAATATATACGGTGTTTATGTGGCCTTACACACAACACTATATTTATTGGTCAGGTATAATAATGAATTCCAAGAAACATTGAAAATATATACGGCGCTTCTGTGACCTTACACACAACACTTTATTTATTGGTCAGGTATAATAATGAATTCCAAGAAACATTGAAAATATAAACGGCGCTTCTGTGGCCTTACACACAACACTATATTTATTGGTCAGGTATAATAATGCATTCCAAGAAACATTGAAAATATATACGGTGTTTCTGTGACCTTACACACAACACTATATTTATTGGTCAGTTATAATAATGCATTCCAAGAAACATTGAAAATATATACGGTGTTTCTGTGACCTTACACACAACACTTTATTTATTGGTCAGGTATAATAATGCATTCCAAGAAACATTGAAAATATATACGGCGCTTCTGTGACCTTACACACAACACTATATTTATTGGTCAGGTATAATAATGCATTCCAAGAAACATTGAAAATATATACGGTGTTTCTGTGACCTTACACACAACACTATATTTATTGGTCAGGTATAATAATGCATTCCAAGAAACATTGAAAATATAAACGGCGCTTCTGTGACCTTACACACAACACTATATTTATTGGTCAGGTATAATAATGCATTCCAAGAAACATTGAAAATATATACGGTGTTTCTGTGACCTTACACACAACACTTTATTTATTAGTCAGGTATAATAATGCATTCCAAGAAACATTGAAAATATATACGGCGCTTCTGTGACCTTACACACAACACTATATTTATTGGTCAGTTATAATAATGCATTCCAAGAAACATTGAAAATATATACGGCGCTTCTGTGACCTTACACACAACACTTTATTTATTAGTCAGGTATAATAATGCATTCCAAGAAACATTGAAAATATATACGGCGCTTCTGTGACCTTACACACAACACTATATTTATTGGTCAGTTATAATAATGCATTCCAAGAAACATTGAAAATATATACGGCGCTTCTGTGACCTTACACACAACACTTTATTTATTAGTCAGGTATAATAATGCATTCCAAGAAACATTGAAAATATAAACGGCGCTTCTGTGACCTTACACACAACACTTTATTTATCGGTCAGGTATAATAATGAAATTCCAAGAAACATTGAAAATATATACGGCGCTTCTGTGACCTTACACACAACACTTTATTTATCGGTCAGGTATAATAATGAAATTCCAAGAAACATTGAAAATGTAAACGGCGCTTCTGTGACCTTACACACAACACTATATTTATCGGTCAGGTATAATAATGAATTCCAAGAAACATTGAAAAAATATACGGCGCTTCTGTGACCTTACACACAACACTTTATTTATCGGTCAGGTATAATAATGAAATTCCAAGAAACATTGAAAATATATACGGCGCTTCTGTGACCTTACACACAACACTTTATTTATCGGTCAGGTATAATAATGAAATTCCAAGAAACATTGAAAATATATTCGGCGCTTCTGTGACCTTACACACAACACTTTATTTATCGGTCAGGTATAATAATGAATTCCAAGAAACATTGAAAATATATACGGCGCTTCTGTGACCTTACACACAACACTATATTTATTGGTCAGGTATAATAATAAATAACAAGTAACATATTAAAAAAGATATACGGCGCTATTGAGTCGTTATTAATAATATATATTTATATGCCAATGTTCTAAAAAAATGAGCTTGACAGAACGAATATACTAAAGAATTATGCCTTTTTTACATGGACGACTTTAATGCTGTACAAATGAATTGTCACTTAACGATTGTATGTTTCCTAAAAAATCTGTCTGTCCACTTTTTAAATACAGTTTTTCCCTCCTTATAAAAAATGCACGTTGTATGTAATTCACAAATTCCCAATACTAGTTCACCGATTTTTTGTGTGGTTTTCGTGGATTATTAAAATGTTGAATATCTTCATAAAATTTAATAATACTAGTTAGTTAGTTAGTTACTATACATATGCTTTATTAGCTTACAATGCAAAAAAGAAATACTTAAAATTTACTACAAACTTAACTTGTTATAACCCAACGAGTTTAACTTCTTACCAAATTAGATGAAAATAGAAATGCCGCAAGTGTTTAGCGTAAACGCCAAGTTAGTGGAATGGGTGTGGCAGAAAATGCTGCAAAAAACAAACAAACGTTGCTTAACAGTGGAAGCAGATGACAATATGCAGACTTGCGCACAGCGTATGTAAAGGTGGTCGTAATTCTTTACAAAATACTGACTTGTTCTAATGGAACGTCATTCACATTGGCAGAATACACACTTGTTTTAATAAAACGACATTAAACTTGACGAAATGCGCACTTTTTAAAAATAAATTTTGATTTTAGTTGATACAACAAGCAGCCCTTTTTACGGTAATAAAAAGATGCAAAATATGGACTTGTTAAAAGAAAGTCATGAAAGTTGGAAAGTTTGCACTTGTTTCAATTTAAGCGTGTTTTAAAATGGAAAAAAACCCAGCTTTGAGGTCAAGGAAAACATATTACAAGGTTGCAACGCAATCGAACTGTACCACGACTCAAATATTAAAAACACACACTAGTACTAGTTATCTCCCTTCTTTATTTATTTTGATTTTCCCCGGCTTGGAAACACTGGCAGTCAGCAACGCGACAACCATATTAACAAGGTTTATTAGCCACTGTCGCTTATTTTGTGTTTGTTAGGAACACATGTCGATTTCTTCCCCCACAGAAATGACATAAATTTATGAAATATTCCTGTTGTCAGTTGACAACCGTGTTCACCTAACTTGGTTCTAAACACTGCTTGTGCTCCTTTGTACACGTAAACAAGACAACTTATATATTTAAAATAGTTAAGATTAGCCCAAAGTGTACATTTCATCATTTTAGTATAACATGCTTTTGACATTACAAAATCATTTTTCGCAGAATTGCAGATTAAGCAGTAATTGGGGCAGTATTTTAATCAATGCATTTTTAATTATCTTTCTTGCTTTCAACATACAAAAGAACATGTAAGGCTCAACTTTAAGTGCTTATTAAACATTAACAATGGTCTATGATCACTGGAAATGTACAAACACGCACTCCGTCTGTCTGCTTGTCTGTCTGTCTGTCTCTCTCTCTCTGTCTCTCTCTGTCTCTGTCTGTCTGTCTGTCTGTCTCTCTCTCTCTCTCTCTCTCTCCCTCTCTCGCTCTCTCTCTCTCTCTCTCTCTCTCTCTCTCTCTCTCTCTCTCTCTCTCTCTCTCTCTCTCTCTCTCTCTCTCTCTCTCTCCTGTTCTTTAATGCATTGAAGACTTCCATTCATTGATTAATTGGATTTTTCCATGACTCACACAAGACGACAAAAAAATCCAGATATTGTTAAGTTTCTATCGTTGTGAATAGAGTAAATATTGACAATATACGTGGCATTGTTAATGCCATGCTATAATCTCGCGCAGCTTTTTAGGAAGCATAGTTCGTTATTGGTATTGTTGCACCGATATGAAATCAATTTATCCCCTCTCTTCTCTTTTATCTTGTTCTGCAAGAGACATTTCAAAGCCTGAGGGTATGGGAAACCCCGGGTTCGGTCCCGGGCCGCGACATACCAAAGTCGTAAAAATGGTAGTAGTATAGCTCCCTTGCTAACGCTCAAGCAAATATAATGGTAGTTCCACGACTAATTGGCCCGCTGAAAGGATAATGTGACTGGGTGTGGTATTATGCCAGGTGTCAACGGCATTCTATACATAGTGAAGGCAGCACTATATCTGCTTCAAGTGGACACAGTCTCCGGATAACTGAAATACTGTTGGTGGGACGATAAACCCAATAAACAAACAAAGCATTCAACTAGATTGTTGTTGATAGTGGGGTTTTTTTTCGGTGTCAGCCGCTGTCAACAGCTGTGTTTTTCATGTGGATACGCGCATATGTTTATCTATATCTTTGTCAAACATCACAAATATATGCAATTGCATCAACAGATATCGTTGATACAAGGCCATTGTTTAATTATGTAATATACATATATAAGACTGATTGCTACGCTTTGTGATGTAAGTTAACACATGTGTTTTGAAAATAAATTACATCGACACAATAACAATTATTACAACGACGTTTAATTTTAGATTTTAAAGGGTAAGACCTCTGTCAAATGACAGTATAATATTAATTTTGAAGTCTGTAAAGGAGGCCACTTTCACATAAAATTTCCCAGAAAATATAGCTTTCCGGATTTATCCGTACAAACTACTGAAGTGTAAAACCTTTGTGTTCTAGTTCTTTTCAGAATAAGTGTAATTCTAAAGTAAGCACAATGGCAAATTACAACGCACCAAAAAGTACTCAATTCGTGATTTCTTACCCATTGGACATGTTAATCATTTATTGATAAGACTTTTTCAAAGTTGTCATGCAACACTAGACTCTATATAATCTTATGTTATCTTTAATAAATATTAAGCATAGATAATGATAATATACGTATGAGGGGAGGGGGCGTGGCGTAGTGGTAGAATCGCCGATTTGTGACTCCTCTACTTAGCCTCTCACCGTGTTGGTTCGAGTCCCGTTTTGGGGCAAAGGACAATGTGAGAAGGTCTTCCAGCTGACTTGCGGTGCGCCGGTGGTTCTCCCCAGATATGTGTCTGGGTCTTCCTCAAAAAGCTGGACGTTGCTATAATGATCATAAAAGGTCGCTGCTATGTATGTTAAAAAAACAACAACAACAAACAATACGTGGTATTGTTACATCGCCAACTGTGCTGTAATACCTAGTATTTATAGACAGTATACTTCGTTATTCGCCTCGTTATACCGCTATTTAATCAATATATCGCCCCTTTTATCTTGTCATGGTGAATATTTAAAGCCTTCAGCCAGATTCATGTTGATAGTTAATTACGCTATGTTGTCAACAGCTGCTGTTTTCGTGTGTAAATGTATATGTCGATATTTAAGTTTGACTCACAACACAATTTACACATAATTATGCAACTGCATAGACAGGGAACGTTTCATACAACGACGTGTTCTTGTTTCGTTTAATTAATATCAATTATTTTTTTATTCTGTTGTCACGACACAAGTACATGTATTGGCATTATGGTAACGCACAGCTTTTATTATTGTTAAAATACACCTCCCCTAGATAAACGTCTGGGTTGAACTTCCGGCGCATCATAGGTCAGCTGAAATATCTCCACAGGTATCCATTGTGCAATACTTAAGGTTGAAATTTTACTGTAGATGTCCTTGATCTCGCGGTTACAGACGCTAACGTGCAACTAACAACTACAAACGCACCCAGACACACGCACGCACACAGCGAGAGAGACAGACAGACAGAGGAATACACACAAAAACACCAGGGCACCTTGTACTTGTTCTTTGGTGCGTCGGTAATACCTTGTTATTTGTCCTTGGTCTTCTTCGATTATATGTACCGTAATCGAAACAAACTGGGTGTAAATTTTCTGCACTCTTCTATTGCTATAAAGGCGATGTCTCGACTGTCCGTAACGCATATAATCATTAATAATGCAAAACGTCTATTGTTTTTTCAGCCCGAAATTCGAGTCTGACGTAATGAAAACGTGGGACTACTTTTCCTCCGTGGATCAATACGCTGCATATGGTGGTACTGCGGCGATAAGCGTAGAAGCACAGATTGGTAACATGGACAAATGGCTGGAAGGGTGTGAAAAATAAATGAATAAATTCGTCAAAGACCAATAGCATATGTCCGGTGATAATGGATTATTTTAATTACATATTTTCGCGGAACAACTGACATGTCCGGCGTATCACAGTGACCCTAGTGCATGTATTCTCTCATAAAACTCAATCAGATGTTGTTGTTTTCTAGACGATTCACTAATTTTCTACAGGTCAGATATAAATCCGCCTGGTCACGCTCGTACATATGTACTAGGTGCGTAGAAACACATGATCTGCATTTCATATTTATTTAAATTATTGCGCCATGCAATGTACTGTTATATTATGACTAGAGAAATCACACACATATTTATCTCCGCAATTGAAAGTTCAAAGATTTGTTGTTGAGCTTAACGCTTATTAAACCGTTTTAAACTGTTTCAACGCTTTTGATGTTTCCCAGTTACATGTAAATAGAATTCTTCTAGATTTGCAGCATTTGCATAAAACTACCAGAACAGTCGTTGATGCGAAGCATCAAATGCGACGCAAAAAGTTGGAGATGTAAAAAGATTAAAGCAATATGGGAGCAAGTAACAAAGACACTTGAAACGTTATGAATTTTATTTGAAATATTTCAGTATACTATAATTTTTCGAGAAAAAGCCTGTACAACTTAGACCAAAGAATAGTTTAAAACAAAAAAAGCAAAAACCGACACATTTAATAGGTTTTCTAAAGATGTTACATATGTAGAAAAAATGCAAAATTAATATAATTAACTATACAACAAGCTTTGCAGAAAATGCACATGGGCAGCAGCCTTACATTACACAAAAAAGTATTGTTCAGATAATATTTTTCTTGAACGAAGTATGTGTTTTTTTCAGTATCTTATTGTTTATTTTCAAAGTTATTTTGAAAGCTACAGACACACACAAAAAATATTAAAATAAAAACATAAAATAGAACACCTTTTACCGAATTAGGACCCGTATTGTTCAGGTTTAGAAAGTCCGCAGAACAAACTTTCCCCATGTGCAAATTTCAGTGACCATTCCATAATATAGGTGTCGCGGTCCAGCGTGTCGCTAATGATATGGTCTTTGTGGGGAAATTTGAATCCAGGTTTCGTTTATCTTTAAATGTAGTATCCGACAGTTTGCTTAAATCAAATACATGTAACAAAATCTTTACACTGCTTTGTTGAATTTGGGCATATTTGTGCATAAACCCATAGTTAATTCTAAGGAAATGTGGGTTTGAACACTACCTATATTGCTACACAGTAAAATATAAACACTCTTAAAGTTCATTCTTTCCAAATCTATAAATAAGCGTGATAGTGAACTCTGCTAAAATAAATTTTAAACGACAGAGTGCATTAACCAGGTGACTATATAACACGATCTAGAAAGTTGTAACGAAGTTTCCTTATTTTAAAAATAGCTATCTCTGCAGAGTGGCTCAGATAGGAAATACTTGTTTGCAATGACAAGTGGGGATTTATGCTGCACTGTGAACATTTATCTTGTGCATCAATGAACAGCATTTTGTAAGACCTTTTTCAGGTAACAATGACTTACACGTGTATTTGGTTATTCGAGGAAACTTTCGAATACCCCATTTAAAGTGTTTTGCTTGTTTGAAAGTTCGGAAATTTTTTTGAGAAACTTGAAAATCTGTTTTCTCCTAAGCTGATTTAGACTGGTAAGAACATGAGCTACACATGTTGCTG
The DNA here is from genome assembly GCA_007844125.1 of Sinonovacula constricta. Lineage (NCBI taxonomy): Eukaryota > Metazoa > Mollusca > Bivalvia > Cardiida > Solecurtidae > Sinonovacula > Sinonovacula constricta. The sequence continues at coordinate 442,283 of CM017572.1, forward strand.
TTGTAGATATGTTTTAGATTTGACATCAGTAATTTAGCAAAGAACGACATATACTCGCAATGTGTTTCAAGCATAAATTGGCGGTATGTTGTTATTGTTTTCTTGTATACTGCGATGTTATTAGCAATATATTCATTTTACTGATAGTTTTGCTTTTTGTATATGCTTATTTGTTTGTATTATGTTTTTGTTCGATTTGTTGTTGTTTTTGTATGAGAAGCTTACTTAATGTTGCTTAATCTTGCACTATATATCCAGCTTTAAATTAAGTTTATATTTCCGTTCGAACTTGTCTTTATAAAATTCTAACTCAATGCCCTATTTAGATCCATCTTATTGTCATTTATTTTATGACATTTATCCTGTTAATGCTTATAAAAATAAATATGTATTCTGTTATTGTTCATGTAGTGTTTATTTGTTTATAGATTCGAATTTAAACAGAAATAAAACCTTTTAAAATAGTTCTTCTCAATTTAGAACTGAATATCATTTTGCTGAAGTTATTGTTTAAACAATGGGAATCCCATCCATGAAATGTGCAATGGAATTGTAAGTTTCCGGTTAGCGCGCTCGTTGACCGCAGCAACACTTACAAAAATAAAAGACGGTTGAACGTTACATGAACATAATTAAATCAATCGAAGCATGCTTGTTTTAGCACGACGGCTATACACAATAAGATAGTGAAGCATATAGTAAGATGTATTAGGGCAGGTGCATGTAGATAAAGACAGAATTTAACCGTTTCAACCATGCTGGTTAAGTTAACGCAAGTGTAATAGACAATATACAGAATTTGAAAATTAACACAACTAATGTGTTGTATACATTGATTTTGTTATGTTGTTTTGTTTGTTATGTTTGTTTGCATCAAATCTCGGATGAGTTCGTAACTGGGTCACGTGGGGTCAAAAAGTAGGTCACAAGGTCAAATCTTAGAAAAAGCTTGTAAACACACTAGAGGCCCTATTTATAGGCCAATCTTCATCAAACTTGGCCAGAATGTTTGTCTACATGAAATCTTGGATGAGTTCGTTATTGGGTCTCGTGGGGTCATAAAGTAGGTCACTAGGTCAAATTTTAGAAAAAGCTTGTGAAAACACTTAAGAGGCTACATTGATGGCCCAGTCTTCACCAAACTTGACCATCATGTTTGCCAGTATGAAATCTTACATATGTTTTGAAGTGAGTCATGTGGATTCAGTAGGTTACTTGGTAAAATTCTAGAAAATGTTACCAACCCAGTGGCCACACTAATGGTCCAATCTTCACCAAAGATTTCTAAAGTAAATAACTCTTAATTACTAAATGCCAGATTTGAGCCTACGTAAAGCCTGTGTCATCAGGTGAGCGATTAAGGGCCATCATGGTCCTCTTGTTAGAAAAAAGAGAACTCCAAATATTATGTTATATCCTCTTTAGTAGAAGTGTTTTGTTATTGAGTATCATTTGGAAACAAATTATATCATTAGACAACCCAATCAAACATGTTACTTGATTGGTTTGACTCAGACTATCCCAAATATGTAATAAATTGTTACAAACTCAAATTTGGCTGAATCTCCTTTTTTTTCTTTTTTTTTGCTGACTGTCCTTTATTCAAAATGTCACCGAGCGCTTGATAGCCACACGATTGATTTCAGAGTTGCTCAAAATGTTCTATAAAGTATTTTGGTTGATGCTGCAAAATATAAAATAATTTCACCACAGGGTTTTGATTTTTTTAGACTTTGTATTTATCAGGTAATGAATTTGTAATCAAATTTAGCAAACATAATTAAAATTTATTTACAAATTAAAAATTAAACATGTTTTATTCCACATCTGGTAAAATGATACAGAAAAAATGTCAAAGTGAAAACAAAGGAAGGAAAAAATGATGACGTGTCCATACCAGGATTCGAACTCTCAATCCCAAGTTTTGAAGCGTTTCAGCCCTAATTTTGATACTTTTCAATTGGAGATGCAGCATTACAGTTGCTCTATCTTTTAAAAAACACACACACACACACAGGTGCGCCCGTGGCGTAGTGGTAGAGTCGACGATTTGTGACTCATTTGACTGCCTAGCCTCCCACTGCGTGGGTTGGAGTCCCGTTCAGGGCGAAGGATTTAATGTGGGAAGGTCTTCCAGGTGACCTGCGGTGCGCCGGTGGTTTTACCCGGACATTAATCTGGGGTCTTCCTCCACCAAAACAACTGGATTCGCTATAATAACCATGAATTATCGCTGCGATGTATCTAAAAAAACATAAAACACACACACACGCACACACCGGACCTGGTAGCGCTGTCGGCTCCAGGTACGGGAGGCCCCGGATTCGATCACGGGCCGCGACATACCAAAGTCGTTAAATAGTAGTGGTATAGCTCCCTTGCTAACGCTCAAGCAAATATAAGGGTAGATCCATGACTGGTTGGCCCAGTATCAGGATAATGTGACTGGGTGTGGTATCATGCCAGGTGTTCACGGCATGCTATACACAGTGAAGGCAGCACGATATCTGCTTCAAGTTGACACCGTCTCCAGATAACTGAAACAAATTAACTGAATGATTGTGGGGAAAACAAGATGTGTAACAGTGACTAAATTGAATCCTGAAAAAGATATATCACATTTTTCAGCATTGTATTCTGGATTGTTTTCCCAAATTTTAACAACTTTTTATCTCACTTAACTTAAGTTTTGCGAATTTTTAGGTCGACGTACTCAAATGTGACCTTCAAAAAACCTCATACGTGTCATATTTGGATTAATAAAAATAAAGAAAACACAGTAATGTCATTTGTTTTCTACATTTTTATAAGAGTATACTTTTCTAAATAAAAATACTCCAAAAACATGTGAAAGACACACTTCTTTCTTTCTTTGCTTTAATTTTGCTTTTTTGACGAATCTTTCTCGTTGACCGCGATTCTTTGTCGCCATTTTGGAGTGAAGAAATTGACGCAATTTCATTGAATAAAATTGGAAAACTAAATCAGGTGATTTTATTCGCGGAAGGCCGAGTGCTAACGTAAATGATCGAACATATAACATGGTAAAACGCCAAATGCCGACATTACACGAATATTCCTGAGATTGATTACAACATCTAATACCTTAACCCAGTAACTCTACACTACAAGAAAAAGTTGATGCAAAGCATCAAAGTCGCCGAAAGTTATATATCAGAAAGGTGCGCCTTGCTTGCATAGTAGAATTCACAACCTAATTTGATATTGTGTAATAAAATGCTTAAAAAATTATGCTGTTAAATGAGTAGATTAGAAGTGTTTTGACACTTTTTCAATTCATAGGGCAACACAACATCTGGGAACAATACTTTCTCATAAATGTCGTACGAAGTGTCCAAACAAATAATCGTGGTACGACTTTGAAATGGTACGAAGTCACCAGCATCCGCCTTAGCATGTGAAATCTTTGCAGCACGCATTAAAACATTGAATGTATATTACCTATTTATTTCTTCGCAATATGTCTCAAAAAGTAATAGTCTTTAATAAAAAAGTAAAACCATGAAGTTTTAATCTTAGCAAACTTGATTACCAAGCAAATATTACACATATGTTCTATCAAAGTGTTCGAGCAAATGTGTTTGCTAATTAGTGTAGTCTGTGCAAATATAAACCAAACACACCACTAATTGTTGAAACATTCACCCAGCTGTATTTTTGCGATTCGCCCCCAAACGTTTTTTTGTTTAATTGTAAAAAAGACTAAAAACTGCGAATACTGATTATTAAAAAAGAAATAATAAAACGTGTATACGAATAAATGTTTAGCCATGAATATGGCACTGGAGAGATTGTGGTCGAATTAGTGTAGTCCTGCAATTTGATAAAAAAAGAATTTGGCAATCGATATGCGTTAAAGTTTACTTGTTACTTTTCATAGTTCCCACGTTTCTTTTTGTTTATGTAGTAGGTCTTTAGAATACACAACAAAAGAAACAGTACACTTCAGTTTAAATGTATCAATTTGCTCTTTAACAACTGAAATAGAATAATTACTTTCGTTTAAAAAATACGATCGCGTCTTAAAAGCTGTGACGTAACCCCATAGGCATTTCCAAAACTTATTATAAGAATAGGGGCGCCGATGAAGGCGACCCAGTTAGATTGTGAGGCGTAGAAAAGGTTGTGAAGTAGATTTGTTCATAGGTTTACCGTTCCACTTGGCGATTTAATCCGAACAGTTACAAAAGGCGGTAGATCAGTCAGAAGCGTTCCAAGCAAGGTCATTTCAACCAAGCAACTACACACTATTAAGTCGTGACGTGCGGTAGATAAGTACAGAATTGAAGCAGTCACACATTATTAGATCGTTGGTTTTGTCAATTTTAAAGCAAATTATTCTTTGCAATATCTTTCCTAATGTTCATTGTGTTGTTTCGCCAAATGTTTTCAAAAAACGGTTTTTTTTACAACTTATATCCTATGTTTTCGTTGTCCATGTTATTAAAAGCCTTTGTAACAAATACATTAAAACTGTAAGCAATTAAAGCCATTCAGTATAGATGCCCGTTTTAGCAAATTAATTGGAATATTTCGTAATTAGAACCAATCACTGATTAAACAGTTTTGAATGAGGAGTTTTCAGGCCAATACAAGGGCTTGATAAGTTTAGGCGAGTACCATCTGAATACGTTTGGCGAAAATCGACTCAATAGACATCCGATTGTTAAAGGTGGTATCCGACAGTTTGGACCAAAAATATTTTTCTCAACCAAAATAGTCATTATTACCTGAAATATCTTGAAAAATGCTCATTGATGCCCAAGAACTGTGTGAACAGTGAAACATAAACTCCATGCCTCGTTGCCAACGGGTATTTTCTATCTGAGCCACGCTGCAGAGATAGTTTTTTTAACTAGGAAAAACCACATGACAACTTTTGAGTTTACGTTTGTCGTCATCCGGGTAATCCGCTCTGACGTCGGTGTTTATTTTAGCAGAGATAAATGTCGTGCTTGTTTATAGATTTGGAATGACTGAACTTTAGAGCGTTTTTTTTCTCTTTCCGCGATTTGTACAGTCTTACAATATGGGCAGTGTTCAAACCCGTCTTTACCTATGCTAAAATATGAGTTATATGCTGAAATTATGCCCTAATTCCCCAAAGCAGTAGAAAAGTATTGTAACATGAATTTGAAAATTTGGCAAACTGTCGGATATCACCTTTAAAGCTAAAATTGTTATCACATATTATTTTAACGGACACAAAAGTATATTTAAACACAAAAAAAGACTTGTGTCAGTGTTACGTGTGTGTTCGGTTGAACTTAAGTTCGATTTTCCCACAATCCGTAAACCATTAAATTTCAAATTTCTTCGATATTTTCATTAATTACTAGCTTTATTAAGGTAGTACAAATACAAATGGAACAACAACGTGTAGTAAATGAGTTAATTGCTAATTTCTACTTATAGATACAATCTACTGCTGATGTACTTAATCGATTTGCGTCTCAGGGCCGTCTTTATTATGTTTCTTACACCGTTCTTGGACTATTAACATAAGTACTTGGGAATAGCTTATTTGGCCTCAATCATACAAAAAGAATGATCAATATTTTAGTGTCGCCGGGCGTTTAGTGGTCAATTAATCGACACTGTTACATCTTTTCTACAGGAAACGTCCTCATTAAGGGTAATTGCGAAGACACAAACGAAGTATTGTCTAAAGATTGCTTAAAACATCCACGAATAGGTTGCTACTTTTCAAGTGTTGCGGAATGGACTCTTAAAGTGGGCATCCGACAGTTATCTATCTATCTATGGGTCCATCCACCCAAAGTTAACTTTAAAAGCTTGGTATTCTTTTAGCTTACATGTTTGTGTTTTCACAACTCTTCTCTTTTGGTTGGGGGGTTGGGGGTGCATCTTCTTATCCCCACCCCTGGAATCATCCCTGCTCATCTCATACATTCATATTTCAATCTACGTAATGATGATTTGGAACGATACCTTTATTGTTAGATTGTTAAAGTCCTGAAAACTCGCTTTAAATGTTCAATATTTCCAAATTAATAAATACGCATGATGGTGCCTTCTGATTAAAACAGAAATCGACATCAGACGTCATTTCAAAAGTAAGGGGTTACGTCGTTTTCTACCTTTAAAGGTAAATAACTGTGCAACGTGGCCTAGATAGGAAATACATGTCTGTATGTACGAATGGGGTGGTGCATAACTTTATAAATGGATAAAGCACATCAATAACTAACATTTCGCGGGATCTTATCGGGGAAAAATGTTTTTTGGGTTTGTCGTTCCAGACAGTGTCCACTTGAAACAGATAAAGTGCTGCATTCACTGTGTATAGCATGTCGTGAACACATGACATTCTACCACACCCAGTCACATTATCTTGACAACAGGCCCACCAGTCGTGAATCTACCCTTATATCGCTTGAGCGTTAGCAAGGGAGCTATGCCACACATTTTTTCGCCTTTGGTATGTCGTGGCCCGGGTTCGAACCGTAGACCTCCCGTACCCGAAGCCGACACTCTACCGTGTGCGCCTTCAGGTAAAACAATTAATAAACAAATAAAATTAAAAAAAATATATTTGGTATTTTGATAAAAGAAATGGTCCAAAGTGCTGATAATAACTTAAAAAGATTGCTTAGACATTAGACTGAAAACTGCAGATAACGTCTGAACAGTGCGTCCATGTATTGTATTTTGGGTGCTTGTTCCGACGCAGCAAGCACCTGCTGATAAAACAAGACATGGTTGTGACATTTCAGTCGAGGGGATAAAACCATACAAGTCACGAACTGTTAAAAGACCTTGGCATTTTGTCTATTTCGTTAAACTGCATTAGCAATAATATTGCAATATTTCCCTGCGGTGATTGAAAGTTTATCAGCTATTCACACAATCCAATTTACAAATGCATGCAATATATACATGGAATTGTAGTATAGGAGTTGAAACGCACATAATGTGATTTGAGCTTGGAAACGAATTGTTGTTACTTTAAATCTAAGCTAGGATAAGATTGGATAACTACTCTGCAACCTAAATCGTCAAAATTTATTTTCTATTTAATCTTTATTTTATGCAATTTAGAGACGGTGTCCACTTGAAGCATATAACGTATATGCAGCCTTCACTGTGTACATGTATATCATGCTTGGAACTCCTGGCATCATACCACACCCAGTTACATTCTCCTGACACCAGGTCAACCAGTCGCTGAACTTCCCTTATATTTGCTTGAGCTTAGTAAGGGATTCGACCCCGGAACATTCCTAACCTGGAGCCATATTGGTCTTGTTCGAAATAATATGAACGTTTAACTATATCCCATTATTTTTAAATAGTTCGACCCTCGGCTTTTATCATGTACTGTTCACTAAGCTTCACTCGCTTTTTATGTTTTTGTACTCTTAATCGTACAATAATAATGTATAAACGGTGATATTAAAATTAAATAAATGACGTCCCCTTTAGGAACTTTAAAGGTGGTATCCGACTGTTTACTTATATCAAATACCTGTAACAATATCATATCCTTATTAGGGCAATTTGGGAATACTTTCAGCATTAACTCATACTTAAATTTATTTCAAGAAAGTTTTGAACAGTCCCTAAATTGTTAGACAGAAAAATTCGTAAACTGACTTCCTCTAATTTTTCATTCTTTCCACTTCTTTGAATGAGGACGATGTGGATTTCTGCACCAAATAGATATCGACGTCAGAGCGGATTGCCCAGATGGTCGTCCATCGTGATCTCTAACCTATGTGGTCACGCGTTTGTCTTAGTTTAAAATAGCTAACTGAAGTGTGGCCCGGATAAAAAAATACAAGTTAGAAATGACGAGTGGGACGTTTTGCTTCATTTCTCACATGGATAAGGGATATCAATGTTATTGTTTTGGGGAAATTTTGAACCAAAATTTCAGATACCACCTTTAAAATTTGTTTTTGTATGTGAAGATGGTGGCTGGCAATTTGTAAAGTTCCCAGAAACTTTATTTTACAGCAAAGTATGTGTACACTCTGTTTGCTTTTGTTATATTGCGCTGACACAATTATGGCCATATTGGCGACGTAGGGATAAGTTTTTGGTGGAGGAAGACGCCTGACTAATGTCTGAATACAACTACCGCAGGTTAGCTGGAAAATCTGCTCACCTGAAAGTTCTCGCCCCGACCGGGACTCAAACCCACGAGGTGAAGGACCGAGGAGTTTCAAGTCAGCGACTCTATCCGCTCGGCCATGGCCACCCCTTACGCACAGTAAAAGACATTTAATTTCTTATGCATTCTAAGGTTTTAGCAAAGTTCTGTTATCTAGAATATATACCATGTATGTTCGATTTGCCTCATCGTCGGTTATCCCCCGTTACATTACTCCGCTATGCTGCGTTATGTACCCGTGGGACAATTGGCTAAGAAAACCTCGTAGTCATGAATAATTAATGAGGCAGTTTCATTGGTGCCATAAGGAAACCACCACGGACAACTAGCCAATGAAGTTACGTTTTATGACTAAGGTTCGGTTTACCGTTCAAAATGGCGACCTCCATGAGTAAACATGTGCGTTGGTTTCTATTTTTAGTAAGAAAATCCCAGTATGACGTCATTGAGATTGAAGAGTATTTTATTGTAACATGCGATTTCATTGGAAGAAGATTGGTCTCCCCTGCCTCATGCATATTCATGAAAACGAGATTTTGCTAGTCAAATTTCCCACGGTATGTATGGAGTGTAACGGAAGAAAATACTGTGGTTGCCGACGATGGATTTGCCTAGGTATTTCGTTAGTTATTTTAGATTCTAATTATATACTTATGAAACGATACCTTATCATTACTGAATTAATCGTCTCATTATCGCTACAACGGTACATAGAGGCTTTTTATCTAAAAATTACAGTATACTGAAAACTTTTAAATAAAAACCATAACGTTTTAAGTGTTACTTGCTCCCATATTACTGTAATCTCTTTACATCTCCTACTTTTTGCGTCGCCCTTGATGCTTTGCATCAACGACTTTTCTTGTACAGCTGTTTGTAATTAACTTAAGTATACGTGAATAGCTAATTAGGCAGATTTCTTGCTAGAACAGGATAAATATTTGCATGTAGTATCGTTGGGCATTTACAGCGGAGTCCATTAATCGACATTACATCCTTTTAACAAGAAAACGCACTCACAACGGTTGTCCTTTGCTCACAAGGGTTGTCGCTTGTGTAAGAAGATACTTAAGTTTTTAACGTTTACCTTGCTAAACGCCTACGGGGATCGCTCGCATTTCCAATACATGTAGTATGTTTATTTTATGAGCGGAACGGATTCTTTAAGGTCGTATTTACAGCAAATACCAGAAGACTTACAAATGCTTGTGTAATCATTCGCAACACCTCGGCCATTTCTACGAAACATACTTATACGGATAACGCAGAGGAGTTACGAAAGACATGATAACTACAACAACAACCCATTCACAAATTTCTAACAGACATACAGTATATGCATGTATTTCATATCTGAGTCACGAGTTATTTTACATCTAAGAAAACCACGTGACCACTTACTTTTGATATCGCGGCATCATCCAGGTAATGACCTCTGACGTCCGTATCTATTTTTAGCAAATTACAGATTTGCAACGAATAAACCTTTAGAGCAACCTTTCCGCTATTTGTGCTGTCTGACAATCAAAGTAGTGTTTAAAATAGTTTTTTTTTACTAAAGCATAAATCTATGCAAAAAGCATGCCCAAATTTCTCATAATATGTGTTCAGTGTTGTTAATTGTATTTAGTATAGATGTAGGCAAACTGTCGAAAACTACATTAAAGATCATTTGGAAACAAGCCAAAGGTATGCTTTTAGTTGACCAATCTTATTTGGGAGTGCCATTTGGCAACATTGGCAGAAATTTTTATTGAAATTAACACCAAGCTATTATAGTATCTAGATAAGTATTTCGTGTGTCCCAGGTGTTTGGAAGTTATGACTGCTCATGCGCGTTTTTATGACACCAAGTTCATTAACGGTAACCCCACCCGCTCGGCCAGCACTCCTTCAATATACCTTTAATGGTTATGTATTACCAGGGATGGGTTGGACTTGGCAAACGTATGGATGGTCAATATTTAAGTTGCTGCCAAAACATTCGATGCTGTTTTTGTTCCTGTCTTAGCTCGGTGATGGTAAAAGGTAACTTAAAGATCATACTAGATATGGCTGTTAAATGGTAAATGTCCATATATTTTTGTTCAATGCATAGCTACCTAAGCCAATTTTTTGTGTAGTAAATATGTCTCTGTTGAAAATATTTTTGTTCTTTGTTCTGTTTGCCTTTTTATGGTTTCAAGAGATTCCTAATACAATGTAGGTAATAATTAATGTAATGGAGCACTCCGTAAATTCAGAAGTAGTCATTGTTCAGTTTGTGGGAATATTTTTTATTTATTTTCATTTCATCTTTTTGTTTCTTGCTCAGTTAGTTTGGTAACTTGGTATGTTATTTGGTGGGTTAGGTGGTTGGATGGTTGGGCAGTGGTGTCGTTTGTTGCAACTGTAAGGATTCGATGTGGAAGTAGCCATTATAACCCGCTGTCACAACGGTAATTCTTAAACCATTACATTAATTATAAAGGGCACGTTTAGCTAAGGAAATGTATCTGATTTGGGAGTATGTATTTGAAAAGTTGTGATGTTTCAGGTCTTTCATATAAGTTTGAACTGGACAAATTTAACTGAATAGGTAAACATGAAAAGGTCCTATCAAAATTACCACAGATATTTAAATCTAAACTACCTCTAGACAAAGGCAAAGAGTGTAAATGTAAATGTGACAAAAACACACAAACAGAAAAATCAGCAATTACCGCCTTAGAACGGTCAGTCGGCAAATGGACCGACTGGGGTGGTTAAACCTGGTTTGTGGAGTGCTCCAGCCTCGCACTTCCTGAAGGTTTCTATCAAACAAACAGTGTAAATAAAAATATCCCGTCAAAGTGAGACAACTAACAGTAAGCACCTGTATCGGGATTTAAGTCGCTCTGCAATATCGAGCTATCACGACACGGGAATGAAAAAAAAAAAACTGAGCTTGAGTTTCTCTCTCGTGACAGAGATGATAATATACTTTCAAAGATTGATTTAAATATTTAAAACTAACACAAAAATTAAAGCTGTACTATTTTGTTGATTATATTATAAAAAAAAATGCCAGTAGATATCTTGTGGTTAGATAAAAAACCTTTATTCAAATTCAATCAATCATAGGTTTGGGAGTGTTGGTAAATCCTAAATGACGTTTCTACTGGGTATTTTGTTATAGTATTTGTGCAATCAGATTTTAAGAAATCGGGAGAAAATGTTTTATGTTTTATGTTTTATTGTTTTCAAATTAATCCAGTTAGATGCAAAATATAGCTTTCTTCCTGTCTGTACTTGTAGGTTTGATTGGATTGGATACATCGCACCGACACAATTATGGTCATATTGGCGATGTCAAACTAATAATTGGTGGATGTAGACCTCAGACCTAGGTCTTGGTAGATCCATTGGCGCATGGCAGATCAGCTGGAAGACTTCCATCATAAAAGTTCTCGCCCAGACCGGAACTCGAACCTACGTGGCTGTACGTGCCGGAACTAGCTTATTCATAAAATAATGCTTCTTTGTATTTATTTATTTTAGTAATGCTATTAGCAAGCGATACTTCTCAATTAAATAACACAAACAAAACTTTAACAAATATAGATTTATTCTCAATACAAATCACATATCACAAAATATGGAAAATGATTAAATATTGTTACATACGAATTTCAATATAAAATATAAAATTATAATTATACTTAAAAGTTATTATACTGCATTATTTCGAAGTAGTTAATAAGTTTAAGTTGGATCATATTCTAACGCCAGTCATAACATAGCATACAATTATATCTATACAAGAATATATAACAATTATAACCCGAATTAATATACATTGTTTGCTGTACTATGCAGACATGTCTGTCTGTAAGCACAGATAATAATAATAATAATAATAATAACAATAATAATGATTATAATAATTATAATAATTATAATAATAATTATAATATAAGGATAACAACAAAAACAACAACGACAATAATAATAATAATAATGATGATAATAATAATAATAATAATTATAATAATAATAATAATAATAATATGATAATTAGTGTGAATAAAAGTGTGAATAGATATGCCAGTACCATAGCGGCAGCGCCCAGCTATAGGCGCGAAAGGCATCACACACCGAAGCAAACACACCGTAGATGACATACTGTTATTAATTACATTGTTTAATAATATACGTAAATGTTTTAAAATAACAGGATAAATTTATTTGTTTACTATGTACTTCTGTAACAGCGTTTATCGTCTGAGTGCTATCGTCTGCTGTCGTTTTTTGTGTGCATGTAAATTTCACTGTCATGAAAATCCCGAATCTGTGGCTATCGGCACGTAAGGTTGAAGGTTACATACCACCATATTATTGATAATTATTTCATGTTGTCAAATGGTCTCGAACTGGTTTAAGGTTTGAAGATTTCCAGCAAAAGTATCTTCAATCGACAAAAATACAAGATGGTCGCCATTTCAGCTAAAATCTATATGCAATCTAGCAGCCAATCAAATTGCCCAAAATGCGGGCTTTATATCTATACGACTTTTCGGCCCCAAGCCGGAAAGTGATATAGATATTGGCCCGCTTATTTGAAATGAAACTGCATTAATATGCCAGGCAGCAAACAATTTACAGGGCTAATAATACATAGTTATTTAATAAACGTATTTACTGACTGACGTTATGTCGAAAAATACACTTTAACGAGTATGCTAGCTTTATCCGTAAATGTTAACGGTGGTATTCGACAAGCTGTCTATCAATCGTACCTTCTCGGCGATCTCCGGCAAGCTTCGGAGATAATGCCTCGGATGTAATTGTATGAATACGCCAGTTGGTGATTTGCCCCGGCGAATAACTTCTCATTGCATTATGTAAACAAAGATGGCTGACTTTTCAAAGTGCATGCAGTACGCTTTAGATATAATGGAGATTCAATACTCCCTGAAAGAAGAGCGGATTGTTTCGTTGAAGAATATTTCTAACTTAGTTGATACTGTATGAATATTACCAACAGGATTTTGGTAAAAGTGTAATATTCCAGTTATTACCCTGCATGCACTCGGATCACGCTTCGGTGATGTCTATATTCGAAGCTTGCCGGAGATCGCCGAGTAGGTACGATTGCCACTTTGGAAGTAGTTCGTCAATATGGCGGCGACCGCATTATTTCCGAGGTGATTACGTAGATGACGGAATTACCCGAGGAGTTCCGAGTGGCTGTCTATATCTAATAAATGAAACAACATCCTACCACTGTTTTGACGAATTCGTACACAATTGCTGCATAAACTAATACTTACGTTTAAATAAAAAAAAATAATAACATAACCTCAATCTTAAGTCAGTGAAAATCGAGAAATATTGCAAAATAACTGTCCATTTTTTCTAAATTTATAAATAAGCACGATGATGCTAAAAATAGATATCGACGTCAGAGCTGACTACCCGGATGATCATTTAACGTGATCTCCTTTAGAAATGGCTATCCTTTAGAAATGGCTTACTGTGCAACGTGGTTCAGATAGTAAATACTTGTTTGTTAACTATGAGTGAGATTTTGTGCTTCACTTAGATGTATGGCATCAATAAACAATATTTCGCGGCATCTTTTCAGGCATAAATAAATAATTTTGGTAATTTCAGAAAAGGCACTCGGTCCAAGCTGTTGGATACCGCTTTTAAGAATAGTATCGTGCTAAGCAAATATATAATAACAATACTTACGAATTATAGACAAATGTTCTTAAAGAGAACTATATACATATAAAGTAAATATAATCTTTTTCGAATTTTCGTTCCGTCTGCCCTTTTTTCAAGAAACATTTACAAAGGCTACGGTATTCATAACGGTAAATGGATTACGTCTTCTCCTTCCGCAGTTCAATAAAGTCATAATTGAATGCTAATATTGAATGTTAATTGACTACTACATGAATGGGAGACGCAAGCCTAGCCCGTGTAAATTCGATAAAGAGTCAAATTTAGTTTATATAAGTAATAACGGTCGCATTTTAAAATTGACCGCTACAGCAGTTGTTGAATCCTCATTAGACAAATCCAAAACAATGCAAAAACAACGTCATTGCCAAAAATGAAAAGGAATGTCTACACAAAATCGCATATGAGTTGGGTTTTTTTATCAAGGTGTATTTCAAAATGATAAAATAACAACAGTTGTTCTCTTGTTCCGCTTACTCCTGCTCGTCTCTATGATCAATGATAAAAAAATGACAACCACGATTATTATTCTAGATAACTGACACACGAGTCAACGACATGTCAAATCGATTAGAGCTAATATCAACAGCCCCCTTTATGGATACCACGAAACACTGTCACTGGTGGTAATGTGACGTTACCATGGTAACGCTGTCGGAAAGATAGCTACATATATAATAATAATAATTGAGCATCATGCTTAATATAAACACCCAATATCAGTTTTCAGCAAAATAACTTCCAGATCCCCGATGTCATGGTATAGCTAGTTTTACTGGGTTTTTTTTCCACCTACAAAAAAGCAGGGGTTCAAGATTTTATTTATATACACATTCAGAAGGATAGAATTGTGTTTTTATGCTTAAATTTGATAAAAAATATTAGAGTATCACCCAAGAAACGAAATCATACCAACAATAACGCTATGTGACCATTTTTAATTATGATTATTAGGTAAAATTGAAGTGACATCTCATTAGTTTCCATAAAGATTCAGCGGTCTTACCGACAAGATGTAATACAGGTAATTAATTATGTCTTGAAACGTTTGACAATTGCGGTAAAACAGTGGACGTACCCTAACAATTATGGGAAAGTCGAAGGTTCGATTCCATCTTCCGATATATGTTTTAACTAATTAATATCTTCAATACAAGTATAATTGTATATATAAGTTGTCATTACTTAACGACGCAAAATAAACTGTCATTTTCAACCATATATTCATCGTTTTCGTAAAATATGCGGTCTATACCGACTATACAATGAGTGTCATTTCATGCTGTTGAATAAGAAATATGTATTTATGTAATTTTTGTTTGTAAACAAAAAAGACACTTCTATTTCTTGATTTTTTTTACTATTCTTGGTGTGAACATAACTTCTTAAGTTTTCACCCCCTCCCCAACCCACAAAAAAAGAAAATAGTTTTCCCATGACACATTGTACCGAAGTTAATTAAGTTAATTATCACGCCAATTTATGACAAATTAATGTCAATGTTTTTGTTACAATGGTCTTACATTGGCGCTCAACGAATAGAAAACTATCATTATGGTATATTGGAAGCCTAAAAAGGTCTGTAGCATTTATACTGTGTAGCGAAACATCCCTTTTGTCTTATAAATAGAAGTCCTATCAGTTCGTTTTATGAGTAGTTCTTATTTGCCGTAATGCTTTCATTAAAACAAAATGTCGATAATCATTTATGGGATTTTCTATACTCAAAATGAACATCGTATGCCAATTCTGGATAACAATAGAGTGTATCGCAGCAAAGTCGATAAGGCATTAACTTGTTCAAATTGGGCTTATTTTGATTCGATTTACATATATTATGCGAGCTAGCAGACCACATCTACCAAGTTTATTTAGACCGTATTTATGGACAGTTTTCCAAGACCTTTGTACTGGCCTTTCCGATAACTCTGTTACTTTCCTTGATTTCTAGGGGAGGCTACCCGCCGCTGATCCTCTGGGGACTAATAAAAAATGGCGGAAAAGGATAAAGATTTCGATTTCGGTTTTCTTTCTTTAATAAACTTTCACTGGATGTTTGATGCTCGCTGATAAAATTCCTGCTTATGCCCAGGAAGTTAAATCCGCGCGAGTGCGCAAGCGCATTTGGAGAGTACTCAAGGGCAGACAACTTAGTTATCGGAAAGACCCATTTTAGATTACATTTATTAAATTGTTATGCACACAAGGCTCAACACTGGCCCCACACTCAGCCTTAAATATTTAATAATTACTTTTTCGTTAACCTAAACAGCAGCATAACAAGTTTTATCAGCTCTATTGTTTCCGTTGACCGTACTCGGCTTGGATTAAGGACAAGAAGTAAGGAAAGTCGATATTTAATATGCCTGTGCTAAAATTGTACATCATACCCAATTTCCGGCAAACACTGGTGCGTATTATAGCTACGTCGATACGACAATGTCTTTTTATAACCCATGTCCATTTAGATTCTCTCATCATCTCTTTACAGTCCATAGATACATGAAGTCCTATATACGTTTGTGTGTGAGCAAATGTTCGTAAGTCATTGTCAAGTGCTTTGTCAGACATGAATGAAAAATTTGATCTCATGTACACATACAGGCCTAAAATAAAAGCTTGTCGAAATCGACGAGCATTTTGCTTGGAGCTGAGACAGTTTTAGCAGCAATAATAGCAGTGTATTTTATCATAAATCTCTTCACACCAGGGATGGTTCCGGGGGGGGGGGGGATGAATCCACCCACCAAATAAAAGAGTGGAGTTGTGCAAACACTTAATGTAAGCTTTAAAAATACTAAGCTTAAGTTTTGTAGACTGCTTAGGTCGAAGTTAGGGTCCCTTTACTGTGCATATAATTAAGTATTTACTGCCATGAAAGTAAATGGATCTTGATTCATACCCTCCCCCCTCCCCTATCTGGATCCGTCCCTGCTTCACAAAAACTAGATTCGTAATGTCTGTAAATTAGCCCAATGTTGGAAAATTTGTTATACAGTCAACTCTCGTTATTTCAAAATCGGTTATCTCAAATTTCCGGTTATGTCAAACTGTTTTCTACGGTCCCGTTTTTTTCCCTATAGTTTCTATATAGTTCGACTCCGCTTCTTTCAAATTCGGATATGTCAAATTATCGGATATCTCAAACTAAATTCTTTGTCCCCACACGTATAAAACTGTTGAAATCAGTTGGTCTATCTCAAACTTCAAATTGCTATAAGATGTAAATCGGCAACAATAGTGATTTTCACACCTACCGTGAAACTCGCGAAGATTTGGGCGCGAGTTTTATCGCCAATTATCGGCAATCAGGATTTCGCATAATTTAGAGAAGAGGTTAATCGATTATTATTTAATAAGCTGATTTAATGAACAACAATTTCGTTAATCTTTAAACGCTGATTAAAGTGTTTCAGTTTGTACTTGTTGTTGTAAAAATTTTTGAGAACTTGCAGGTATCAGCTTTAGGTATACAAAATTAGGCCATGCTCTTACGACGACGCAACAACCTACAATAAAAAGAAGAATATTAAATTACATTGTAAAAAATCTAATAACACTTTAAACATGCAAAACCACACAAACTTGCAGAAATTTAGTTTACAGTGGCAGATATAACAAGGAATTTCAGTCATTACCAGTCATCGTGTAGCAGGTAAGATTTTTAATATTTACACAAACTATCCTTAAATTCGGATATCTCAAACTTCGGATATCTCAAACTATTTTCTACGGTCCCTTGAAATTTGAGATAACGAGAGTTGACTGTATATCTATGCATTCTCAAGATGAAACTAGATGTCTGAATGTAAAAATTGATTTTAGATTTCAAAATAGGTTTGTTGGTTTCCATATGAAAACCTCATTTGGATAGAGGATTACAACGACAACATATCAAACATATTGAGTGAGTTTTATCATAAATAATAGGATCGTTTTTTTTCCTGTTAAGAAAGGGTTTCCTTCTTAAGAGCGTTTCATTAATATTCTGGATCTTTCTCTCAGAGCGAAATCGCTCTTCAATCTTAAGAGTGCTGTTGATATATTTGCTACCAATCGCACTTACGACAGTTTGTTAAAACGCTCTTAGGCGTGTTTGAAAGACCGAAATTTAAGAATGTTTTTCAATCGATCTTAAGATTCACGGTGAGACGCACCCATTATTTGTCTCAACACTTTAAGTAAAAACTTAACAAAACAACATTACATCTATTACCAGTTTACACTTATTATAGATAAAAAAGAATTAAACATATAAAATACATGTGTATATGTATAAAACTCTCATCGCAAATACTTTTGTCATTAAATCCAGTGAAAATCTTTGATATCATTCTCTTTCAGCAGGAGTGGTCCAAACCTCGTGCGAAACAATACCATCAGAATCAACATCTTCTTGATCTGGGCGTAGATCAGGCATTGATGACTCTTTCTTCAAAAAGTGGCCTTTTTTCTTGCGCCATCTGCCATTGGCCCCAACATCGGCCTCGCTCAAGGTTGACCCAGACCGTTTGTTTCGAAGACTTCTTTCATCACGCACGTGCTTTTGAATATGACGTGGAAAAGAATTTAAAGAAGTTGCAGCACTTAGTGTTGCAACTTTGGACTGATTAACTCCAATTGTTAGACAATTGTCAGAAATTGATTTGTGAGCAGTTTGATACGTTCCCTTATCAAGTTCATTGTGTTTGACATATCTTGTAGTATAGATTGTGTTGTTTTCAGTGGGTGGTTGCAGGAATTGTTTAATGTTTGTCCGTTCCTTTCTCTGAAGTCCGGTTATATCCACAACGACAGAAGTGTCTAATTTAGCATTGTCTTCTTCACTGATATTCTTTGATTGTTCGTATGCAGCATCATTTAGGTCAGCTTTGACATTTATGACATTGTGATTAATACTTAAGTCTTCTCCACTGTCTTCCTCGGAGTTTTCAACTTCAACAATAACACTTTTCTCAAATCCATTTTTCAACCGTTCTTCAGAAGTATTTCTCGTTAGTTCTACAGCTGCATTACTCCTTGGAAACAACGCAGCGCGCTTCTCGTCGAATTGATCCGCAAAGGCTTCATTCGTTGAACCAACATCTTGCTTAGACGACTCGTTGGACACTTGAATGGCACCGTAACTTGTATACTTACCATCAGGACATACAAGGTCATCGCTTTCTTTGTACGGATTTACTCTTTCGGAAATCGTTTGATCTAACTCATCCCCTGACTCATCCGAACTGCTTGATTCCACTTCAGCGTCTGAGGTTACATATTCAGTTTGAGTCGTCTCAGTTACCTGTTCAGACTTCGGAAACCTCAAATACTCGGTTTCGTACGAAGACAGAGAAACAGTCGGTTTTTCCGAATGAGCATTTAACTTCTCGGGCACATTTTGCATATGCATTAGCATTTCTTCTTGTCGCTTCTTCCGGAACATGTTCACAATTCTCGCAAAGCCGTTTGTCTTCCGTGGCGCGGATGGCGTTTTGGGTTTAACATCATCTTCTAAGGCATAATAGTCGATGATTTGTGATGTTGAGACATTGGCGTGTGTCTGTCCTGTTCGTTTGACCATCTGTGATTTGAACATAGCCTCCTTCTTGCGCTCTCTGGCCTGTCTCTTACGGCGTCTATACAGGCAGAAGTCGATCGGAAAGCAAACGACGAATATCAGCGAAGTGCACCCAACGATCAGAAATACAAGCACCCATTTTTCCAGCATTTCTGAAAAAAGAACAAAAAGGACATATAATGGGCTTTCTTAGGATGAAATTTTATTACTTGTATACATTTTTTATTTTATCAGTTTTTGGGTTATTTTAGAGTCATAATTGTTACCAATGGCATATACTAGTACATGTACTTTGTTCACGGGAATAATAACGAAATTATAACATGCTCTTTTAAATTATTTTCATCAATGGAACTTAATCATTTCGGTGTTTATAAAATACTTTCTAGAAGAGAAAGTTATACATCGTTCAAACCAAGAAAATTACAAAATAAACGTATGAAATGATAATTGAAAACGAGAAATGGCATTTAATGTTTCCTGTAAATGTGACATTATCTTTTAGATGTACGTTCGAATTGCAATATACAAGGCAATCATACATGTAATTGACATTGACACGAAATCATTCCATTCTTAAAAGCACAAATGGCATACAGAATGCGATCAAATGACAATGTGTTACTGAAAAGGTACACGGAATTGCCACTCCTTTTGGTTCCGATATAAAGGAACTCTGGCGATGTATCGATTAAACTGAAGTATGTTGCGGTGTTTGGTATTTTACGGGTCAAGGAAAATAGAACTTTCAGAATAAACAGGCATCTTTCGTCTTTCGGGGGCTTATCTATTGCCAGATGCTGTAAAACTTGCAGATTTGAAGAGAGTTTAAACGAACACGTTTGAGACAATATCTTTGTTTTGATTTTGTTAAGACTGATTGCACATGTCAATATCTTAGAACATAGTTGTCAGGGTAGCTATACACTAGTTCACGATTTGGCATAGGTAATTTTGAAAGTGTTAACACATTTATTTCAACATGGTGGCATATAACAAGTGGTTTGCAAGTTTAAATTTTTTTCTGTTAAAGTTGATGTAAAAATAATTATCTTGATAATTTAAGCATTAGTAATGTCACTCTCATTATGTTCAGCGCTTATCTTGACGTTTATGTGTTTCATGATTTTGTTGTTTTTTTTAATAATAGTTTATTATTAATATTATATTAATATGGCGAAAATAAAATAAATATTCCCGCATGCTGACTTACTGATGCCATTATTTGATGTGGTTTAGAAGGTCTTGATTTGCTTAACAAAAAAGATAGAAAAAAAAAAAGAAGAAAAAATTATAAAAAAGTAAACTCGTCCATTTGCCGTCAAGTCGCTTTATGTTAATCAAAATCTATTAGTAATGTTCAAGTAAACATATATTTGCCTTTTCACATTTTCCCTAACACATCGATATTTCAATTTGTCTACAGTGTTTTTATTCTCCTAAAGCTATGACAAACAAACTGGATTCATTATACAATGCCATAGTTCGATTGGCAGGTTAAATGAATTTCTTTTATCTTAGCGCACGGCTATTTGCTTGCTGTCTGATGATATTTTGTCGATTGATTTTATACCGCCATTGTATTGTTTAGTTCTCGATGGAAGAGAATGAATTATTGGATTTGAATACGGTTGCCATGAACAGGAATTAGCATTAAGTCGTCAATAGAAATTTGGAGATTAATTATATTCCTTTATTGCCATTGTTTCTTTATTTTGTATACAATCTTTTGAAAATATAGTCTGAAATGCAAGGTACTTTGGTAAGATAAATATAGATTGTTACAATGTAATTTTTTTCACGTGAAGTTTTGTGTTCAGTTGCTAGTACAAATAATCTTGTTATGAAAGAGTCGCAAAATTTAACTTATTATATTTATGAAAAAGCCACATTTCGCTGCAATTTGACACAATCTCTCTCTGATTTTAACCATGGCTACATGGTATGGTATTATATCATATATTATCAATTATTTGCGGCAGTATGTCTCAGTGAAAGCAGCACTATATCATCTACGAATTGCTTAAATTTGTTTCTGGTCGCTGGTATAGACGAAGTCCACTATACATAGTCCGGGGATTTCACGTGATGCTATTACAGCGAAGACGTCACATTATCATATCTGCTTTAAGTACTTACAGTCTTGGTCCGAATTTGTGAATACTTTTATTCAACAAGAACAAAAACGTGCTTTCACAGCCATTTTTGAAAACGTGGGATGGGATTTGCCGGTACTTTTGCCGATACTGTGCAGCGACATTTCTGTCATTATAGCACAGGGGCACTTATGAGGTGTCCAGGGACTGAACCCGACCGGTCCATTATACTGACACCGACGAGTCAGGCGTAATGCTGTCCCCTTAGCCCTGAGCGTTAGGAGGGAAGCCACTACTACCAACTTTAAAGTCTTTTGTTTGAGCCGGCCGGGGTTTGAACCCCCGACCTCCCAATCCGCACGCCGACGCTCTTCAACCTGAGCTATTGCGGCCGGTTCGTGTATCTAATGAACGGATAAGGGATAATTGGTTTCTTGCAGAAAATATTCACAAATATTACAAATATTGCTGTTCATATTTCCAAAGTGAAGACAACACAATGCACGTATCTTCATTAATTAAACACTGACTTTCTGTAATTATTGAAGGGTATTTTTTAACAAAAACTACCAAAACAACAAAATCAAGCGAACAACAAACAAACAAAATTAATGTTTCACGGCTATTTCTAAACTAATATCTCAGAAAAGATTAACAAGATGCCCGCCAATTCGGCATTTTTTTTTTCGTAGCAGATAATAACAAGTGAAAATTAAAAAAAAACTGCTTTGGGAATTCTTGTCATGTTATGGCTGTAAAGTGCAAAGTCGGCATCCTTTTATATCCGCCTTAAGTAAACACCGTATTTTCATAACTGCTGAAACAGTGAAAGCTCTTTTAACCAATAAAACACACAAACGAATTTGCACAGTCATGTTAAAACATTCACAATTAAAAGGGTTAAATAATATATGTCAGAGAACTTTGTTATGAGGCAGACTTACAAGACATGAAGAGAAAAAAAACACTGTCAATCAATATTGCTATTCTGTGGGAATGTGCCATCTGCGGTCATTACACAGCAAGAAGCTTACCGAATGTCAATATTTTGCTAATACATATCAACAAAACGTCACTCAATTAGTAATTTCTTTTTTCGCATACCTTATAATGAATATCTAATCCACAAATCAATAGATTGTTAAATCCCGCCTTCTTAAAGGAGTGTTACAGCTTTATTTTATCCGAAAATAATTGGTTAAAAAAATAAAAGCAAATAATATATAACACCTAAGAGTGGGCAAAACAAAAGCAACTGACCCCTCATATGGCCCGAATAAATCCAAATGAACTGATAAAAGCCAGTTGAAAAACCTGTTAACATCATCACATGTTATGTTCAAATTTAAATGTAAATGTTGTACCGGCCACTTCTAATCAAAAGCATCGTCGGACACCCAGGACCGACCCAATTCGTTGCTCTCCATTCATCGCAGGTGGGATCTTTAGTTCACTTTTCGCCGTTTCAGGTAATGATATTTCAGTCCAATGATAAAGCTCGTTCTTTCATTGTTTGGACAGACTTGTCAAAAATGACGAAGTCATTGTTATACTTCTAGTCTCCCCGCTGAACAGTATGGATTTTGTAAGCAGTATTATGATTGACCAATTCTTGTTCTAGTCAATTCGATATGACGACAAAAAATGTACCAATAACCACACGGTCGACGAATGTAGTAAAACGGAATAGTCGAGCCTGGGTATCCGACAAGAATATACCAGGATTCAAGGTCGCAGTCATATCAAGAGATCCCGAATTCGAATCCTACGAAAATCAATTTTATATTAATTAGTTTTCTTGCATTTTTTTTTCTTACTGTTTATCTTTATAGCTTCTGAAATTTATCGACGAATTAGTTTTTAGTATAAAACAGATGCCATTAAAACAGCAATTTATGAGGTATAACAATGTTCTTGCCAGCGGTATTATAGCTGAAAATCTGCTGATTCCAACGGAACCTTTTGTTAATTTAAAGTCAAGTCCCATTTTCGTTGCATAATCTTATTTGAGGAAAAATAATTAAAATAAATACTACACAAATACGTTTATAACTTCAAACGAAGAATGTACTGCCCGCCTCTCTTCCAAAGTATTATAAAATTAGGCCATGTTAAAATATATAGGTTAAACCCGAATGTCGTTTCTGTTCCAACTTGTTTGTTTGGATTATGTTGACTTTAATAATACATTTGTATCTAGTAACAATATTATGTTTACCCAATTTTGTTTATCCAAGGGCAGCATACGTTTTAATTATTTTATTGATCTCCCTACCAAGCAATTATTTTTTACCTTAAACACAATTAAAACTGTAAACAACAACAGCATACTCAGCGTTTCGATACTGGCGTTTTAGATTAGATTAGCACATTGTGCTTCAGCTCGCTTATTAATCAATTATGGATATTGGACAACAAAGGACTTGGCCTCTTATTGAACATAGGCGTGCACTTTCGCGCCAGTCAGTATGGCTGAAACAGAAAGTAGGTAGTTTAATAAAATATTAGCACTGAAGATAATAATATCATACTACATCTCTGTCTCTGTCTCTCTGTCTCTCTGTCTCTGTCTTCCTCTGTCTCTCTCTGTCTGTCTCTGTCTCTCTCTGTGTCTCTGTCTCTCTTTGTCTCTCTGTGTGTCTGTCTGTCTGTGTGTCTGTCTGTCTGTCTCTCTCTGTCTGTCTCTGTCTGTCTCTGTCTGTCTGTCTGTCTGTCTCTGTCTGTCTGTCTGTCTGTCTGTCTGTCTGTCTGTCTGTCTGTCTGTCTTGTCTGCCTGTCTGTCTGTCTGTCTGTCTGTCTGTCTCCTCTCTCTCTCTCTCTCTCTCTCTCTCTCTCTCTCTCTCTCTCTCTCTCTCTCTCTCTCTCTCTCTCTCTCTCTCTCAATGGGGCTGTGGTTTTGTATCAACAATTTTTAGCAAGCAATATTAAATGTGAAATTTTTAATTTAAATTCTACTTTAGTCTGTAAGTGAATTACGGACCTTAGATTATGTCTATTAAATGTAAGTCCAGAACATAAAAGGCAAACTTACTGCATCGAACTCAATAACAAAAAATAACGACTTGCATTTTAGCACGTGGACATTGTTAATTTTGAAAGAAAGAAGGATTGCATTGGAAGTGAAATTATCTTATATCATTTTAACTTGAGCATTACCAAGCATCTTAAAATTTTAAAACGAAAAGAATTCATTTCAAACAAAAGGAAAATGGATAAGTTTTAAAATTAACTCGATTTATTAATTAAAATATCTTTGCCATATGATACAACATATGATTGCCATAAGGGCGTAACTGGATATATAATATTTATCCATATACGGGCCCTTTTACCTTAACTCTACCTAATACTAGTACATCTAACATTACATTATCTTAACAATGTTGCGCTATAATTAATAACGAAGAGATCAAATGCGAGACGCCAAGAAAACACAAAATGTCAAGATAATTAACTTCGGTAAGATGCAAGAGAATTGTGTTTGTCACATGGCACTTGCTAATTAAGACATATTGTGTTGCGGCTGCATACCGAATCCTGCTCTTTGACACATTTATAATGAAGCACGTTTTATGTCGATGAAAATGCATGACAAGCAAGTACGAACGTGCTCTGTCAAAGAATGTCCTGCGAACGCTACTGTGTAAACGTTCGTTCAACTTTAGAATTATAAAGTGTGTAATTATAACTTTGCAATTTCCAAAGAAAAGAACTTGCAAAGTATTTATGAATATTTTATTTCCATAAGCGCAGGATATTTCTTTACTCAAGACGTTTCAACCATTCTATGTAAGAAAATATGTCCTGCTTTAATTTACATTTCTAAACAAAATGGACTATCTAGATCAAAAGTTAAAGCCACTTTTGATGTATTTATAAGAAATCGTTGCTTAAAGGTCCTCTTGCACTCTTCTGAAACTTATCAATAATCGACCTCCTTATATGCCTAGTCAATAGCGCTCAGAACGTACGCGTCGCTTGAAGCAAAGTACACAATATTATTATTAGTATTATTGAATTGCCAATATGTATAGCCGTATTATTGTGTTATCAATATGTATAGCCGTATTATTGTGTTATCAATATGTATAGCCGTAAAATTGTGTTATCAATATGTACAGCCGTATTATTGTGCTATCAATATGTATGTAAAGACGTATTATTGTGTTATCAATATGTATAGCCGTATTATTGTGCTATCAATATGTATAGCCGAATTATTGTGTTATCAATATGTATAGCCGTTTTAGTGTGTACGGTCGTTCATCTATTGTACATTTCAATCATTCTAATCAGACCATCTTTGCTCGTATTTGCACAGAACAGAAGAGAACATTTGTTTTATTGACATAAACTTAACAGCTTCTTGTCCACATACATAAACAGAAAAAGTAAGTGAAATAGGACAACAACGTAATTAGCTAAAGGACAGTGGCACGTTGCGATAAAATGCAAAGATGGCATGTCAAATGCATCCAAGAACATACATGTATGTTTTTTGTTATGGACTTATGGACCGCATGCTTGTGTGAAGTATGTGACGTATATTTGTTCAAGCTACATTGTATTTGAATAGCCTTGTTGCTGAGGCAGTAATTTGAGTGATAGTAGGATAGTAAACCAAACGTTTTTTCGATGAATGATGTCCTTCAATAGATTTTGATGTTGTCTTAACGCCCGTGTGTGGGTGAAAGGGTGGGGTTGGGGTTGGGTGGGGGCTAAATGCGAAATATTACTAATTTCAGCCGAGTGTTCTTCTATATATCGCCGAATTGAGCACGCGTTAATATTTGTAAAGCGTATAAGTCAGTTAAAAACAATACGCTTATTGGTTCGAAAGTAGTGCAATAATTTACATAGTAAAAGCTAGAAATTAGGTTTTGCTTTCAAAATTATAGTGGTTTTGTTCGTTTGTTGTTGTTGTTGTATTGTGTTTTTTTTTTTTTTTTTTTTTTTTTTTTTTTTTTTTTTGTTCTTTTTTTAACTGGTAACCGCCATTCAAACACCTGCACATCTTTAGATTTCAAGAAAGTAAAAAACATCACATTTTAGCTATTTTTATATAAGTTAATAGGTGGCATTCTCGTCTCAGTAGTGTGTCAAGTGAATAAATTTAGAATACTCTTTGCATGAATGTTTGTCAACAAAAGTTACGAAGGGTCATATTAGTCTATAAATATGTTAATATTATTTATATATTAATATTAATTTTAAAATGATATATAATATAGTACATTCAGCACAATTCAGAGCGCTAAGAGAAGACCTTTGTTAAAAAGGCGCTACACTATTTTATAAAGAAATTTTGAAAATAAAGATAAAAAATACAAGAAATACGAAAGAGTTATAAAAAGAACTTCAAAAGAAAATTAACACGTATTTATTTAAAAGTGATCCTTTTTCAACTTTAGACATTTTATAATTAAAAATTTAATATTTGAAAATGTTTATATCCAACAGTAGAAAAGTACGAAACCTGCAAATCATCGTTAATTATGTTCGATTGTTTGTTTAAACAAAGGAATAGCTATTTACAATGAGTCGATAAGATGGCCAGATCTAGATGGAAATTAATTAGTTGCTATTTCAATGGTGCAAAATACTATTTAGTCGCATCTCAAATAATACGCTTGTTTTTATTTTGAAGTCGATCTAGATTTTGTAGCTAATTTAAAGCTATGGAAATTCAAATTCCTCAGCTCGTTATTTCAATAGAACTCCTTTCTATTTTCTATTTTACAATAAACAAAATAGATCGATCTGTTTTAGTTAAGGTTTTATTTTCAACTGCGCATGTGCATCAAACCACGCATTCTGGCTTGACTCTTCCCCTTGTGACGACAAGTTTGAACATGTCCAGATCGATAGACAGTTTGATTGACAGTTTTATGGGGCGGATTTTGGTAGAAAAGTAGAAGTAAGGCGGGGACCTCTAAGTCGGAGAGAATCTATTAAAAATTTCCATGGACGATAGAAGCCTACACTCGCTGCGCTCATTTCGGCTTCTATTTTCTATAGAAAATTCTTAATAGTCTCTATACTATACTTAATGAAATAGACATGCACGTTGTTATTATAATATTTTAATATCACTTAAACATTACACTTCATGTTTACTAGTATAAAGTATGATAAAAACATAACAACCTTACTATAAATAGCACACAATGTTAAACGTCAACAATTGCATTATATAATTTGGCAAGCATTTCGACAAACATGTCCGAATGTCACTATTTAAGATATCCACATCTGTTGCATACTTGCTCATTGATAATGTTATCTATTCTATGACAAACTGGATCCAGATAATTCCGGTTGATACAGCACAGCACACTATTCTGTTTGGTTGCTATACGTACTTTTAGCATACATTACAGTTGGCGCCATATTGAATAACCTTTACAAAATACAATCGTCTAAATATAAATAGTTGTTTACATTTCATCAATGCTGTTTGTATAAATGAGAACATGCTCGCATTCCAAACACAGACAATAGTTCCAACAAACGCCGATGCTCGAAAAGCATATATAAAAATGCAAGTGCGTTTGTGGGTTGATAAAATGGTGTTTTCCCGATATGTCATTGAAATCAAGCATTTTCTATTATCATACTGATATACATGTATGCAAGAACAATTTAAATGGCATCTTTTACTATAAACGAAGAACGTGCTTTACTGGGTCTTACACGCGACTTGGTCAAATTGTTGTTTTTGTTGTGTGTGTGTTTTTGTTTTTTTTTTGTATTTCAAAAACTAAACTTTGTTGTGTCACAATATTTAATGGAATTAATTATTTCATTCAAACGCTATATACTACTCGTATAGATAAATGCTGTCCTTTATTAAATTTAGATGTCTTTACGCCCGTGTGTGTGTGTGTGGTTGGGGATGTGTGTGTGTGTGTGTGTGTGTGTGTGTGTGTGTGTGTGTCTGTCTGTCTGTCTGTCTGTCTGTCTGTCTGTGTCTGTGTGTCTGTGTCCGTGTGTGTGTCTGTGCTGCGGGGGGGGGGGGGGACTAAATGCGAACTTTTACTACTTTCAGCCGTTTCAGATCTATTGTCTTCTATATCGCCGAATTGCGCATGCGTTAATATTTGTCATGCGTATTTAAGTCAGTTAAAAACAATGCGCTGATTGGTTCGATAGTGGTGAAATAATATACGTAGTAATAAAATGCGGATCGCGTAGTTCTGTTTCTTGTACGCATGCATCATTATGACAATCTCGCTTTGAAATGCTAACCTTGATAATAAGCTCTTGTTTTTTAAGGAAAATCACTAGTCTTTACACATATGGGTTTGGTCCATGTATCGTCTTTTTACAGCAAAAGTTTTATAATTAGGAAAAACATGTGAAAGTGAGCAAAAGTTGTATAGAGGTTATACATGCATGTCGACTCGATACATAATACTTACTTTTGATAAATAACAAATGCATTATAAGAACTGTTTTGTTTTAATTTTAATGAAAAAAAACTCATGATGACATTTTGCAGAATTACTTTCCTTTGAAATATCATGACAAAAGGAAAAATGAAATGACACTATTAGTGCTTGAGGAAATGTTCATCTTTGCAAGAGTACACGTACTCATCGATTAATGTTTGCATATCTTCTAGGCGTTTTCAATAAACATATTATGTATACATTTACATGCCGTCGCATATGAAACACTTGTCACCAACACCAAGCCTTCTTCAGAAAAGTCTTTTGCCCAAAATTATTAAAATCATATCCTGAAAACATCTTCGCTATCATGATCTGATGACGAGTCAATAAAACCTTCCCAACCAATTGCAAAATACAAAATCGCACAAGTAAATGATGATCCGAAGCGTTCCGAATGTATCATTTTAATGGCTGCGCCCATTTACAAAGAAACGTAAACATGGACACTCCGTGCAAGACTAGAGTCACTGAAGACATGTGCGTTGTATTCGGTATTCCATTTGTTTCAACATCAGTAACATCTTTAAGTCGAAAGTTAACTAACGAGCGAATTCCTAATTTTGTCAAACACTTTTCTACTGCTTCATCGATAGCGGCCATTTTGCGACTCTTACCGAAAGCGTTATGCATTACGCTGTCTGATTGGCTGTTATAAAAATAGTAATCGTGGAAAACCATTCTTGTTTATATATTTGCGGGCAGTCATCTGATCTTACAGAATGTTAGATCTGACTTAAGTGAGATTAGTCGTTTATCCGATCCTGTAGAATTTAAACCAAGCTAGCAACAAAAAACAGTTTCCTTAGAAACAGCATGGTTTCAAAATAGTAAAATATTTCTTCAGTGCTTGTGTTGTATATTAATACGAAGATATTATTGATTGCTTTAGTCTGTAAGCTCGCCTTTTCACATAATGAATCTTTCGTATATATTTGAACTTTTAAAAGCATAATTTAAATATTTCACTATAGCTGGCGAGCTGCAGAGGGTACTGTTGTTTTTTTGTATTTAACCTTTGTCATACGGCACTCTTAACCAGCCAGACGACTTACAAAGCAATATCAGATTAAAAGCAAAATGAGAGCTGTTAAAATATGCATAAGAAAGTCTTTTAGTTATATTGCAATATGAATAATTCATCTATGTTGTCGGTCAAATATGCGATTTTAAAATGTGACTTTTTTTCATAGATGACCGACAGGATAAATATTTGACAACAATAGCTTTCACTTTAGATGTAACATCATAAAACATCAAGCTTTACATCACCAAACATCAAGTTTAACATCAACCAAAGATCAAGCTTACCAAAGCCAAACACCAATTTTAGTCACGCAAAGCGCCAAGCTTAACAACGCAAAGCACCACACTTATCATCCCCAAGCACCAAGCTTAACATCACCAAGTTCAAGCTTACCAAAGCCAAACACCAAGCTTAGCAACGCAAAATATCAAGCTTAACAACGCCAAACATCAAGCTTAACAACGCAAAGCACCACACTTAATATCGCCAAGCACTCTGCCTAACAAGGTCAAGCCCCAAGTTTAGCAACGTCAAGCATCAAGCTTAACAACGCCAAGCACCAAGCTCAACAACGCCAAGCTTCACTATGCCAAGCACCAAGCTTAACAACACCAAGGATCAAGCTTTACACTGCCAAGCACCAAGCTTTAAAATGCCAAGCATCACGCATAACAACGCAAAGCAGCAAGCTTAATGACGCCAAGCACCAAGCCTAACAACGCCACTAGCTTTACAATGCCAAGCATCAATCTTAACAACGCCAAGCACCAAGCCTAACAACGCCACAAGATTTACAATGCCAAGGACCAAGCTTAAGAACGCCAAGCACTAAGCTTAATAACACCAAGCACGAAGCTCAGCAATGCCAAGCACCAAGCTTAACATCCTCAAGCAAGAATCATTTGATAGACCGGAATGTTTATACGAAAGGTTCCCAACTCATAACCTAATGGATATATTACAACATACATTATCAAATATTGTACAGAATGACTATCATTTGTATGCATTAAAGTGCATGCGCGTTGTATTTCGCCAATTTTCGGAAAAGCTGTAAAAAGCTGGAAAGGTCGTGGCCTAATTTCCATCGTGTTCGACCTTGACTGGAGCACATTCTTGCTGTTGTTGCTACAAAATTCTACCAAATAATAACATTAAAATAATATAACGACCAGGTCCGTATTATAATATTATATTATAAAACCGCTTGCATAAACGAAAGCCTCCCCACGCCCAAACCTCACTCCAATCATAACAAAATACAGCTGAATGTGTAATGTTACTCGTTTATATTTTTTATACATAATATGATTGGCAATCAGCCGAAACCTGTTTAACACACTATAGTTCTTGCCAATTAATCGATTTTGAATTATATATGTATGCAATTTTAAGTCCTATTTTAAATAATCAGTAATAAGTTAAAGAAAATTTAATGTACCCCTTATTACACATAAAGAATTGGAATAGTACATATACAATATTTGATAATAGATCTCAATATAATATGGAGTTAGTCAAAACAATTTTAGAAAATCCTCTAATCCTCCTCAGTCAATCATGGGTTCGAGTCCCGGTCGGTGCGAGAATTTTCAGGCGGTTCTAACTAGAGCTAAGTCTGAGATCTTCGTCCACCAGAAGTAATTTGAACATCGCCAATATGACCATACTTGTGTCGGTGCCATATTACAAACAACAACAACAACAACAAATTAAAAATAAAACACACAAACAATAATTATGAAAACTTTTTGCTTTTGTTAAAACGTGGCTTTTGAATGTTGCATGTACAATAGCTTTTAGTCCTGTCACTCAACGTCCATGACCGTTTCTGTTAGTGTGATCAATCCATTAGCTACATGTAGGTAGTTTCAATCAGTTGCCTTGAATAATTAATCAAGTTCGATACTCGTCTCGATCGTCTCTCTGATCAGAGAACAGACAGCACTGACCCGTACTTTACTGGGAGAGAAACAAAACAGACAGTCAGAAAGACAGACAGACAGACAGACAGACAGACAGACAGACAGACAGACAGACAGACAGACAGACAGACAGACAGACAGACAGACAGACAGACAGACAGACAGACAGACAGACAGACAGACAGACAGACAGACAGACTTGTCAGACGGACAGACAGACAGACAGACGACGGGCCGACGAACGGGCGAAAGGACGGACAGACGGGTAGACGGGCGAACAGACACACAGACGGACGGACGAACAAACGGATGAACGGACATACACACGGAAGGACGGACGTACCTAGACTAGTAGAGATCTTTATCGTGCTTATTTATAGACTGAAAAGAATAAACTTAAAGTGTGTTTACTTCCTCGATGTGTACTGTCTAACACTATAGTTAGTGTTCAAAACCGTCATAACTGAGACTTAAGTTTGAGTTTATACTGAAATTGCGCCCAAATTCCCCAATGCAGTGATAAGGTACTATTGCATGTATACATTATACAGCAAAACTGTCGGGTACCGCATTAACAACGCCCCTCACAATTGGAACACCTCGGATAATTAACGAATCATCTCTCGGATGTATGTAGGTAGTCGGATTACCTCGGTCACTTCCCAAAATGGGACTTCTTTTTTGAGAGACGTCAAAACAAAGATGGCATCTCGGATGGCAGCTCACTATAGTATGATGCCTGTAAATCTCCACTTGCTGCTTCCAAATTTATTCATTCAAGTTTAATTTACCCGACGCAGCAAAGACACAGCTGTCAAACAAATCCATTGTTTATGTTTTGTGCGAAATACATTTAAAGCATATTCTTCCGACTTCCGGCGAACAAAACGATCGTGATTTCTTTTAGTATCATTGCACCAAATCGACCGAGGGATGATTGTCCCGAGGACTGAATTACCCGAGGAGTTCCGATTGCGCCCTTCAATATATTCAATGGTCTTCAGATTGCGAGGATCTCAAGCGTCACGACGGCTTTAAGGTATTTGATGTGTAATAGTGACTAAATTGAATCCTGACAAAAGATATTTCACATTATTCAACATTGTATTCTGGATTACTTCCCAAATTTTAACAAATTTTTCACCTCAGCTAAGTTGAGTTTTGCTTTTTTTATGTACTATAGGTCGATGTAATCAAAAATGACCTTTAAATAATCTCATACACGTCAACATTGGTCGAATACAATTAAAGAAAAGAAATATCATTTGTTTTCAACATTTTGATTAGAGTATACTTTTCTAAATGAAATAACTCCAAAAACATGTGAAAGCATACTTCTTTCTTTCTTTGCTTTAATTTTTTGGACGAATTTTCCTCGCTGACAGGGATTCCTTGTCTCCATTTTGTAGTGAAGAAATTGACACGATTTCATTGGATAAGATTGGAAACTACAATCGGGTGATTTTATTCTCGGAAGGCCGAGTGTTGACGTTAATGATCGAACATGTAACATCGTAAAACGGTAAATGCCGACATTACACGAATATTCATGAGATTGATTCAATCTGATCACCTCGGCCTTTATGCTATGCAAGAGACCTCTGACATAATAAGGCGCCATCTTGGATCTACTTTGTGTGTCTTAGTTTTAATACTGGGTATTTAATGTTGACTTTTCAATTTTCCGTAAATCATATAGATTGTATTGATAAAAAAATCGTTGTTATTGCAAGATATACTCAACTAAATGATATATATATAATTTGTTACTTTCTCGCGGACGGACACTGTTTCATAACTCAGGCGACGCACTTTGGTGTATTCTAGAGCTATGTACGAGGTGTATTTTACGAACCATACGGAAATACCCGAAGTTTTACGATTGGAGATTGATTACACATCTAATACCTTAATATCTATTATTCGTTCTTAGCTCAACAAACCTGTGTATCTCCACACCGCACAGGCGGTAATATACATTCATAAACAAAACACGGATTGGTTCAATATTAATGTAAAATAATTTAATACATATTACGTAGGGATTTGTGTTTCTATACCGTATATCAATTGTTTATATATTGTATGGTACATGAAATATATTATATATATTAATATCATATTATGTTAAAGTATATCATTTACAATAACACATTAATTAGTGTAAAGTATGATGAAAAAAATGACGGCCTTACAACAAATACTTTATTATCCTAAAACATAACAATGGCATCTAATTTTATTTTTACCAGCAACTAGACAACGCGCACGGATATCATAATTTTAGAAATAAGCATTTGTTGCATACTTGTTTACTTTTTGTTATCAATTCTAATAATATTACCGGCCGCAATAGCCCAATTGGTAGAGCGTCGGCGTGCGGATCGGGAGGTCGCGGGTTCAAACCCCGGCCGGGTCAAACCAAAAACAAACACAAAAGTTGGTAGTAGTGGCTTCCTTCCTAACGCTCGGGGCTAAGGGGACAGCATTACGCCTGACTCGTCGGTGTCAGTTTAATGGACCGGCCGGGTTCAGTCCCTGGGTACCTCATAAGTGCCCCTATGCTATAATTATAGAGATATGTCGCCGAACAGTATCTGCAAAAATGCCGGCAAATCCAAATCCCCTAATATAATCGAAATCTAGATAATTCCTGTTTTCATTGAACAACGTGCCGTCGCGTTTGTCCGCTGCATGAACTCTGACCACGTGTTACAGCTGGCGCCATCTTGCACAATGTAAAACTATAATCTTCATAATATAAATAGTTAGTTATGTGAGTGGCGTAAGCGAGTACATGTCCGAATGTCAAATACAGAAAATAGATCGAATGAAGTGTGTCATGTGTAGATGCACGCACTGCATCTTTAAATGTGCAGTTTTCTCTGGTTTGATAAAATATTTCTTAAAATCTACTTTACAGAGAAATTACAATTACGAATCTGGTACTTAGCCAAAAATATCTTATGTCATGTCCATCAGAGGTAAAATATCGAAAGATGGACCAATTCATACTAGACTTGAATAAACTTTTGTCAGACAAAGAGATATGTGGAAAAGTTATAAGCATTTTTCTAAACATACTCTCCCATCAAAATTTGATGACGGTTGCCATGGAAACCATTAGTTTTCATATATCACTGGAGATTCTGTTTCTAGACATCATAACGAACATTCTGGTACCCATGAAATAAAGTCTAGCGGGGTAGGGAAGGGGCAATATGCGTGGTAACCATACCTAGCTGCCGGACTATTTCCGGTGTAAGACTGAATGAAAAGCAAGACTTCCGTTTATTAAAGGATGTTTGTGTCCTGTATTCCTTTTTGTATCGGAGAAAAACAAACATATGCGACGTAGGAACCCATTACAACCCCACAGTCGGTCCTCTGATTTTTTCTATGGCGGTAGCTGTTTCTTTTCTCTTTTCCCTCGTCCCAGCGATTTCTTTGTTATTTATTATAGCATTTTTACCTTAATGATGATAGAACTTAAATCAACAATTGTCTAGTATTTTGCATCCTTAGTCTCGTAACCATGCGCATTGTTAGGGGTTCTAAAAGTGATTTGGTCACAAAGTGCTTTGGTCACATTTAATCAAATTTGCATTTTCCCAATTTCTCTATTTTTGTTAAAATTAGCAAAACTTTGTTGATTTTGTTTTTGATACATCCAGCCGGCACAATTATGTGAACATTGTGTCTGTTCAAGACAACCGCCTGTGGTAATTTACGTCATGTATATACGTCAGCAATAAAAAGAGCTTGTTTAGCTAATAATGATGCAGTAATTTAAATACACGTGCATTTAATATCGTCTGGTTCTATTAAAAACCTTTTATATATTCACAACTTATTTCATTTTAATTTTAGATCAATGGTATATACATTTACCTACTGTTGCCACTCGGAGCCCTAATGTTTCACACCGCAATTTCGTCTTCAGAAGTATATTAGGGTTTTGCTTGGTCAAAGTTGTTGGATATACCCAATTAAATAAGTACATGTAATTATGGCGTTGCAATATGAAATCACCATATACATGAATAAACGCGATATAAGTAAACTGAACTTTATAATATAAAAATTTTACCAGATTTTTAAATTTGAAGTATTGTTAGACAAATGTATTCATTTAAATTAAAAATGACAATACACTCTCTGAACGAGAATTTAAATAGAGAAAATCCAACAGGTACGCCATTAGAACGATATATAAGATATAGAATAGATATCCCCCGTGTTATCATTCTTTAAAAACAAATACACAATACCTTTTTCTTTCAAGGCTTCGAAGTAGGTTGGCATGGCTTTCCGTGTCCGTTCAAAGTCATCTGAGTCCTTCCAAAGTCGACCATTGTTTTCAAATCTCATTCATGACGTGATATTTTTCGGGAACCTCCCTCATGGCGGAAATAAACGTCGCCATGGACACGTGTTGTTATGTAGTTATAGTTAACAGTTTTGATCACCAAGAACAAGACTAGAGTTTATTTAGAATAAACGTTTTCTTAAAAATCACAAAAAGTAAAAAAAAACTCGATTCACAACAGTATTCGTTCTATATCCCAAATTGTCTGTCATTTCTACGTTATAAATTCGATTTTATTTTCTCCCCTATAAATCGTCACAGTTCCACAATCTAACTATACAGCATTGCTTTTTTCATATCTCCAAGTGATCTCTAACAACGCCAGATTACGTAATCTTTAAAATAAACAAAGTACGGAACGATGCTATTCGTTTGTCATTTTAAAGGCACGAGTTCTTATAATTCGTCACAACTCCAAAATTGGTACATAGTCTTGACAACTTGTTAAATGCGCTAGAATCGTTAAAATTCCATTATTTCATGGGTGCGATTTTTGTGAACGCATTTTTAAATCCCTACAATCCTGAATCTGATGGAACGCTGTAGTTCCTTGAAGTTCTCAACGTTCCACATCAAGTCTTCTTTCTACGCCATTATATTACCCGAATATCCGCTTTGCTTGACAGTTATACAGGTAGGCGAGAAGGACTCCCGTCTATGTAAGACTAGTTACCATGGAAACCAAACAAGCTTTTTATTGATTTCCATACCATACAGTAGGGGAAATATGACTTGAAATATTATATCTGCGAAAATAATGTTGACATTAACATTCTATTCACGTTTTTTTTTTTTAATTTCTTAAGTTTTTGTAGGCAATGATCTGCTCTCCTTTTTCAACAAAGAGAAACTGATATTACCAATAAAGTTCGGTTGCTACGATACGCAGTATAAACATGATTCTAGATTAATATCTGAGCAGTTTTCTTCAGCAGACCATAATGAGTAAAAACAATCGTCCAGATGCTACAGTATTTCAAATTCTCAGATTTCCACCATTATTTAACAAAAAATCAACATTAACAGCTTTCTTACAAATAATTAACAAGATTAAGCTAGACTGAAAAGACGCAATAGCAAAACCTTAATTGCACAGAGAACGGGTACATGTAAATGCCCCCAAAAGCCATAAAAGATTTTTTTTCTTCAACTTCCGTTTTTTAATTGAGTATTTATGACGCTTCGAGGTTCTATAAACCTTAACTTGACTTAACACTGGATTTGATTTTCGGTTGGGAGTATAGATAAATACGTTCTCACCATACGTGTTTAAAATCCAATGCAACTATTCCATTACGGAGTAGACACTGTTTTTGTGTGAAGTGCAGTGTAGAAACTAAAATCCTTTTGTTTTCTCTATTAAAACTTATTACATTGTGTTGAATGCTGATAAGGTATTCTCCTAGTATGCATGTCAATCCACCACATGTATTTTGTTACGACGTAACACGTGTTTTTATCTTTGTTGCAGCAATAAAATAATGCCTATCCTTCGTGATGTACATCAAATCCTGTGTATTGATTCCCTTATGAACACTTGACGCAACACTTTTCATCGGTTTAAACACCGAAGAAATACTATTTTTGTACATGTGCATATAAAACTCATCTGTTTCTGAATTTCCTATATGAATACAACACTGTTGTTTTTTCTCCAATAGAAACTTGTTTAAGGTCAAGATATTGAAGAAATACCATTTCGGTACAACGCAAATATCTAATAATATTCCGTGCAACTGTTACATGCATAACCTTTCCATTCCCACATTATGTTCTGTGCTAAATTACCTCCTAACCGCTCAAGCGGCCACTATGAAAGCCTTATTGGGAGTTTAACAGTTTTCTATAAAGGTAAATAGCATGTTGTGACGCTGTGGAGGTAGATACAGTCAATCGCAACAGCTTGACTGTATCCGACATAGTAACTTGAATGAACCAATCGGAACACCTCGGATAATTCACGAATCATCTCTCGGATGTATGTAGGTAGTCGGATCACCTCGGCCACATCCCATAATGAGACTTCTTTTTTGACAGACGTCAACACAAAGATGGCAGCTCGGATAACAGCTCACTATAGTACGATGCCAGTAAAACTTCAATTTGAGGCGGCTTCAAATTTAAAGAATCCGATTTTAATTTATCCAGCGCAGCAGACACGCAGCTGTCAAACGATGGCAGCGTCTATGTTTTGTGCGAACTACTTAGGCATATTCTTCTTCCGACTTCCGGCGAACAAAACGATTGTGATTTCATTATCAGTATCAGTATTAAGTATCAGCGCACCAGATACATCCGAGGGATGATTGTCCCGAGGACGGAATTACCCGAGGAGTTCCGATTGCACTCGGATGCATGTTGGTAGTCGGATCACCTCGGCCATTTCAATAAATGGGACTGCTTTTGTGACATGAGTCAAAACAAAGATGGCAGATCGGATGACAACTCACTACAGTATGAAGCCTGTACAACTTCAGTTTGTGGCGGCTTCAATTTTAAATTATCCAAGTTTAATTTACCCACCGCAGCAGACATGCAGCTGTCAAACGATGCCATTGTTCATGTTTTTTGCGAACGACATTTTAAACATATTCTTCTTCTGACTTCCGGCGAACATAACGATCGTGATTTCAATAAGTATAATTGCACCAGATACATCCGAAGGAAGATTGTCCTTAGGACGGAATCAGGGGCGTGCCTGAGCTTACGCACTTACGCACTTACGCACGTGCGTACTGTTGCTTCCGAAAATTGAAAAAAATAAAAACGCCTAAAAGCGAATTTAAATCGTCGCCTAACCCGGATGATGCACTACCAGTTAATTGTCTTTATTATTTAAATCCATGTAATTTAAACATTTTTCTAATTCTACACAATCTTCAACAATCCAACTTGACGTATTTCTGTCTCTTCCTGCTTCTAAGACAATTCTTTGTTCTAGACAGTGAGAGTTCCCGCCACTCCCCCCCCCCCCCCCCCCCGAATGCATTTATGGCGTTCTATGGAAAAAAACCGGATGGGGGGTGGGGGGCACGCCCCCGGACTCCCTAGGAATAGTGCGTATACTCAAAAGTCGCCCAGGCACGCCCCTGGGAATTACCCGAGGAGTTCCGATTGTTGAATGAACATGTCCAAAACGTTCAAACGATGAATCGGAAATCTGTCGACATCATTCGGCGTCCTTCTAGATTTTCTGCTGGCAAGGCATGGCACCAGTCGCAATTATTACTTTTTGCGGGGTTACTCGTATCCATTCATTAGCAAGTAATATTCGCATACACACATTTGAATAGCAACGACTTAACTCTTTTGTTTATATTTCCATAACTTCTGATATTTACATAAGTAATTTTGAGAAAACAAAGAAATGCCAAAAACCGGCCTATACTGAACTGGATAAAATGGAAAAAATGAGTTATCCGATTGTTGATACCACTGAATGGTGGAAAGGAGTTATTGGAGAATGAACATAAGACTTTGACCAATGTCTACACTGCTTGCCATCGATCCAAAATAATAAACTGCCATATTTTTCTTAGATTATCCGTAAATCCAACTCCCAGAACACCTGTGGTCGCATAGACACGGCGTCGTGGCGGTGCGAGGCGGTCAATACATAATAACTACTGATCCAAGAAACATATAGGCTTAACTTGTTGATGAAAGCTTTTAATAATAGGCATAGTTTATCATTGGCAGTGTAGTTGGCACTGGCATCGAGACAAGAATAGAAAGAATGGCACTGTGTATTTACTATGTTATTATCTCAAAAATATTTTGCTTATATTGAAATATATAGGCATAATGCGTGTATGCTATTGGCTATATTGTAAGTGACTGGTACCGAGACAAGAATGAAAAACAAAACTGTTATTTTTTCTCTCTCTAAACTGCAGCATACTGAATATATAACTGTGTGAATGAGTGCGCGCGGGTGCGTGTGTTTGAGCGTGCGTGCGTGCGTTCGTGCGTGCGCGCGTGCGTGTGTGCATTGGGATTTGCTGCTAAAACAATGCCTGGCGTGTTTGTTATTTGCTGTATAAATGTCGTGTGGCATATCGGAAACAAACAAAAAAATCTATAAACAAACGACTATATATTGACAATCGACATAGGACACTATTGATTAGTATTAGTGTGTGTTATTTGTTGTATACTTGTTGGCTGAAAGGAAAACATGACGACCAAATACTAACTACGTTATTGAACACATTAATCATGGAAATATGTATATGGGCAGTAAAAACGAAAAACTCAATGTCTAAAATGGCGGGGATAATGCCTCTTTTGGTTTATGTAATATAAAGGAGGTGCGGCATAGCAACAACAATGAAAAATATGAGGAAAAAAAATAAAAATGCATGGAATGTAACAACAATGCAAATGATAAAAAGTGGACTATAAATAATAACTTATTAGTATAAATTACTGTTAATAAATATTAATAGTGGCGGTGTTGATTTGATGTTAAATAAACTGTAAATATGTACATTGATGGTAATCTGGCTTCTGTAGCAGTTATGTACACACTAAGTTAGTACACAATTAGTATTTTAAGGGAAATTGCAGAATTAAACAGTATGTAAAAACAGTACACGTATACATGGTGTCCCGTTTTCTTCGCATTTAAAAATCGTAAAGTGGTTTTACTATTAATTTTACAGATGAAAAATAATAACATTTTGTAATTAGCAAATGTCGTCTGAAATACCAACTCATAATTGTCAAAAATATTGTCTAGACAGCCTGATAGTCGCTACGTGAATTCACTGGGTTTGTATGAAAGGATTACACACAAAAAACTTTTATCAATTCATTATTTTGTATTCCCTTACTACACGAATTGTTATCTGCCAGACATTTTTGTCTGATAATAGTCTCACAGGGAGACGAAGTTTCTGGAACTTTTGGCTGAACCCTTTCGTCTGCTTGGATTATGCGTTTCCCTGTAATGCCTGACTTTAGCAATACAATAATTTTAACAAGAAAGAGCTACGACGTGAGACAAGAAGATGACTATCCTGAGAACTAAACACTCTCTTATAGATAGCTTCCACATCAGTGAAGATCCCTTATCTTGGCAGCCATCTTTGATGGCAACTTCAAAGGATTTATTTTCAGATGAATTTTATAGAAGCGTAAATTTTATTTTCTTGTAATATCTTCACTTGTGGTCCAATCAGTAAAAGCTAAACCACCATTGGAAAGCTCTTAAAATTCATATTTTTAGACTGCAATATTTTTAAAATTGATGGAATTAACAAAGAATTAATACACATAAATAAATAAAATTATTGGCTCATGCTTAAACAAAATGAACAGTGTAACTTTTTTTATGGATCTTTTTCACCTTTTTAACAATCAAAAATATAGTTTTGTTATTTAACATACTTCATAAAAGCTATTAAACTTGACATAAAATCCAGTAAGATAGACTAAGATAGACTGAAAAATAAAAACACAGTGGTGAGTTTTAATACAGCACATATTTCCAGACTTCGGCCTACATTAGCTTCTGCCCTCAAAGATGGCTGCCTTAAACAGTCTTATCAGTGCCTATGACATCACATGGAAACTGACTATACTGTTAATTACATGAACATTGGACAGTAACGAACCCCAACTCTGATACGAAACAGAGTATTTGATACTTCCCCTTTTTTCCTTGTTCTCTGCAACATCTGTATTTAAAAGCTGCTAACATCGATATAGTCGGTTTCTTTTGTTAAACGATACTTCGCCAAGCAGCTTATTAATGACATCTACTTCTTTTATAATTGCAAACCAATCGGAACTCCTCGGGTGCTTCCGTCCTCGGGACAATCATCCCTCGAATGTATTTGGTGAAATGATACTTACTGAAATCAGGATCATTTTGTTTGCCGGAAGTCGGAAGATGAATACGGCTAAAACGTAGTTCGCACAAAACATAAACATTGTCATCGTTTGACAGCTGCGTGTCCGCTGCGCTGGATAAATTACAAATGGATGATTTAAATTTGAAGCTTCCACTAATTGAAGTTTGACAAGCATCGTGTTGTAGTGAGCTGTCACGCGAGCCGCCATCTTTATTTTGACGTCTATCTCAAAAGTAGTCCCATTTATGGAAGTGGTCAAGGTGATCCGACTACCTGCATACATCCGAGTGATGAATCGTGAATTATCCGAGGCGTTCCGATTTATTGCATTATTGTTAACACATTGTTGTTGCAAGCTACAATGTTGAAAAAACGGAATACACAGTTCTTTTCTCTGAAAAAAGGTCTCACAGAACCGCTCTGATTTCCTATTTTCTTCCCTATAAAAATGCATTCCATAAGTGGCACCACTATCCTGGTTGGCGCCAATAATGGTCCTTAAATGGATTATCCAACATCTTGCAAAAAATATGTAACAATAGCCTATCCGTGTGTTGGGAAACAGGGTCTTATCTTTTTTCATAAACTCGAGTTTAAGTTTTTAGATAACAAAAATGAATATGGTTGTCTCAGAAAAAAGTATGGCCCAAAATGGCGGATACCACACTGAACAATATGAATCACTGGGCTTTTTTGTCAGTTAGCGGTCAGAGGGCAATTTTGCTAAAAGTTTAAAGCGACCACGATAACGAGGCGTTTGCAATTTGATGGTTGTATCCGACAGTTTAGACCAATTGTTCCAACTTAAACAACCAAATAAATTATTGTTACCGAAAAGATCTCGCAAAGTGTTATTTAATTGATGCCAATGTCTAACAGCAAAGTAAAACAACTCGTCATTTAAACATGTATTTTCTATCTGGGTCACTTAACCTTTCTTTTACTTCTTAGATCATGACATATCATGTTCCAGGATGCTGCTCTGAAATTGACATGGGGGGGGGGGGGGAAGTCGAGGGGGCGGGCGTATGTACCCATACCCCTGGAATTGTCCAAAAATACCATCTATGGAGATATCTTTTAACATTTCAGGGTTTGTCACATCTATATGACACTAGTAGTAGTATTGTCACAAATGTGTCCAGTGCTACAGATAAGACAAGTAAGCACGTAGTTATACCTAAAATGTTTTGAAAACGCATTGAAATTAAACTATTTTTCTATTAGCGCACACCTATGATTGCCTTTCAAGCATCTGGAATGCAGGAAATGCCACTATTTGGCTTCCTGATGTCAACACTCCTCCTGTGGGAGCATGCCTCCAGTCACTACTCGTACCCGTGGTTCTCGCTCAACTTGATCTCTACCCTAATCCCATGAAAAATATAATTAAAGAGGACCTGTGTCGCCGATGATACGAACAGTTTGTACTTATGGAAAGGTTTTAGCAGCGAGTCAAAAGGAAATGGAACTATTTGGTCGATGCGTTTTTAAGTTTTCCTTGGCACAATGCCCCATGACTCTCACTAGCACCTCAATTAGCCCCCCCCCCCCCCCCGTGAACACATATTGGATCCGCCCCTGTTTTATGTATAGCATTTTTAGCAGCAATTCATGGTCATTGTGCTTGTGTCCGCCTGTTGTGAATACCAATTAAATGGGGACAATAATGTAGCAGGCAATATCAGGAAATCGCAGCTGTTCTGTGAGACCAATTTTAGAGAAAAGAACCGAGTACGTCGCTGTTAAACGTGTAGCTTGCAATTATAAGAAGAGTAGCAGGCTTTAAAATGAATTTGCTGCTGTTTGGCGAGCTATTGTTTAATAAAAAACAAAACCAAAAACTACATCAAAACACACACACACACACACAACACACACACAGAGAGAGAGAGATAGAGAGAGAGAGAGAGAGAGAGAGAGAGAGAGAGAGAGAGAGAGAGAGAGAGAGAGAGGAGTATGACGATTTTAACAATTTATCTTACAGTTGCACAAAAATAAATAAATAAAAATAACGTAGCAGACAACAAGTATGAAAGCAAAGTAGCAGATAGTCTTGTACCCACCCCCCTTGCAGTGTTCGTTACTCTTATTTAACAACCAGCAGTGTCAGAGGGTGTTCATCTTCTTCGTTAAATTGTATGCTCTTTGCGGCGTCTTGTTATAAATTTAAAAAGAATTATTATTATTATCATCATCATCATCATCATCATCATCATTACTATTATTATTATTATTGTTATTATTATTGTATAACTAGTTCGGCCTTCTCAGTAGCTGTCTGCATCCTTAGGAAGCAATCAGTCTCTCATGGAATCACCAGGTAGTCTTGACGTGCGTTGCGTGCCTCAGGGTAGACAGTTGACGCCTGGTCTTCAGTTGCCCTTGCTGGTGTAACCTCATGTCTGCTCTCGGCTGCTCTAGAAGGTTGGAGCAATGTCTTCCTAAACGCGCTTGATACTAGGAGCTTTCAATAAGGGCAAATTCGATGGATGATTTTTGCGCTGGGCTCTCAGTGTCCACCTGTAATACATGGCCAAACATTCCATCTTGCTTTGATGACTCGTGTGGAGAGTGGCTCCTCATAAAGTGCGCCATTGGAGAGCGATGTATTTTAGTGTTTTGTCTAATAATTGAGGTAGCGTTTTAAGTTTTTTTTGTAAGACTAAAGAATGTGTTCCCCAAAACAGGGGCAAGATATTATTGCATGTATTTGATAAATGCAAACTGTCGGATATAACCGTTATTGTTTATTTGCTGT
This sequence comes from Sinonovacula constricta, assembly GCA_007844125.1. NCBI lineage: Eukaryota > Metazoa > Mollusca > Bivalvia > Cardiida > Solecurtidae > Sinonovacula > Sinonovacula constricta. The sequence goes on from CM017572.1 coordinate 487,200, forward strand.
AACCAATCGTGAAGCCGGTCGCAACAGTTCAAGCGGTAGAGCGTCGGCTTGCGGATCGGGAGGTCGCGGGTTCACATCCCGGTCGGGTCAAACCAAAGACTTTAAAGTTGGTTGTAGTGACTTCCCTCCTAACGCTCGGGGCTAAGGGGGCAGCATTACGCCTGACTCGTCGGTGTCAGTATAATGGACCGGCCGGGTCCAGTCCCCGGGCACCTCATAAGTGCCCTTGTGCTATAATGATAGAAATGTCGCTGCACAGTATCGGCAAAAATGCCGGCAAATCCCATCCCAATCGTGAAACTACCCTTATATTTGCTTGAACGTTAGCAAGGGAGTTATAACACCACTATTTTAACGATTTTTGGTGTTTTGCGGCATGAGGTCGAACCCTGATCTGTCCCTATCTAGAGCCGACGCGATTTGATTTTTGAAATTTTTCGAAAGAGTATTATAGTAATGTAGAATAAAAAGTCATTAACCTATCTATGATTTAATAAAATGATACGAATAATTTTGAAACAATACATTTTTTTAAAGGAGTATATATTCTTCATCAGTTCGGTATCAATTGTAAACATGCACATATTTTGAAAGCAGATAATTGTTAAATTAGCATTAATAACCAGTTTGTATTTTATCAAAGTCATGGAGTGTGCCTTTATTCTTAATTAAAATCTTCCCCCAACGATTCATAAAAGTTGGATCACATAATTTGCAGTTAATATTAATTGCTTATAATTATAAAATATAAATATATTTCTTCAGTACTACGCAGATTTTCTGTAGATGCGAAAATTTGTCTTACAGTAAAACTTTTTTTATAAAGAAAATGTATTACTTCGATTTAAATTTAAATCAAATTTAAAAAAAAAAAACGAGATAATGAAAACTTGTCAAGGGAGTGTGTAGTGATTTTTTCAGTGGAAGCGTAATAAGCAAGTTTTGTTTGTGTTTGTTTTTCTTACATCGCACCGACACAGTTATGGTCATACTGCACTCGGAACTCCTCGGGTAATTCCGTCATCTACGTAATCACCTCGGAAATAATGCGGTCGCCGCCATATTGACGAACTACTTCCAAAATGGCAATCGTACCTACTCGGCGATCTCCGGCAAGCTTCGAATATAGACATCACCGAAGCGTGATCCGAGTGCATGCAGGGTAATAACTGGTATATTACACTTTTACCAAATCCTGTTGGTAATATACATACAGTATCAACTAAGTTAGAAATATTCTTCAAAGAAGCAATCTGCTCTTCTTTCAGGGAGTATTGAATCTCCATTATATCTAAAGCGTACTGCATGCACTTTGAAAAGTCAGCCATCTTTGTTTACATAATGCAATGAGAAGTTATTCGCCGGGGCGAATCACCAACTGGTGTATTCATACAATTACATACGAGGCATTATCTCCGAAGCTTGCCGGAGATCGCCGAGAAGGTACGATTGGGTCATACTGGCGACGTCCATCTCATTATTGGTGAATGAAGACCCATAACTTATGTCTGGGTAGAACCACCGGCACACCGCAGGTAAGGAGACAAGTTTTCCAATAAATCACAAGTTGGCTGTTGATAAGATCAGTACTTTACCATATTATATGGAATACCTTTATATTTAATGTGGCCATTTATAATGTTAAATTCATTATTTCTATGCGACTTGTATTTTTATCGTGTCCGTTGATATACTTTGTATTAATGTTTTTTATGTACCTTTTATGTTTATGTTGCCAACTTTACTTGTAAAAGAATCACAAGTCACTATAATAAAGTATTTAAATATCTGATAAGTTGCTGATGATAACGCACAGAATGATGAAATATTTTCTCTTCCCGCTTACCGTTAATGTACGCAGACGTAATTTCAAAATAGAGTACTCGTATAATTTCGCGGGATTTTTGGTTGTATTTTAGAGATATTAAGGTCTATTTAAGGGATATTTGTGTCTATACCATTGATGTCGAGGTGTATTTTAGCTATATTTGTGTGTATTTTATGGGATTTTTAGGTGTATTTTAGCGATATTTTGCTGTATTTTATGGACTTTGGGTTCCGTTGTAGGGATATCTTCCTGTTATGAGGGATATTTGGGTGTATTTTAGGGATATTTAGGTGTATTTAATCGATATTTGGGTGTATTTTAGGCATATTTAGGTTATTTAAGGGATGTTTTAGTGTATTTTAGAAATATTTTGTTTATTTTATAGATATTCAGATGTCTTTTAGGTTTTTTTTATGGGATATTTAACGTGAATATTGTATATATATATTTGGTGTATTGTCAAGATAACTAATTACTCTTGAGTAGTATTTGGGTGTATTTTATGGGTAGTCTTGTACATTGTAGCGATATCTAGGTATTTAACCAATATTAAGGTGTATTTAAAACCGATATTAAGGTGTATTTAACGGATATTTGGGTGTATTGTAGCGGATATTAAGGTGAATTTTAGCGATATTAGATGTATTCTGGCGATATTAAGGTGTATTTGATGCGTCTTTTGGCGTATTTTAGTGATATTAAGGTGTATTTCAGAGATATTTGGGTGTATCTTACGAATGTTTAGGGGTATTTAGGTGTATAATGGGGATAGTTTGGTATTTTAAAGATATTTATGTGTATTTAAGGGATATTTGGGTGTATATTATGGATATTTAAGTGTACTTGATGGATATTTGGGTGATTTTAGGGATATTTTTGTGTATTTTAGGAATGTTTGGGTGTATTTTATAGTTATCAAGGTGTATTTTAGAGATATTTGGATGTACTTAATTGATATGTATGTATATTTAAGCGATATTTAGGTGCTATTTGGGTGTATTTTAGGGGACATGTATGTGAATGTTAGCGATAGGTATGTGCATTTTATTGATATTTAGGTGTATTTCAGGCATGTTTGGGCGTAACTTAGGGATATTCTAGCGTATTTTAGGGATATTTTGGTGTATTATGGGGATATTTGGGTGTATATTATGGATATTAAAGTGTATTTGATAGATATTTGGGTGATTTAAGGGATATTTAGGTGTATTTTAGGAATGTTTGGACGTATTTTATAGTTATTTAGGTGTATTTTAGAGATATTTGGATGAACTTAATTGATATGTATGTGTATTTAAGCGATATTTAGGTGCTATTTGGGTGTATTTTAGGGGACATGTATGTGAATGTTAGCGATAGGTATGTGCGTTTTATTGATATTTAGGTGTATGTCAGGTATGTTTGGATGTCACTTAGGGATATTCTAGCGTATTTTAGGGAGATTTAGGTGCATTTTAGGGTTATTTGGGTGTATACCAGGGAGTATTTTGTGATATTTAGGTTAATTTAAGGTAATTCGGGTGTGATTAAGGGATATTTACGTTTTTCAGGGATATTTGTGTGTATTTTTTTTTATATTTATGTGCATTTCTGGGATATTTAGGTGTATTTCAGAGATATTTGTATTTTTGGGATATTAAGTTTATTTTATGGATATTTGGGTGTATTTAAGGGATATTAGGCATATTTAAGGGATATTTGTGTGTATTTTAGATAAATGTGTGTGTATTGAAGTGATATTTAGATGTATTTTAGGAATGTTTCGGTGTATTTAAAGGATTACATTGTATTTTAGGGATGTTAAGATATATTTAATGGATTCAGATGTATTTAGGTGTATTTTTGATAATTGTGTGTATTTAAGGGATACTTGGGTGTGCTTATGGATATTAACACACATTTCGTTCAAAAATAAAATAAACCAAGAGAGAGTGAGAAAGAGAAGAGCAGGAGATAGAGAGGGAGGGTGATAGAGGGAGGTCGAGAGATGCAGAGAGAGAAGAGAGGGAGAGACGAGAGGTAGAGAGAGAGGAATAGCGAGAGAGAGAGAGAGAGAGAGAGAGAGAGAGAGGAGAGAGGGATGGAGAGATATAGGAAGGGAGGGCGAGAGAGTGGAGAGAGAGAGAAGAGAGGGAGGGCGAGAGATATAGGGAGGGAGGGCGAGAGAGGAGAGGGATGGCGAGAGATATAGGAAGGGAGGGCGAGAGAGAGAGAGAGAGAGAGAGAAAGAGAGAGAGAGAGAGAGAGAGAGAGAGAGAGAGAGAGAGAGCGGGGGGGGGGGGGGGGGCGCACGGATTGTGAATTTTTATCAATTTATGTTTTTACTTTAAGATTATTATATACCCATCGAATACGGGTCGTAAAAAGGGAACACCCATTGCGGACAGGCGGTCGGGAGCGTCCACAGCGATGTCCCCTGTCTAACTCAAACAGTTGTTGTCCGATCTTCATGATACTTGGGGAAAATGATTATGGGCACAACTTCTCGGCCAAGTTCGATAACCAGCCAAATAGTCTCAGGCACTTTAGAGTTATGTCCTTTTATACAAAAAAGTTTTCCTTTTCCGTTCTCTAAATCAAACAGTTGTTGTCCAATCTTCATGAAACTTGGGGGAAAAAGTTTATGGGCATAATATCACATCTCTCTGTCAAACTTTTCAACCATCTACCAAAATTTTCGGCGGGAGTATTTTTGCCATTTTGTTTGTATTTCTGTTTATATTGTACTTTTGTTCGAAAGTACTTTCAACTCAAAGTATTTCTACTATCATTTTATATGCATTTGGTTTAATACGACAACAAAATAAGTGTAAATTTCAAAACTTTTATTTTCTCAAGTTGTTAAATAATGAAGCTTCAGAATAAAGGTGTACACTTTGAGATTAAAACATGAGAATAAACATGGGCTTCCTAAATGATTCAAATGACACAACATACACAACAACATCGTCTGGCCATAGACAGCACTCAAAAGTACAACTCCTCTTGTATTAAAGGTGGTATCCCTCAGATTGGACCAAAAGCATGTTCATTATACATCTTAGTAAAAAATTGTTATATGAACAGATCTCGTCAAATGCTGTTTATAGATGCCTTACACCTGTCCGAAAAGTGAAATATAACGCCACAATCGTCTTTACAAACATGTTTTTCCTATCTGAGCCGAGCAGCACAGTTTGCTATTTTTAAACTAAGAAAACCATCTGACCACTAAAGTTTTAGTTCATCCACGTCATCCGCTGTGACGTCGATGTCTATTTTTAGCAGGAATTCCACTCGTTCTTATTTAATGATATTGCTACATATATAAGATGTATGCAAACTGTCGGATACTACTTTTAATGCAAAATGAGTAAGTATATGTTGTTTGTGATTGTGTGTTTTTTTGGTGTGTTTTGAGATACGAATCGGCAACTGTACCACTACACCGCTGCCCGCAGTCAATTTCAATCATTTTGAAGCCCTGTTTACATAATGAGACCAAATATTTGGAATGTGACAAATGAGAGTGATCATACAGAATTATAACAATCCACAAAGATCATAATTTACAGTATAAGAAAAATATAAAAAATATGCCTCTAATAAAACTTTTGAATCACATAATCATATAACAAGTATAAAAATGCTTGTGTGCAGAATGTTAATAATCATGTGCAATAGTAGACAATATCAAGAGGAAAAATGTGCATCAAAACGAGATATGTGTTTGAACCATTTAACAAGTACATAACACATTATATGTATTAAGAAAATACAAATTACACATCATTATAAGCATGCAGAAATATGCTAGTTACATTTTACATTACCAACTACACAATCAAATTGTAAAAATAAAAAAAGTAAGTTTTTACACAAAAAAAAAGAATTGTTAACCACTACAGTTGTTTACTGAAAGACAGAAATAAATAAAAGACCCTTTCATACAAGAATAAACTAGCCTTTCATGTCATGTACTCAAATTGCAATTTTAACAACAAATACATTATATAAGTTTTAAACAACTACTCATAGAATAAAAACAATAAAAAACAACAACAAAACAACTTAAGTTTCCATTAAACTTCAGAAAAGACATTTCTTTGAAATCAATTTTAATTTCAATAACAAAAAAAGCAAAATATAATAAAAAATGAAATATTATTCTTGTTTATGAACATAAGCAAATTATACGAACAAAAATCCTTATTTAAACAATCAGCACATTCAAGTCAAAAACTTAAGCCTTCAAACACTTACTAAAAAAAGGCAGACAAAAAGTATTTGCTGTAAATATTGCTCATTCAATTTAAATAAACAATGCCTGAAGTCTTTTTTTTGTCCAAAGTGAAATAATCAAGGAAATAAAATTCACATACAAGTGATCAGAAGTACAATTTTAAATTTTTAAATGCAAAGGTTGATAGACATTGACCATGTCAAGGTAAAGGATAAATTTCAGATAAACCAGAATGTTAAATTCTTTTCATCTCCAGCTTTTGCACCTTGAAAGTATTAGGACAGGGCTTTTCATACTTTTAAACACAGTATTATTCTTCCAATATTGCAAAATATGGACCCTTTGGAAACATCAGTTAAATGACAGTTTTTCTGCCTTTATAAGAGTTTAGAAACATCAGCTAAATGACAGGTTTTCTGCCATTTTGTAAAAGATTAGAAATATCAGTCACATGACAGTTTTTCTGCCATTTTATGAGCGTTTAGATACTTCTGTCATGTGAGTTTCTCTGCCATTTTATAAGAGGTAAAATAACTCAGTCACATGATAGTTTTTTGGCCATTTTATAAGAGATAAAAAATTTTGGTCACATGACATTATTTTGCTTTTTTATAAGAGTTTAAATACCTCAGTCACATGATAGTTTTTCTGCCATTTTATACGAGATTAGAAATTTCAGTCACATGACAGTTTTTCGGCCATTTTATTATAGTTTAGAAACATCAGTTCAATTATAGATTTTATGCTTTTTTATAAGATATGCATATACACATTAATAGTGTACACATATCTAATTTAAAGAGAACTTTGGTTGACAAAACATATTTTCTCTTTAACACATCATCCATTTCTGCTGAGAGAGAAAAACCTTATAATAAAAAGCTTAATTTGCTGACAATTTTTAATTTAAAACGGAAACAGAAATTACCGAGTAAATCTCCTGAAACAGACAAACGAATTATAAAAAAAGTGAGCCATGTGTTGTCAATGACAATACTTGGCTCTTGTATTAAACATGGCTGCCTGTGATGATTATGATACATCTCTCGACAGATACATGACCATGGCAAATAGTCAGATGCCAGGCAAAATCAAATGTTTATGTATAAATATATATTAAACTATTATTTGCAAAAGGATACAAGAAAACAACTTCAAACAATATAATCACAAATATGAACAAATGTACAAATAATTAAATATTTTATCATGTAAATTAAACAAGATTCAATCCTACCTATGCTTTATTTAATAAAATGAAGGGGTTGACATATTTAAGTGAAAATAAGTGTGTTAAATTATATTATAAATGGAGTTTTAAATCAAATTTAATGATTGACATTATAGAAATTTACTTTAATGAAGTGATTTAGTTGAGCTGAGAGTTGAATAAAAATGGAACGTGATTTAATCAAATTACGGGATAACAATTAAAAAAAAAAAACAACTTTCAAACGAACGGAAAGATAAGCTGGTTCTCTGTTTAAATTTTTTTTAATAAGACCTTTAAAGTTATTATATTTATGAGAATAAAATCATTACTTTTTTAAATAAACATACAAGAATCATTAAAAAGAACTGTTAAGTAAATATTACAAAAGAAAATATATGGCAAATAAGGACAATTCAAACAATATACAGTGAAAATTACCTAACACAATGACTAAATGACCGAAAAAATTGAAAAATAATTTTAACAATTTAAAACAACAAAATCAGGCCCTCGTATAAATGCAATTTTAGTATTCAAAATGCACTTGAAAAAGACTAAAATACATGCTCAGAAAGATTCTAGAAAATATAAAAAATATATTATATTACAGAATGTATATTTAATATAAGGACCAATACGCAAATGTGTATAGACTTTTATGTCAAAATGTATTAAAATAGAAGTAACAATAATCGAAGTAAAAACATGCACAAGAATATTATAAACATACAAATGCACTTATATTAACCTACACACCAGCATTCACACTTTGTGTAACACTATTGCACTACTTATGATGTACCATTTCTTATACTTGCAATAAAGGGAAATAACTATTGCACTTTTGTTCAGGAACAGTTATTTCCCTTATAACCCCAATACTAATTCATAATGGGGTTATTCCCCATTCTTTACAGCCCAAAGACTGTAAAACATTTCATCTAATTGGCAAATTTAGGGAAACAAATTATTCTCGAAATTGATCTGATAACAACACTCCATCTCCAAATACAATTGCAATATTATACACACTTTAAAATTTATTATTTTCTTTGCCCCATAACAAGGAATGGTACAAGTAGGCTGATTGTAACATTAGACAAATTCAGGACAATAAAGGCAAGTATACAAGACACATGTAAAATGTATCAAATACTACATCGTGTTGTAGTATCATGTTTAGGCCCACACTGAGGTAAAGTTCACGCAAATATAAAAATTCAAAAATAGAATATAACATTATAAACTGTTATAACTTTTTATATAGAATTTCTCACTGTTCCTTATCAAATATTTAATGTACTAAGTACAAGGTACATTTAAATAGGAAAATTACAGACAGTAAATATGTAATGTTTACTGGAACATTTATGAGGGCCTCAGTGAAGCAACAGACCCTGCCTATTAATTGATACTGAGGATAGACATAAACAAGAAATAGGAAAATAGAATGATCAATCTGACAAAGAAGATCCACAAACTCATTAGAATTCCCGAACTATGAGCAGTGCATATGTGAATAATTACACTACTGTCAATGTATTTCCTTTACAAATGCAGCTTGAAGTAGGCATATCACAAAAAAAAAATAATTTATATCTAGAAGATAAATTTTGACATACCTAAAAGTTCATGCCCTTAGCATATATAAAATTGATACTTAAATAATCATAAAGCATACTTTTTTCCACCAAACTGAATAATTTAAAGCGTAAGGAAATAACTGTAACAAAGTGGATGTTTTTTGCTTATACAGTCCGTATGTTTGTTTATTGGGTTTATCATCCCACCAACAGTATTTCAGTTATCTGGAGACGATGTTCACTTGAAACAGATATAGTGCTGCCTTCACTTCACCTATATTTGCTTGAGCATTAGCAAGGAAGCTGTTCCATTACCATTTTTTACAATTTAATATGTCGTGGTCCGGAATCAAATCCGGGGCCTCCCATACCTGTAGCCGATGCTCTACCGATTGCATTACCAGGTCAGGTATATAGAGTCTGTTATTTCTATGTTATCCTATACTATTTTATGGAATTATTTTGTTTGTTTTATACATAACATTACGCTTATTATCATGGCCAATTGTAATCGACTTACAAAAAAGAAACAATTAAAGTCAACTAGTTATTCAACAAAAAACAATTATAAAAAAAAAAATATTGAGACAAACTTTTGACAAACCTGATATACAAATAAAATAAGTGCTAAAAAGTACAATCCTGCACCATACAATACATACATGTATATGAAAAACAAGACAATATGAACTCTTCACATGATCAGGGAGGAAATGTGCAAATATTAAACTATATACTAAAAAATGAAGAACAATCAAATATTACATCTCATTTAAAAGAAATTGCATACATTCTTTGAAGGCATTAATAAAACTGTGCATTTGATAAAATTGTGAAAGATGAACTTTGGCTTTGAAGGTAGAAAAATACAACTACTTATAATCTAAGTGGCACCTATAACATTGCTGTTTGTGTTGTGAGGAAAAAACAATTATTGATTTGTTGAGAGTCCATATATTGCTATCATAAACTGTACAATTTCTTAAAAAAACTGTATGTTAAAATCACTTAAATGACATATCTAGTGGAAAATGTTAATTTCAACAAACGTGGTACAGTTTCTTTCAACAAAAGTCAAGCAATAGTAGACAAATCTCATCTGCAGACAAATGAGAAGTAAATTTAAACCCCATATACCAATTATCTATTTATTAAAAAAAGTACCCAGAATATAAGGATTATCTAACTTCAAAGATAATATGAAATAATACTCCAATAAGCATTGCTCTCCCCAACTCCTTCCCACTCCAAAAAGAAGATAAAACGAGAAAAGGCAATTTGTGTTCAGGCCATAGAATCCATGAAATGTTGCTTTGTTGGTGCTGTTGTTGAAATGTATGTATATCCTTTGGGAACCTGTATTGCTGTACTGTGACGATGATTTTTTAGGCTTATGATTGTTGATTCTCCTGTTGCTGATGTTGTTTCTATTGACAATAGATTCGGTAAAAGCAAGTGTGTTTGTTGATTCATTTATGATGTTTTTCTTAATACGTACCTTATCATCAAGGAAGCATCTTATTTGAAGGATTAAGAAATCACCTAAATAGTATCATATATTATCACAGTCCCTGTATATATCCACTGATATATGTTTTAGGCTATTTTATTTTAAAGGCAATTTTCTGTTAAGTGTTGATACAGTTGTTAACATTCCTTATGCTAAAACTTTAATTGTCCTATACAGGTGCTTATGTTGTACTTATAAATATTCAATATAGCTTCTACTGACTGAAGAATTTGTGTATTGAAATGAGGCCGAATCTTTCATCCAAAATTTTCCAGTTAAACCAACCTGCATTCTAACTACATGTCAACACTAGCCCTCCCCCGACCTCGCACTTTTATATGTATCGCCTGAGTGCATTCATGATAAAGATCTAACAATGTTTCGCTCTTACCAGTTCATGCTTTTTACAATATAATGCTTCCTTTGTTCCCTTCAGCCTTTAGAACACTTAAACTCAAACTTTCACCTTATTGGTCAAAAATTGGTCCTGCAAGGTTGGTTTTCTTCCACTCCAGCCAGGTGACCTGGTACATACTGGCACCAGTTGGGGGTCCAGTCCCTGGGTCTATGGAAAACCTTGTCTGTAAATACCTAATCATCCTTGTTCATCGGACCCTGAGGTGTGTTCGTCTATACTTTCCTCCGTAGAAACCCGGCTGAAAACAAGAATAGTAAAAGCAACGATAAAAAGTAGTCCATGCAAGAAAAAAAAGCAATTTAAGAAAAGGTTACAAGTGTCAAAAGAAGGTGGAGCAAAAAACTAATACTTGGGACTGGCAACAGACAGACAATCCTCCTAATTTGTAATATAGGTCTGGAAAATCAAAGCACTGAAATGTTGGTTATTTTCCTAAATAAGATATGTTTCATTCATAAAACATTTTAATCAAATTATCTTTCAGTATTTCTCATGATTATGACCCCTGATCACTTTGTGACTATCCCTCTAAAGATTGTGTTGTCTTTAGGGTTGAGAAAATAAAAGCATAGAAACATGTTGTTTATTTCTCAACACTTTTTTACCCATTCAAAGCTAAACAACCTACCAGAGCTGCAAAAATGTAATGTGTGAATATGTGTCACAAATTTCCATACATCAGTTATAGAAGTTCACGGATTACCACACAATATAAACATATGTGAAACAAGGATGGTATGTTTCCATGTATCATAAACATATGCTAAACTGTGACCTACTGCTTTAATAATAGAAGCACTTCTGGATTGGTTTTCACATATACTTTGTAGTAAAGGCTTTCCACAAATGCTTAAAGTCGACTTTAAAGTAACCTAGTCATAGCTTAGTATAGGTACATGGCATATCTCATCATAGCTTAGTATAGGTACATGACATATCTCTTCATAGCTTAGTATTGGTACATGGCATTTCTCTTCATAGCTTAGTATAGGTACATGACATATCTCTTCATAGCTTAGTACAGGTACATGGCATATCTCTTCATAGCTTAGTATTGGTACATGGCAAATCTCTTCATAGCTTAGTATTGGTACATGGCAAATCTCTTCATAGCTTAGTATAGGTACATGGCATATCTCTTCATAGCTTAGTATTGGTACATGGCATATCTCTTCATAGCTTAGTATAGGTACATGGCATATCTCTTCATAGCTTAGTATTGGTACATGGCATATCTCTTCATAGCTTAGTATTGGTACATGGCATATCTCTTCATAGCTTAGTATTGGTACATGGCATATCTCGTCATAGCTTAGTATTGGTACATGGCATATCTCGTCATAGCTTAGTATTGGTACATGGCATACATGTATCACTTCATAGCTTAGTATTGGTACATGGCATATCTCTTCATAGCTTAGTATTGGTACATGGCATATCTCTTCATAGCTTAGTATTGGTACATGGCATATCACTTCATAGCTTAGTATTGGTACATGGCATATCTCTTCATAGTTTAGTATTGGTACATGGCAAATCTCTTCATAGCTTAGTAAAGGTACATGGTATATCTCTTCATAGCTTAGTATTGGTACATGGCATATCTCTTCATAGCTTAGTATTGGTACATGGCATATCTCATCATAGCTTAGTATTGGTACATTGCATATCTCTTCATAGCCTAGTTCAGGTACATGGCATATCTCTTCATAGCTTAGTATTGGTACATGGCAAATCTCTTCATAGCTTAGTAAAGGTACATGGCATATCTCATCATAGCTTAGTATTGGTACATGGCATATTTCTTCATAGCTTAGTAAAGGTACATGGTATATTTTGTCATAGATTAGTATTAGGTACATAGTGTATCTCTTCATAGCTTAGGATAGGTACATGGCATGCAGAATCAGTCATACTTCATGTATACTGAAATATTTGCATCACAAACCAGCCAGTAAGTGTGACAAATGACAATTATTCCAGCAAGCAGAGTCCAGAGATATAATCCACAATGTTGAGCTTCTTTTGGAGAAAAATAGTTCAAAACCATCTCAATGCTTTTTATTTTCTTAATTTAAAGACAACACAATTTTGTTAAAGTTGGTTATTATCACACATCATTTATTAATCAGTGGTTATTAATTTCATTTTTAAGACAATTCACCCATGACCAACATAAGACCAAGCCAAATTAAATGGTCTCTTATCTGTGTACTTACTCTTGGTGGTTCCAGTTAAAAGAGTCAACAACTTAAAACTTTTCAGCCCCTCATCATAAATTTTGTTTTTTGTTTCATCAAAACGACACAATTATGGTTATATTGGCGATGTCCAGCTAATATTTAGTGGAGGATGACCCAAGTTTTATGTCTGGGTAGAACCACCGTCGCACCACAGGTTAGCTGGAAAACCTCTCCACAAGAAATTTTTTGCCCAGACTTGGACTCAAACCCATGCAGTGAGGGGCTGAGGAGTTACAAGTCAGCTCTCCCCTTCAAACAAGATACAAAAAACAAGTAACTTTGCTTACCTTTCTGACTGACGGTAAGATGGGTTTGGGAGAGAATGAGATCGACCCGTCCTCTTGAACTCCTCTACAATGTTCTCCTTATTGAGGTCCCTGTATGGATGTTTGAATGATTTGTGCTTCAGCACACTCTTGATGAAGATCTAAAATGAAAAGAACAAAAAGGATGGAAATATTATCAATATACCGTAGTTACAAAAATATATAAAAGTTAAGGACAAAGCAATTTTATAAGTAACAGTCAACCAGTACAGGTTTCAAACCTTGGACACGAATCTCATTTCTTTATTTGCTTGTTGAGTTTATTATTCCACCCACAATGTTCCAGATATCGTGAGAACTTGAAGCAGATTTAGTGCTGCATCTACTGTATATAGCTTGCCAGGAACACCTGGTATGATACCCACACTCTGTAACATTACCCTTACACTGGACCAAACATTCATTGAGCTACCTTTATATTTGTTGGAGCTTTTAGCAAAGTGATATACTTCTGCCAATTTTAATGACTTAAACATGTCGCATCCAGGTTTGAACCTGGGGCCTCCTGTTTCTGGAGGTCAAATGATTTCACTACCAGGTCTGTTAAGTTCCTTTCAGAAAAAAGTTCTGGGATCATATTCATAAAGAACCTTCGGCGCCATATGACCTATCAAGTGTCGGTGTGCCGTAAAACCCAAAACACATAAAGAACCTAAATTATCTATTTTTAATTATCTAAACTAAACAAAATTCTTAAATCTTAAAATATTTCCTCAGATGTAAGATAATTTCATAAATTTCATTTACAAAACCATTAATTTACAAAATTTCTTAAGATTCTTCCAAATCTAAGGAAATTTCTTAGCTTAATTATTTTTTTTTTTTTACTAAGAATCTTTATAAATACAACCCCTGGCTTTTATTCAATAAATATGTCCTTAAACTCTTTATAATTCATAGTAAATGTATAGGATTAAAACAATTTTCTTGATTTTCTTTACAAAAAAGATTTACATATTTTTAAACACATGCATTTTTAGCATATAATTATATAACCTAGATTAAACTAGTCTACAAATAAACTTTAAGTTGTGTTGATGCTGCTGAAGATAAAAGGAATAATTGTGACTGCTTTAAAAAGCCGTTATAAGGCATATGCATGAGGAAAAGGGTTAAGTAACCTAAACTGTGCAAAAGATTACACCATGATATGGTAAATGTTATGAGAGAGAGAGATGGAGCGATTGAAACAAGTAAAATAAAACATGCTCATAGATTTGAAGCTTTTCTTTCTTCAGGCAAAAAGAGATGCGATAAAGAAGAATGAAATAACAATTTTATAAAAAAAAAAAAAAAAAAAAAGTCAGGAAACAGAGGAGATGATCTTATACTGTCAAGTCATCTTGGAATTAAAATGAAACTCTTTATCATTTGGATGCCATAAAAACTAAGCTCATGTTTTCTTACAGCATTGTTTTTTAAAGTAGGACACAATATTTATGTAACAGTGTTTGCAAAAGAATTGAAAAAAAGTTTTAACTCTTGACCTGCTATTTGCGTATTTATAAGGCTTAGGCCAGTAGTTTAGATCCAAATCAGTCAGTTCCCAGCTGGGAGCTGTCTGATCAGGATCTACACTATTTGCTGCTCAGTCTCTGTTTATAAGTATATCAACCCTGACATGTAACATATATATATATCCCAGCTGGGAGCTGTCTGATCAGGATCTACACTAGTTGCTGCTCAGTCTCTGTTTATAAGTATATCAACCCTGACATGATGTCATATGTATATATATATCCCAGCTGGGAGCTGTCTGATCAGGATCTACACTAGTTGCTGCTCAGTCTCTGTTTATAAGTATATCAACCCTGACATGATGTCATATGTATATATATATCCCTGCTGGGAGCTGTCTGATCAGGATCTACACTAGTTGCAGCTCAGTCTCTGTTTATAAGTATATCAACCCTGACATGATGTTATATGTATATATATATATATATCCCTGCTGGGAGCTGTCTGATCAGGATCTACGTTATTTGCTGCTCAGTCTCTGTTTATAAGTATATCAACCCTGACATGATGTTATATGTATATATATATATATATCCCAGCTGGGTACTGTGTGATCAGGATCTACACTAGTTGCTGCTCAATCTCTGTTTATAAGTATATCAACCCTGACAAGATGTTATATGTATATATATATATATCCCTGCTGGGAGCTGTCTGATTAGGATCTACATTATTTGCTGCTCAGTCTCTGTTTATAAGTAAATCAACCCTGATATGTAACATATATATATCCCTGCGGGGAGCTGTCTGATCAGGATCTACACTATTTGCTGCTCAGTCTCTGTTTATAAGTAAATCAACCCTGACAAGTAACATATATATATCCCTGCGGGGAGCTGTCTGATCAGGATCTACACTATTTGCTACATAGTCTCTCTTTATAAGTATATCAAGCCTGACATGTAACATATAGAATGTTAAAGCAAAAAACTCTGAGAATTTAGGAAGGGTTTTTTACAAAATGTAGCAAGCTAGAGGTTAAAACACTTAACTTGTTAAAATATGAAACAAATGCCATTATGACCAGTTTTGATAAATTTATTGTGTATCACCAGGTTAGTTAGTCTGGTAAACTTCTTAAGCTCTCAGTGATGTGATATTTTCATGTTATTTTCTTAATTGGTTTTAAACGGTTGTAAAATTTACGAAAATTGTGTATATGCTGCTTTTTAACATGCTGATATATTACTTATAGTCTTTCATAATCTTTACTGAATGGTGTTGTACACTTTAATGTTGTTTTTAAATTCTTATGCATAATAACATCTATATATAACATTTTATTGTAAAATTATGGGACTCTAAAAAAAAGTGTGTCTTTGTCTGTACTGAACAGCCATTTCAAGTTTCTGGGCAATAATTTCAAGAACTATTGACAAAGGCCCGTATCCAGCAACCATTCTTAAGCCTAAAGTCATGACTTAAGCCCAAGTCACAATTTTCATTCCAACAAAAATAAGATTACCTATGAAGTTTCAATGTGATTTTTAGCTGAAAGAAGCAAAGTTAAACTTGTAATGCACAAATACAGACATGTAGCTAAACACATAATGAAGATATTGTGGATAGAAAACCATGACTTGAGCAATTCTTACTTAGCAATGGTTGGTGTTTAGTATAATGTTATATGTTTAAAGCAGGATATTATAGTAAAGGCAGCACCTTATGTAGATATAACACTTGTTTGCAATGATAAGTGGGGATTAAGGCTTCGCTGTTCACACAGATCTAGGGCATAAATAAACAGCATTTTAAAGGACATTTTCAAGTAACAATGATGTATTTGGTTATTTGAAGAAAAAGTTCTTTGGTCCAAAGTCTTAGACACCACCTTTAAAACCCGCTTGTTGATGTCCTAAATTTAGAATATGACATGTAACACCACAGACATGATTTTGAGGGCTAAATCCCATCTCTGCATATGCAGCATAGTTAGTTGTTCTAGAACAAACCGTCAGAAGTTTGGAACTGCTTGGCTACAAACACACGGATAAAGTTAATATTATTTTGATTTTTCTTTCATTGAGTTAACAGGGCTTAACCCTTTCCTGCATGTATACGCCTTTTTATGTCTTTACAAACCATTTACAATCATTAGCAGAATCTGAATGACTAAAGGTTTATATGTAGAGTGGTTCAGCCTTTAATCTTTTATTACAAGTTGAGCATACATTTTATTAAAATCCTTTTATCTCTTTTAAAGAAAAACAACAAAATCAAGCAAATTTTCAAAATTATAGATGGACTTTTAATGAAAGTTATTGTTTATGCTAGATTACCATTAAAATTGTGAAAAAAATGATCTTAACTAAGAACTTGAATGTATATATGGTTTGTTACCATTCCCAAGAGAATGGTTAGTTTTTGTAATATGTAGAAATTGAGTTTTAAATATAGGCAAACAGTTAGTTAAAATGTTGAGGATTTAAAAGAAATACTTTTAAAACAAAAGTCTAAAATATCCATTCATGCAAAAATATACTCACTTTAAAGGGAGAAAAATTACCTTCTTAAATGAAGACTTGCACTTTTGGGAACCCTGATCATATTTCAGAGTGTGAAACAAATTTGTGTCATTATAAAACAGGTTTACAAATTATTATTAAGCTTTTAGAAGAAACATGATCCGTGGAGTAAAAGTGTTAAAAAAGTAACAAAAGGTTTCGAATTTCAGATTTTGTATGCCAATGACTTGTTTTATAACTGAGAAAATTAGGTGAATTTTTTTTTTAAGTTTTAGTAAAAGATTTCAAATTTCAGATTTGGTATGCCAATGACTTGTTTTATAACAAAGAAAATAAGGTCATTTTTTCATTTAAAGTTTCAGTAAAAGAAGTAAAGTCCATTGAAATTCACAATCTCATATGTTAGAGAGTACATCAAAACTTCCAGGATTAAGCCTTCATAGTAAATCAGGCAAGAGACTAAAATATTTTCTATTTATAAATTTATTATTCTAAACAAGAACTATCATCAAATATGATGAATACCTCCAGCTTTTTCTATGTCAGTTATATTCATTTAATTTTACAAAAGGGCCATCACTCAGTAAAATTAAGCTGGGATGGGATGGGATTTGCCGGCATTTTTGCCAAAACAGTGCAGCGACATTTCTGTCATTATAGCACAGGGGCACTTATGAGGTGCCCAGGGACTGAACCCGGCCGGTCCATTATACTGATACCAACGAGTCAGGCTTAATTGCTGTCCTCTAAGCCCCAAGCCTTAGGAGGGAGCCACTACTACCAACTTTAAAGTCTTTGGTTTGACCTGGTCGAGGTTTGAACCCACGACCTCCCGATCCGCAAGCCGACGCTATAGCTCTTGAGCTATTGCGGCCGGTACAATTAAGCTGATCATTAGGTGCTTGCAATATAAGCAATCAGGTTTTGTACATTCCAGCCCTATAAGCAATCAGGCTTTGTATCTTCCAGCCCCATAAAGTTTCATCAAAATCTGAATAATGGTCAATAGCCAAAAAAATGATGTGGCAAAATATCATCAACAGAAGGACTAACCAACCAATATGATTCTAATAAAACCCCAATATACCTTGCAATCTGGATTTTTTATTTTTTTCTGTGAGGATGTTTGCTAATATTTAGCCCTTTTACTCATGCATATGTCATTTTATGCCCTTGTAATTTGCATTCACAATTATCACTAATCTTAGAATCTGCACAACTAGGGGTTAATGTGTAGAATGGCTAAACCCAGGATCTATTATTATATGCTGAAGATCAAACTTTCAAAACTACTTCAAACTGTTATATTTAAAGAAATCAAAGCAACAAACTTTGGTGAAACTCAGAATCATATTCCTTCACTTTGAATGAAAGGTTTAAACAAGAATAATAATCTAACCAGTGTTTCCAATTTGGGAACATGTTTGACCAGGTTGTCCACCTCTTCGTCTGTCACAGTAACCAGTGTACAGTTCTCCTCTTCTGTAGGCAGTGGGTACTGCCCCTCACTAGTCACCCATGGGTGCTCCTGGAACAAATAAAACATCATTTTTGTTTGTTTGTTTACTGGGTTTATTGTCCCGCCAACAGTACTTCAGTTATCTGGAGATGCTGTCCACTTGAAGCAGATATAGTGCTGCCTTCACTGTGTGTAGCATGCCGTGAACACCTGGCATGATACCACACCCAGTCACATTACCCTTACACTGGGCCAACCAGTCGTGGCACTACCCTTTGCTTGAGCGTTAGCAAGGGAGCTATACCATGACCATTTTTGATGACTTTAGCATGTCGCAGCCCTGGATCGAACCCGGGGCCTCACATACCTGGAGCCGACGCTCTACCGATTGAGGTACCAGGTCCGATCAATAAGGAGTAAGAAGCAAAAACATAAACTATCCCTATAAGTGCTATGGCTACCTTGCTTCATAGCAGTGATTTGTACAGGACCTGAATTGTTATTTAATACAAACTAAACTAAATTTATCAAACGAGTTCAGGAAAAGTAATTAGGCTCGAGCCTATGACGAGCTTACTATCATTTTTCCTGGATGAGTTTTATAAATGTTTGTATTAAATTATCAGTGTCAGAGGCTTTTTACCACATGATTTTTAGTCGCTAATATATGATTTTACCAATTTTAACAGCAATACTTGGTGAAATAGTGGTTTGAGATGATCTTCATTAGGATGACATCATCAATCTAAAGGCTGTAGACTGTACACTAGTGCAATATAACAGAATAAAGTTTGTACAATGATGATAATAAATAGTTCGTACAACATAAGAAAGTTCTTCAAGGAAAGCTATTTGCCTAGTGTATAGAATTATGTCAAATTAAAAATTTTCATTTATCAATTTAACTGTCATATATCTTAAGAGATGATTCGTGAATTATCCAAGGAGTTCCGATTAAATTTTCAAGTGGAACTACTTTCCTGGTCAATCATTTGTGACTACTGAACTAACTCTGAAATGTCCAATCAGAGGAGTTCCAGCTGCGGACTGATGTAAAAACAAATGACAATGAGGAATCTGTCGAACAATGCCATTGTTTTTGCCTTCTTTAACTTCAACCTATCTTCAACATACTTTAGCATATTTTGTGAATATTTGTAAGAAATACATTTTAGGCATTATCTTTTTCAATGAACAAATAAAAAAATGTGATTCTGTATGTATCATTGCACCAATCTGGGGTAATTGTACAGAAGGCCAATTTTCCCGAGGAGTTTGGATTACTGAAGGCAGAATTACCCAAGGAGTTTGGATTACTGAAGGCAGAATTACCCGAGGAGTTTGAATTAATGAAGGCTGATTTAGCTGAAGAGTTTGGATTACCGAAGGCAGACTTATCCAATGAGATTGGATTAATGAAGGCCGAATTACCCAAGGTGTTTGAATTAATGAAGCCAGATAACCCAAGGAGTTTGGATCTAAAGGAATGTGTAGAAGCACATACTATACCTTTAGGCTAGGAAGAGTGATTCTAGAGTCGGGATTCTTGTCCAACATCAGCAGTATTAGCTCCTTCAGAGAGCTAGACACTTCTGGTCTGAAATAGTAATAAGTCCATCAATTAATCAATCCAATTAATCAACAGTCAATCAACCAATCCATCAGTCTAGTAACAGAAAATATATTAAGTAAACTACATATGGAATACATAGAAACCAAATAAATAAAAAAAATGTCAAGAGCAGAGCATGACATGGCATAAAACATTTGGTTTAATAAATATAAATTATTTGGTTATAAATTTGGTGGAGAAATTATTCACATTGTACTTTGCCAAGAAAACACAACAAAAGGCAATAACTCTGTAATTATCAATGCAATCTCAGTTATCTCCCCCATACGTACAATTAATTTCACATGAATATGAATCAAGCAAGTTGAAAGGAATTCCGTTTACTAAAAAAAGAGGAGGTATCTGCACAAGACACTACTAGACAGACAGCTGATATTAGCAATAAAACTTTTTTGAAATTTAAAAAAGTTTTATTCGTTACATCACACAGACAGTTATGGTCATATTGGTGACGTCCATCTAATTATTGGTGGAGGAAGACTGAGTAGAACCATCAGTGCACCACATGTTAACTGGAAAACCTCCCCACATGAAAGTTCTCACCCCGACCAGGAATCGAACCCATGTAGTGAGGGGCTGAGGAATTACAAGACGGCAACTTGAAACAGCTCAGCCATGGGCGCCCCATTTAAAAATGAAGAAAGACAAAAAAGTAGGAATAAATAAGTTAAAAAGTAGAAGTTATTTATACTTATAGACTTATATAAAAACAACAATAACTATATATACAAATAATGACAACAAAAAATAAATAAAATAAAAAAGAACAAAAATTGATTGAATAAAAAACCTATTTAATGTGAATAAGTAAAGAAAAGAAAGTTATATTAAATGATGTACAAAAACAACTATTTTTTTCTGCTCTCTCCTTTCTCTAAGTCAACAAAGTAAACCATTCTATTGCTGAGCACTTATTGATCAGGCTCTGGCAAATAGTGTAGATCCTGGTCTGTCAAGATCTAAACTTTCCTTCAATGAGTCTTAAGAAATATATGTAACATTACATTTTCATGTAGTTGTTTGCAAATAATTTATTTTTGGTATTGCTTATAAAGTAAAATGAAAAAGAAAAAGACTTGTTTTCCCAAGATTCATCATTGGTTGCTTAGCAACCCATTATATCTATGACCCCAGGTGTGTGGTAGCAATAAATAAAGGATTTGTTTTAGTGTTGTGTCTCACGAAATATTCAACAACTTCTCAAAGAAATCTTTTCATAGTGAAGTTTGCAAATTAAGAAAAATGGTGAAAGGAAAGGTGGATTTATTTCAGAATGGATATCAGAAAACATGTTATGATTTATAAGATTTACTAGGGCTTAAATATAGAATGAAAGCAAATTTCTCTAAAAAAAGAAAAAGCAAAAAAACAACTTGCACAGAAAGACAAAACAGCTTGTTTGCTTGTTTTTGTGTGATTTTTTTTAAATATTTTCGCTTCATTTTATGTCATGCATTACTTATTTATTAAAAAAAAATAATATTAATGGGTCTCAAAATACATGCACCATGCTATGGCTAAAGGTTCTTTTATGACAAAATCTTCTTTTTGTATTTTCTCATTTAAAAAAAAAAAAAGGGTAATAAATCAGCTTGAAGGAAAAAAAAAACTTATAGTAAAAACATCACTCTTAACAATTAAATCTACATTTCTTGTTACCAACAGTAACCGGTCATGCCATCTATGCATCATCTCATGTCATTTTCAACGGGTTTTAAATTACAAATACAAACCTAGTCATTAAAAAATACACAGGATGGATTCCCAAAAACAATATTATATCTGTCTGTTTAATATCTAATAAGTTATTAATCAGAGTTTGTTAATGCAATATTATTGCTTACAATAAATGACAAAAAATATGAAAGTTCAAATGCACCTCTCCTAGTGATGTCTGGCAGCTTTTCCATAAAAGACAACTCATATAATCTTTGGGTGAGAATTCATTTCTATGGCTGTAATACTAAGAATATGATCAATTCAACATTTAAAGTGCACACATATATACATAAAGCTGATCTAGAGGTACTGGACCTGGTAGAACGTCGGCTCCAGGTACGGGAGGCCCCACGTTCGATCCTAGGTCGCGACACATCAAACTTGTTAAACATGGTAATGGTATAGCTCCCATGATAATGCTCAAGCAAATATAACAATAGTTCCATGACTGGTTGACCCAGTGTCAAAATAAAGTGACTCTGCAGCGTGGCTCAGATAGGAATTACCTGTTAGCCATGACAAGTGGGGATTTATGTTGCACTGTTCAGATAGATCTATGGCATTAATTAACAGCATTTTGAGAGATCTTTTTAAGTAACAATGACTTATTTGGTTATTTGAGGTAAAAAAGAATCTGGTCCGAACTGTTGAACACCACCTTTAAGGCTGTGAAGTAGATTGCCTCTTTTACTTCTTTTCAAACCAATATGGATCCCTGTCTTATACAGTCACTGTGCAAAAATTGACACTGTGACCAGCTGCATTTATCCTCAGAAGATTGTTCGTCTGCTGATGAAGTCCATGGCTTGTAGATAAAAGCTCCAGGTCAGCTTTCACATAAATATATGTGTACAGTTGAAACTTTGAATCGTTCATTTACATTTATTACACCTAACATGAATTGCTTTTTTTAAAATTGCCATAGACATGTCATTTGAAAATCTGTAATGTCCCATGTAACATTATTGCATGAGGCTCAAAATGGAATGCTGTTTTTTTTCCAGATCACATATTCAAGGGAGCTAACTGCATTATGCATACAGTATACAGTCCATGTCAATGTATGATTATTAAAATGTGTGCATGGCATTCATTCTGATGCTTGCATTGTTTACCAAATAACATTTTGCTGCTCAAGCTATTTTTGTTTGATATTTCAATTTATTAGAGAAATGCAACCAAGTTGTTTAATCTTACCATTGGATAAAATGTTTTTTGTTGATTTAATTGTGATATCTGGCAAAATAAAATAAATAATAAATATCACATCCCACAGTGGGTACTGGAACTAATGTTCCCTCTTGACAAATTAATGTCTACCTCACCTTGGTTGACATTATTTGTCTTGGGTTAACATTCCATTCCATTGCCTTCACTGGGATGTGTTATATATATTAATTACCAAACATAGTAATAAATAAATAAATATATGTATTTAGGGTTTTATGGCACACCGTCACTTGATAGGTCATACAGCAACGAAAAAAATAATAATATATATATAATTTTTTTAGAAGAGATTATGAACACTTACTGTTCAGGGAATATCACAGGGTCTTTAAGTATTTTCTTATGAAGACTGAGCGGCATATCATCTTCGAAGGGACAGCGTCCAAACACGAAGCAATACAGGGTGATCCCCATAGCCCAAATATCCAGGGCCTTACCACTGAAGTTCTCCTTCTCTTCTGTAATAAAATAAACCAATATGAACGTCAACACCAAAAAAACAAAAACAGAAAAAACTATACAAATGTAACAGCCTTGTATCAAAAAAATGTTAAACGTGTTGGTAAGGCTGAGTACCTAGTCTTCAAGCTATCTGAACCAAAAAAATAACAGCAACAGACAAATAACTTATCACAGTGGTCATTGAGGCAAAGTTCACAGTTGGCTTGAGTAAGCAAAAATGGCAGCTCTTCATATATCTTTTATTATTATTCTTAGCCTGCATGCACTGTTCAGGTTTTGGCAGAGAGTGAAGATCCAGGACTGCAAGACTCAGCTACAATATCTTTCCTTCCCAATCTCTAGCAGTATGATTTGTTATGTCTGTATGTAAGTTATAGGCCAAAAACTTAAGTTTAGTACATATTTATTTCAAGGGGGTATCAGACAGTTTGGATCAAAATATTTTTCTTTAAATAACCAACTACCTGAAAAGAGCCTGCAAAATGCTGATGTCCTAGATCAGTGAGAACAGTGGAACATACATCCACATTGCTCATTGCAAACAGGTATTTCCTATCTGACCCACACTGCAGAGATAGCTATTTAAACTAGGAAAACCACATGACAACTCACTTTCGAGATTACGTATTATCATCATCTGGGGTTATCCACTCTGACGTTGGTATCTATTTTTAGCATATATTTAATGATTGAACTCTTAGAATATTTTTATCGTGTTTTGTACTGTTTACTAATGTGGACCGTGTTCAAACCATCTTTACTTATAATAAAGTATGAGTTTATGCAGAAAATATGCAATTAATTTTTATCACTTAATTAAATTATCTTTAATTAAGAAAAAATCCTAAGAATTTTTTTAGACTAAATGATTTTATGAATAAAATTTAACACATGTTCTTATATCTAAGGAAATATTTCAAGATTTAAGAAAATTTCTCATTTTAAGTCAGAAAAAATAACTTAAGATTCTTGATATATATGACTCCTTGCTGATCTAGATCTACAATATTTACTTTAGCCTTATCAGTACATGCCATGAATGCCAAGAGTTAATAATAAATAAAGAATGATGATGGTACAACAGTCTACGCACTGACATAGAGAGGAATGGGATTGGGATTTGCTGGCATTTTTGCCGATACTGTGCAGTGACATTTCTATCATTATAGCACAGGGGTACATGTACTTATGAGGAGCCCAGGGACTGAACCCTGCTGGTCCATTATACTAACACTGATGAGTCAGGCGTAATGCTATCCCCTTAGCCCCAAGTGTTAGGAGGGAAGCCACTACTACCAACTTTAAATTCTTTGGTTTGACCCGGCTGGGGCTTAAACCCATGACCTCCCGATCCGCAAGCCGACACTCTACCAAATGAGCTACTGCCACAGGTCCAACATAAAGAGTCTCCTGAGAGGGTCTCTACAGCCACATATCCCTGTGTCTGCCATGTTGGCTTCATCCATCAACAGTTAGGTTTTACATAATGTAAGAATAGTTTTTTTCAGTCCTCCATATATGGGCGCAGCATAGAAACCATCAGTGACCTATTCTGCCAGATCTATTGAATCCTAGCTTTCTCTTTGAGTTTGTCACTAGGGATAATGCTCAAACTGGAAGATATTTCTGGCACAAACTTAAATGTAAAAAGCAGTTTTTACAAGCACTCATCATTGCCACTTTCCACATTTCTTTCATTATAATTTCTTACAATTTTACAAGTGCATTCTCACATTTGTTTTGCCTGTGAAAAATGTTAAGGTATTGTGGCATAAGTAAACGTGAATGCATTTTACCTCTCAGCAATGTTTGCCCTCAGTAATAAGTTGAATTTTTTTTTGCTCTTCATAATTTCATAATATCATGTTCACTTCTACACATGCATGAATACGCACACAAAGCAAAGAGCAAGACCTTGTTGCTATGGTTACCTTTGAGTGCCTCAGGAGCCATAAAGGCAGGGGTACCGGCAGTACTGGTGAGGAACACATCATTGCCTGTAAACTCATTGCTCACACCAAAGTCTGCTATCTGGAAACAGGAAATAAAAAAAATGAAGACACGCCAAAATACATTAAAACAAACTGAAGAAGAAAAAAAACTATTTGGAACCATTTAATCACCTCAATGCTTGATTTTATTTTTGTTTCTTAACACATTGCCGCAAAATTATTATGGCCATAATAGCATCATCTAGCTATTCTGATTAAGAAAGATGGTAGAACCAACGGCACACCGCAAGTCAGCTGGAACACCTTCCCACATTTAGTCCTTCGCCACAAACGGCACTCAAATCTATGTGGTTAGAGGCTAAGCAGTCAGGAATTACGAATCAGCGATTCTACAAATATGCCCATCCTCACTGCTTGCTCAAACTCAATAGCTTCAAAACTGTTATGTGCACATAAACACTTTTTGCAAACCAAATCCTGCTTCAAATAAATATTTACCAATTTACAACTATAAAACATCTCAAGCTACTTCAGACTTTTGATTAAACCATAAGCCTTAGTGCTTCTATGTACACATCAACTCTTTGAACAAATCCCTCTTTAAATAAATATCTAGCACATTAAAGCTGTAAAATATTTTGGACTTAAATTACTACTTACGACTTTTGATTGAACCTAGCTCTTTGATTAGCAGCACAGTTGAATACTGGCCTAGCAGACTGCTTACTTAAACAGGGTAGTTCATTTGAAACATTTTGAAGACCTTAATTCAAATGATCAAACAGTTGCTCAGGAGAATATCAAACATCTACAGTGAACTTAATTAAAAAAAACTACCCGGTAGGTAAATCATGTTTGTTTTTGTGTTGCATCCCACCAACACAATTATGGACGTATTGGCAACATCCAGCTTATAGTTAGTGGAGGAAGACCCCAGATGTATGTCTTGGTAGAACCACTGATGCACCAGTCTGGAAAATCTCCCAACATGACAAGTTCTCTGCCTGACCGGGACTAAAACCCATGAGGTGAGGTGCTGAAGAGTTACACTAACTCGACCATGGGCGCGTCAGGTAAATCTAGGAGTGAAAATATGTTTGTATACTGGGTTTATCGTCCCACTAACAGTATTTCAGTTCTCTAGAGACTGTGTCCACTTGCAGCAGATATAGTGCTGCCTTCACAGTGTATAGCATGCCATTAACACCTGGTATGATACCATACCCAGTCACATTATTCTGACACCAGGCCAATCAGTTGTGGAACTACCCTTATATTTGCTTGAGCAATGGAGCTTTACCATTACATTTTTAACGACTTTGGTATGTCGCGGCTCCCGTGGCTCCCAGTGACAACAAGAACAAAACACTTACCTTAATATGATCGTCATCCCCAAGTAGAAGGTTGGAAGGTTTGATATCTCGATGAATTATCTTTTGATGATGTACTGAAATACAGACATATATAACTGTAATTTCATATTTCTTTTTACTGATTGCCTGATGCATGAATTCATGCAAAATGTGTAGATCCAGATTGGACAGCTATTGCTTGGAGCCGTGTGATCTGGATGTACACTATTTCCTGATAAGGCTCAAGCAATAAAAATAACTGAAACTTTGAATTATTATTTATAATGTAGTATAAAAAGAGACCATAACATTTATTGTTCTTTTGTTTGTGTGTATTGTTACATTGCACCGATACAACTATGGTCATATTGGCGACGTCCAGCTAATTATGGGTGGAGGAAGACCCC
The DNA here is from genome assembly GCA_007844125.1 of Sinonovacula constricta. Taxonomy (NCBI): domain Eukaryota; kingdom Metazoa; phylum Mollusca; class Bivalvia; order Cardiida; family Solecurtidae; genus Sinonovacula; species Sinonovacula constricta. The sequence goes on from CM017572.1 coordinate 514,740, forward strand.
AGACCTATGTCTGGGTAGAACCTGCCCACGTGAAAGTTCTCGCCCCAACCGGGACTCGAACCCACATGGTGAGGGGCTTAGGAGTTGCAAGTCAGCGACTCCAACCGCTCAGCCACGGGCGCCCCCATACATTTAATAGTATTTCATGTCCAAGAGGATATTCCTAAAGATTGATAAGGAAAATATTGTATATGTTTACAATGACAACAGAATTTATTTTCATATATGATGAAAACATCCCTACACTGATTTGCCATAGTTACTGACAATTTTAAAGGACCATAACTCTTGTTAATATCAAGCTGTTCATGATGTGGAACTGGACTTAGTACTAACCAGTCCAGTAACTTTCTTTAAAATCCAACCATCAGTAGCAGAGAAATGGCATGGACAAATCTTGTCTACAGAACAGACTCATTAATGAAAGGCGCAACTCCAATATATAGGTAGCTCCCACATGCTTTGTATGTTGGAGTTAAAAATGCTGCTAGTGACTTCTTCTATCAGTCACACTCAAATGCTACTTACAGTATTCTATGCCTAAGATGATATCCCTGAAGTATTTCCAGGCCGTCTCTTCTGACAGAGGTGTGTCTGTAGGTACCTCCAGCACCTCCCTGCAATAATACACAAGACAACAGGTGAGATAAAAACTTTAAATTAAATTTCTTAATTAAAGGCCAAAAATAAAACCTGGGGTGATATCAGTATCTCAGGTACTTTTGTTACTTAAACTAGAAAATTTCTATAATTTAGAAAAAATTCTCTACATATCAGAACCTGGAAAATCCATGCTTTCTCTTAGCAAAATGAGCCAAAAATATTGTTAAAGGTATCTGACAGTTTGAACCAAAATATTTTTCTCAAATAATCAAATAAGTCATTGTTTCCTGAAAAAATCTTGCAAAATGCTGCTCATTAATGCCCTAGATCATTTAAAACAGTGAAACATAATTCCCCATTCCACATTGCAAACAGGTATTTCCTATCTGAGCCACGCTGCAGAGATAGCTACTTTTAACTAGAAAAACCATGTCACAACTCACTTGTAAGATTACGTTATATCGTCATGCGGGTAAAGTATGTGTCTATGCAGAAATTATGCCCTAATTCTCCAAAGCAGTGGTAATGTGTTGTTACATGAATTTCTTGTATTTCTTGAATTAACTGTTTTATACCACCATACCACCTTTAAAAGAGGTAAGAAGGCCTGCAAAGACTGACTGTCAAACATCCCAATTTCCAGTATGGACCTTACAGACCTTAACTTCATCATGTGTGTGGGTGGGTGGGTTTGGGGGGGTGTAATGAATCATGGTTTATGATTCTCTTTGGCTACCAGGGAGTTTATTCACAAAAAATTAAAGACAACCGTGACTCACACTCAGTATCAATTGTAGACATTATACAATTTTCAAATGCAGACTTTATACAATTTTCAAATGTAGACTTTATAAAATTTTCAAATGTAGACTTTATACAATTTTCATGTAGATATTATACAATTTTCAAAAGTAGACATTACACAATATTCAACTGTAGACATTATACAATTTTCAAATTAGACATTATACAATTTTCAATTTTAATAAGAGATTTTTTTCTCAGAGATCCCATTTGTCGGAGTTTAAATTAAACTTAACTTAAGCCACAGCAGATAAGAGACTTGACCTTGGGCTTAAATTTGAAAAAACAACAACAAACAAACATCTTGTGCCAATGTTAAGTTTAAAGATAACAGCAAAGTACTACTTTAATGTTAACATGCCTTGCACAAGATGTTGCTTCCTTAAGGCTGGGTGAATCAAAAGAACCATTTTTTGAGTCTGTTAAAATTTGGTGTATATGAAAATAACACCATTCAATCATTAAATATGAAATGTATCAAAAACAAATTAATACCAATATTAATTCTAAGGAATAAATAATAAATAAGCCATTCAGCTACTTACCCCTTTTCTACCAATTCAAAGGCTGAAAAAAGAAATAAGACATTCTAGAACTGTAAGTCAATAAATTCTCTGATATCCCCTCAACCAAGTAAAGGGAGTTAACCCTTAGCTTGCTACTTTATTAAAAACCCAGTCTAAATTCTCCGGATTGTTTTCTTAAATATTACATAAGCTACATGTCAGGACTGACATAATTATAAACACAGACAGAGCAGCAAATAGTTTAGATCCTGATCAGACAGTCCGCTGCAGGAAGGTGGCTGATCTGGATGCACACTATTTGTCTAAGCCTTATAAATACACCAATAGCAGATTTATGGTTAAAAAAACAAAACAAGATATTTGAGCAAGCTGACAATAAATTTATTCCAACGCGATTAAAATTCCATCTGCTCTGGTAAGACATATGACTATAAATCTTTATCAAAATTAATGCTGTCTAAGTATTACATTAAACAACCATTTTATGTCTGAAATAGTTAAAAAGGGGCAATAACTGCTGTAATATTCATTGCACAATGATCAGAAGCAGGTGCACAGGTTCCCATGGTACTAAGGATAATAGTGGAATTAAATTAAAATTGACAAAAATAAGCCCAGACAAAACTGTGTCCATTAAAGGCAGGCATGATATATTTAAACAGGGGCAATAACTTATACAGTTAGGCAAAACATTATGAAAATTCATTATTGTTTTTCAGGTTTTCCATGGTACTTAAAATATAAGTTACATATGAGGTTTCACCAAAGTGGAGGTAAAACTGTAGGAGAAGAAGCTCGGACAAAATTGTGTCCTTGGAAGCACAGACGAAACAGATAGCTGGATGGACAGACAGACAGATAGATAGACAATCTGATCTCAGTATATCTCCACTTAAAACAACAACATGAGAGCAAATCAATAGTGTGTGAATATAATAGTAGAGTAACTTTGGTAATTTTTTTAAGATTTATAAAGAGATGACTGTTTTTATTAATGATTTGGCATAGTTTCTCTATAAACAATAACAAAAAGGGCTCAACTCAAGCTGATCATGAAGTGCCAGCAAAATTTTCAACTAGGATTGGTTTATACCAGTCCTATAAAGTATCATCAGAATCCTGCCAATGTTTAGATACCTAAGAAATAGCATGGACAAATCTCACCTACAGACAGCAATTAATACCCCATACAGATAGTCAGTATCAGGGGGAACAAATACCCAGAATATATGGGGTATTATTCTCAAAGTAACTTAAAAAAGGTACATACAGTTTATTTTGCTTGAATACATAACGTCCCAGATAAATTTATGCAAATAACCAGAATATGTGATAAACTGAAATATCAGTATAGGAGTATGAAATCTATGAAGGTATTTTGTTTTCAGTTGCTGCAAATTTGATTTGTTATTAGTAAGTCTCAGCTAGTGTGTTTCCTTAGAAAACTCCAGTCATATATCTAAGTCGATTCTCTTCCTTAGGGCCGCCATTTTGTTTTTTGTGACAGCAAAGAAACCCAACCTTTTTTAATACATGATATTGCAAAAGGCTCTTGTCAGAAATTAATTTTAATGCATCAGAAGTGAAATAAATCTGCATTTGCTATGACGTTTATGTTTGTTTTGGTCTTTTTTATTTCACCTGAAGCATTTGCTTAAAAAAAAGATGTCTTAGTGCTGTACTATTATGCCAAGGGAGGGTAAATGCAAAACTTCAAGAGTTAAGGATCTTGTAACACATGACACCATTCATTATTGACACTTGTTAACCTTCGCGAAATTAGTGAAATTCATCTAGAACATAAGAGAAAGCGTGTCATTGGCAGTAGACAGGAACAGAGTAAGCCAAACAGGATGCTGATCATGACATTGTCACAGATTAGCAACCATGTTTGCTCATAATCCCCGGAAAAAGGTGTGAAAATTGCCCCAGAGAAAAACTAATTAGCAAGCTTTAATCAGTCTGTCACCTTATGCATATAGCCATTAATTTTTTAACAAAGATTATGAAGAAACAGTACAGTGTTTGAATATTTTATTCAATAACACTGAACATGCATATAACCGTTATTCGATTAACTGGAATTTTGTGCATTTAACATCGAGGGAGTTAAGATAATACACTTTATCACTTCATAAAAAACATCAGACATATTTTCCCACTTACCCATATAAAGATTCCCATTATCTTTTTTTGGATCGTCCATGACTTCGACCAATCGAACCACATTAGGATGGTCCAGTTTCTTAAGGATTGCGATCTCACGATATACCCGCTCTAGAGGATGTGTCGGGGGTCGAATTGGGACCTTCCCATCTCTTGTAGGAGGGGGTCGTCCTAAGGGTTGGAAATACGGACGTTATTTAGCTGTGTTATATTTGGACATGCGGAAGGGTCCAGTAAAAAAGAATGTGGACAGCTGATTATAAATAACTGGTTTGTGACTTATTTGTTTAAATGAAATGGAGTTCAAGTTCACCTGAAAACAATCCTCCCTAATTCCTAGTAAAAAGAAAAAGAAACACCGTAACTAGAGGTGACAAACTGAGCTCAATGAATTAACACAGAATATTTGGATTAACAAAACTAACAGACAAAAATAACATTAGTAGTAATATAAACCTGCTACATACTTACTGAAAAAACCTGCTTTCTTCTTTAATCTCTTCTTGGATAAAATTTTCATTGCCTGAAAAGTTGAATGTAAAATAAATATAAATATAAAATAATCCTTATAGTCTAAATGCACATTTAAAAAAAATGACCACAAAAACTAAAATGTCCAACTTTTAAGCAAATTAATTAACAGTTTTTTGTCTTTAGATCTGATGATTTATCAACAACTTCTCAATGAAATGGAGAGTGTTCACTTGAAGCAGGTATAATACTTCCTCAATAGTATAAGAATAAAACAAATCAAAACTACAGCAAACAGTTTTCACACATCAACCAATCTCAGCTTGGCTGAAGCATTGAAAGGTATTCAAGTTTATTTCTTAACAGTGAGTGGTATCCGACAATCTGCCTTCATCAAATACACATAACCCTGGTTTATACACATAACCCTGGATATTTTTTGGCAAAAAAGTAAAACTTTATTTCTAAGAAAAGACAATTATGAACACAGCCTAAATTTTAAGACAGGAGATATCGTGAAATAATTTGTTCTAATGTAAATACTTAATTTCCACAATAGTAAACAAGCATGATGGGGATTCCGGCTAAAAATAGACATTGACGACACAGTGAATTACCGGAATGATGAAATAAAGTAAATGGTGACATGGTTTTCTTAGTTTAAAAATAGTTTACTGTGCAGCGTGGCTCAAACAGGAAATACCTATTTGTAATAGTAAATTATGCGCTATGCTTAACTTTTAAACATAGGGCAATAGCATTTTGTGGGATCCTTTGAGGCAAAATAACTTATTTTGTTGTTTGATAAAAAACAACAACTCCAAACTGTTGGTTACCACCTTTGAGAAATTACATTCATATGCTATGGCCTGGTATCAAACTTGTGACCTGTCAATTTATTGGCCTAGCACTCGACCTACTTATTCTGCATGTGACCTCCCCTATACAGTTTCATCTACTGGTGCTTTGCCGATCCAGGTGTGACCCCCGCTTTGCTATACTTGTTCTTTATCCCTTTCCTACCAAGTATAAGTCTGGTGAATTCAGGACAAGGGTGCTCATAAGTTGGACTTACGCTTATTATTTCTAACATAATGATTAGCATAAAGTACAATGTTTAAATAATACAGTATATATTCAACTGATCAAGTCAAAAGTATAAACATCACTATCATCATCATCACATAATCATCATCATCATAACTAGTGTTTTTAAGGGTCACCATATGCATTCATATTTTATCGTGACCCCATCATAGTGCCCAGACATGGTTTAAACATTTTTTGTTAATCAAAGTGCTGAAAGTGCCCTAAACATTACTGGCATGCTAAGATTAAAATTCTGGGTTTGTACCTTATACATGAAAGAAATCCCAGATATCCTCACTAAAACTTAATTTTTATTTTTGAAGAATTCCATTCATATAAAATATTTTTTTAAAATACAACTTAAACCCCCCCCCCCCCCCTTCAAATAAGATTTTTGTTCTATCTTTGAATATTTCTTGAACTAAAGAAATTTCTCAGTCTGAGTGACCTAATTAAGATTCTTTAGTTCCCGAAATTTCAATCTTTGCATATAGTAATGTTTCAGGACTAAACTTGTGACTTGCTCTGAGGCAATTTACTGTACTCATGCCACACGTAGGCAGGTGACAAATTTGGTTCAAGTTGAATTTATTATAGATGCATACAATGGTGAAAAATAAAAAAAATAATGACAAGGAAATGATTTCATAACAGATGTACATTGTAAAAGAAATATCTTCTTGAGGTAATGAAGTATGTGAGTTTCAAAGAGAAAAAACACAACATGACTAATTAACTATCATTAACACTAATTGGACTTTAGGGAAAAGCTGAATAAATGTGTTACATGATGGAAAAAAGCTAAAAATGTACAAGTGGAATCATAAAAGCAAATAAATGTATAGAAATAATGAGTATCAGTAAATTATTATTATATAAAACTAATGCTGGTTAATTAAAAAAAAAGAAAGATTCCCAATGTTAAAAAAGATAATCATTATTCTTAATATGCTTTATTTATTAATAACAAGTTCTGACTACATTTAACCAATGGGGTACAATGATGAAATAGGAATTGTCTCCCTTGTTAGTTAATATCCAAGGTATTCCAAACAGTTGGTAGATCCTTTTTGCTGGAGTTCTTGGACTTTGATGCCTGTTTTTTTGTAGATATTGCTATTATAAACAGTGAAATTTCTTACTTTTGCATAAATATAAGCTTAAAATCTATTTAAATACTTAGAGAAAGGCAGAAAAGTCATCATACACTTCAAAGCGCACAAGCATAAAAACCAAGTAAAACAGATGAAAGGACCTACTTGCATTTAGGGATTATTCATTAATGTCTTTAATTAATAACACACAGGTAACAAGATAAACTTCTAAAGACCTGGCAGCAAATAATGTAGATTCTTATCTAAAGAAAAAAAGAAAAAATACTGCCCTCCAATGGCAAAGAAAAAAATAATAATTGCATTGTCGGGAAGTATATATACTTATATCATTAAAAATCTGCGGCATCAAAATAAGAAAAGTATGGCATGTGTTTTTAAATAATAACAATTTAATAATAGCAATACTTACTTTTTTGCTCATATTTACTTTCATTTTAATGAGGAAGTTTTATAAGGATATGAGTAAGGCTTTCTAAAAAATGGGACTGTAGAAAAAAAAGTTTATTGTTATATCGACTTTTAGCATGTCACAAACACACACACACAAAAAGCACCTGGCATAAGGACAAAGAAACAGGAAAGATATAGCACTGGAAGGAAGCAAAGTTGAAACAATTAACTGCAAAAAAAATATGATTGTGTAGTGCGATGCACCTAGTGAATTCAGGTGATGATGATTCACAATGTATTTAAGTTGGTTGTACCTCCACGGTATATCACATGCGCATCAAAATGTGACACCTCCAACAATTTTCTTTGTTGACCTGTCATCCTTTACCTAGAAATGGCCTACACAATAGCTTTTTTGCACTTTAACTTTGAAAAATCTATCGGCTCGGCTATATTGTTTACAACTTGGAACCAACGTGTTCAATTAAATTGCCGAAGATAAGGTAACGATAATGTACAATGTATTCTGCAACAAATTATCCTATAAGAATGTGACTACTTGTAGTACATGTACACTTTAAGGCAAAACAGATTCATTCTTCTATGCAACATTCGTTTATCTTAAATCCATGAATTTAAATGACAAATCAAAATTCAAAACCTAGTTGAAAACTCTTTATGAAAGAAATACTGTAAATATAAATCAAGTACGCTGCATTTCCTGAGAGGATAAAAATGAACTCCCCTAACACATCAGACTACATTTTTAGTTGGCGATCGCTTTTCATTAAGACGAGCATCTTTGACTTTAGATACACAAAATGGTGGCAGCAACCAAAGTTTACAAAATAAAAACAACAGTGGTATGTTCATTGTGTATCACGCTTTTGTATTGACTTTACCCAGTATTGCATTATACCGGTATACTGAGACAGTCCTAATGAAAATGATTTTGTTTTCAAAGAAACAAAAAAATAGAAAAAAAGAAAATAACCATATTAATTAAATGAGCCAATTTGATAAATATTTCAGCATAAACTTACATAATGTACTTCATCATTTTCATTGTAGGCCAGTTTAACAATACCATAGGAACCCTGAAAGGTAAAAACAAAAGTACAATAATATCAATATCAAAATGGAAAATTATAATAATTTTAAAATTAGATACCTACAACTTTTATACTATAATGAAACAGCATTTTGTATTCAAAATGGGTACCTGTAACATAAATACTACAATTAGACAAAAACTTATATACTTATAACGGATACAATCTTCACGAAAGAAATTTAAAAACACTGGACCTTTGGTCCACCAGGCTGGTAATATTTACTGGACCAGACTAAATTTTACTGGACCAGTATGATTTTGGCATTTTGACACAAAAGGTTGGTAAGCTAACCAAGGTGTTACAAGTGATTGCTTTCAGTTAAAGGCTATAAAGTGTTAAGTTTGGTTTAGTATATCTGCTTTCATGATAATTCAGAGTTTTGAAAAAGATGTGGCTGAAAATTCTGGTGAACCATCATTCCATTAAATGTTATAAGTTATTTTAGTAAACTCTACACCGTCCACTGGATACATAGATCATAAATAACACAATGAAAAAAAAAAAAATATTGGGAAAATAAAAGATCAAAGTTTATCAAATTTGCAATGAATCATGCAATAATATACTACTATTTCAGGAAATTATCCTTAATTATGTACAACTACATGTATCTAACATAAAGTTTTTTTAAACGATTCTTTTTATGTATGTCTTGAATACATTATAGTCCCAGCTTTAGAAAAACGTTTTGGCCCAGTGACCGAATTTGTCAAAGATTTGTTAAGCCATTGTAGTTTTATCATGCGAGGGCTGTCACATAATGGCGTGCTGGACTATTCAAAGGCTTGAGTGTATTGGTATGCTTGAAAGTATTTGCATGCAAAACTTTAACCTCAATACATGAGCAGTAAAATGTTTATACTAAGTTGAGCAATGCATTTGCATTAAAATGTTCTTTCTAAGTTGTGCAATGCATATGCAGTAAAATGTTCTTTCTTAGTTGAGCAATGCATTTGCAGTAAAATGTTCTTTCTAAGTTGAGCAATGCATATGCAGTAAAATGTTCTTTCTAAGTTGAGCAATGCATATTCATTAAAATGTTCTTTCTTAGTTGAGCAATGCATTTGCAGTAAAATGTTCTTTCTGAGTTGAGCAATGCATTTGCAGTAAAATTTCTTTTCTAAGTTGAGCAATGCATTTGCAGTAAAATGTTCTTTCTAAGTTGAGCAATGCATATGCATTTAAATGTCCTCTCTCAGTTGAGCAATGCATTAAAATGTTCTTTCTAAGTTGAGCAATGCATTTGCAGTAAAATGTCCTTTCTAAGTTGAGCAATGCATATGCAGTAAAATGTCCTTTCTAAGTTGAGCCAGGGATATATTTCTCACCAAAATCCAATCTTGAACTATTCAAGGTAAGTAGTAATTGGTTAGGATCAACAGGAAGACATATGTGAAGATTTACCATTATTACAATCTCTGCAATGGTTATTGAAATAAGCTTGATGCTTGGAGGCTTTTCCTGTGCATTACAGCCAAACACCTGACTTTAAAGGTGGTTGCCGACAGTTTGCCCATATTAAATATATGTAAATATCTTACCCCTGTTCTAGGGAATTTTATTAAACAGGGCAAACCCAACAATTACTGCCTTGGAACGTTCAGCTAGCGCGAGACACTTAATAAAACAGAGCAAACCCAACAGTTACAGCCTTGGAACAGTCAGGCAGTACAAGACATTTAATAAAACAGAGCAAACCCAACAGATACTGCCTTGGAACGGTCAACCAGCACCATACATTTGATAAAACAGAGCAAACCCAACAGTTACTGCCTTAGAATGGTCAGGCAGTACGAGACATTTTATAAAACAGAGCAAACCCAACAATTACTGCCTTGGAACGGTCAACCAGCACCATACATTTTATAAAACAGAGCAAACCCAACAGTTACTGCCTTGGAACAATCAACCAGCACCATACATTTTATAAAACAGAGCAAACCCAACAATTACTGCCTTGGAACGGTCAGCCAGCACCATACATTTTATAAAACAGAGCAAACCCAACAGTTACTGCCTTGGAACGGTCAGCCAGCACTAGACATTTAATAAAACAGAGCAAACCCAACAATTACTGCCTTGGAACGGTCAGCCAGCACTAGACATTTAATAAAACAGAGCAAACCCAACAGTTACTGCCTTGGAACGGTCAACCAGCACCATACATTTTATAAAACAGAGCAAACCCAACAGTTACTGCCTTGGAACGGTCAACCAGCACCATACATTTTATAAAACAGAGCAAACCCAACAATTACTGCCTTGGAACGGTCAACCAGCACCATACATTTAATAAAACAGAGCAAACCCAACAGTTACTGCCTTGGAACGGTCAGCCAGCACTAGACATTTAATAAAACAGAGCAAACCCAACAATTACTGCCTTGGAACGGTCAGCCAGCACCATACATTTAATAAAACAGAGCAAACCCAACAATTACTGCCTTGGAACGGTCAGCCAGCACCATACATTTTATAAAACAGAGCAAACCCAACAATTACTGCCTTGGAACGGTCACCCAGCACCATACATTTTATAAAACAGAGCAAACCCAACAGTTACTGCCTTGGAACGGTCAACCAGCACCATACATTTTATAAAACAGAGCAAACCCAACAATTACTGCCTTGGAACGGTCAACCAGCACCATACATTTAATAAAACAGAGCAAACCCAACAATTACTGCCTTGGAACGGTCAACCAGCACCATACATTTTATAAAACAGAGCAAACCCAACAGTTACTGCCTTGGAACGGTCAGCCAGCACCATACATTTAATAAAACAGAGCAAACCCAACAATTACTGCCTTGGAACGGTCAACCAGCACCATACATTTTATAAAACAGAGCAAACCCAACAATTACTGCCTTGGATCGGTCAGCCAGCACTATACATTTTATAAAACAGAGCAAACCCAACAGTTACAGCCTTGGAACGGTCAGGCAGTACGAGACATTTTATAAAACAGAGCAAACCCAACAATTACTGCCTTGGAACGGTCAACCAGCACCATACATTTTATAAAACAAAGCAAACCCAACAGTTACTGCCTTGGAACGGTCAGCCAGCACTATACATTTTATAAAACAGAGCAAACCCAACAATTACTGCCTTGGAACGGTCAACCAGCACCATACATTTAATAAAACAGAGCAAACCCAACAATTACAACCTGCCTTGGAACACTGAGTCAACAAAAGGACAGATTAGGACACTTAAACAGGTTTAACATTGCTCTAACCTCGCACTTTCTGATGAATTTTCCAAATGCAAGCAGTGAAAACTGATCTATTTGAAATAAAGTCTTTTTGGCCTTTGTTACAGTACAATAGGTGGAAGGAAAAGTAATTGCTATTAAGGATTCATTTTACATTCTCATGAGAAGAAAATTGTCTTTTATGTAATTTAAGCACATAATTGTCAACAAGATTAGACATAGCTTTCTAACCTTTATCATAATGACCTATTCTGTATGTCAATAATCAATATATACAAGAGCTGTTCGCCGACAGCACCCTCTACTTTTTCTTAGTAAAGATAGTATAGTGTATTGTTTCTAACCTTAACAAAAAAACTGAACCATCACTGAAAATTCTAACTTGAGACAGTGTTTAAGATTTTTCAGCTTACCTGCTCTATTGAAATGATTAAAATGATTGCTAATGGTTACAGAATTGCAAAGCACTAAAAAATATTTAAAATACTTAAAGTGTCATACAAAGGTTTGGTGTATTGGACTGTAACATATAATGATTTTTTCAATCAGTTGCTTATGTTTAATATGCTTAAAAAGTAACATCATACAAACATATATATACAATTTGTGTCAGATCCTCTGTTTATCATTGTTGATGATAAATACCCCCAGATAATGCCTTGCTTATTACTGTATTCAATGAAGAAAACAAAGGGCCATAACTCTGTAAAAAGAAAACTTGTCATTAAAGGGGAACAATGTTGGCAAATCCGCTAGGCACTAACCATTGCTGTGAAGCTTCATCAAAATCTGACTAATGTAGCATAGATATAGCATGCACAAATATGGCTCTAACATTATAAATCCTTGAGATTGAGCACAAAGTCAACTCTCAGGCATATGATTTCAAATTTTATTTGAATCTAGCCAATGAGATGTAAGAGAATTGTCAAACTCACGTTTTATTATCTCCAACCCAAATCTGCAGAAGGACAGATGGACCAACCAACAAAAAGACAGATGAATATGACTCAAAGAAATCTCCCATACACCTCATATTTTGGGGGATAATGAAAACTAAGGCACCAAGGGTCAACAGAAAAACCTAGTCACATGAATGGTATTACCCTTACAGGTTACTGGGCATTGAGCTTTTGGTCAGAGATCATTCTCAAGCATCTGATTGGTCAGATTTTGATTCAAAGATAAAATCTGACCAATCAGAGGCCTAGGGTTACAGTACTGAAAATCATGAAATTGACAAACGGAACGGAGTGGAAATGGAAACGAAACGTTTTTCGTTTCCTGTTGAAACGGAAACGGAACGGAGTGGAAATGGAAATGCAACGGAGCGCTACAAACGCTTGAAACGGTGTAAACGGTATAAACGCTATAACCGGAGCGCTTGGAACGGTAGAAACGGTAGAAACGCAAAAATCGGAATGCTAGTAACGGAAGAGTTATTTTCACTACCGCTTCAAACGTTTCTAGGTCACCTGATTATTTATAGTAACATTCCAACCGTTTCTTTGTACGAAATAAATTTAAACGAACACAATAACTGGTTTCAATTTATCAACATAAACGCGCTACTTTGTGTTATCTGCAGAAAGAAATAACAAAAAAATACCTTAATTATTATCAAAAAATCGTATTAATCAAACTCGTACATTACAGTTCCGAAACCGCACAAGTTGTCCAAGTCATCGTGTATCGTCAAAACAGAAACTGCACTAAAAATCACTCCTCACGATAAAACACACAATTTAACTATAAAATTGCCTTTCTGTCGAAACTGATATTTTAATTCCAATGAAAAGCTTAACATCCGCATTGGATCGACATTCTTAGTCTTCATCGTTTTGCATATGAAGATAGTGTGTACACAGCTGACTTTACACGTATGCGCGCGCAATGTCGCAGCCTGAGTTTGAATTTTCGCTAATTACTTGATAGCTGCATGGTCCGTTCCCGGATTAACTTCGACTATCATTTCTTGTGAGAATACTGTTTAAAGTATTTGTTATTTACAAAGAATGCATTGCGTGATACAAATTAAAGCTACTTAATAAAATTAAACGTTAACCAAAAGAATGTAAATATTTCATATAACACAAAAAAATAAAACAACTAAACATAAAACAAACAAACAATGCTATGCATAATTGCAAGGTGTAACCCAATCAAGAACCAATTACATCCTCCCCGGCACTCAGAGCCAACGACTGGTATAATCCTAATGTGCCACGTCTGAATAACGATAGATTTCAAAATAGCGCACGTATACAATCATCAATGACAGTTAAATGAAAAACAATCGTAAAAACGAACTTATATCACGTCCATTTACATGATAAATATCAAAGAAATAATCACCATTACCGCCATTAAATTCACATGATCATCATTATGATCCCATATTACCTGTATAATCGCCACTAATCATCATCATCAGCAGCAGCAGCAGCAGCACCGCCGTCACGATCTACATCATAATTGTCATTAGCATCAACATCACCGTAACCGTTATTACCATTTTCATCATAATCATAAACAACATCGGTATCACCGTCATCTTTATCGGCAGAAGCAGCAGTAGCAGCATCACCGTCATCAGCATCATCATTTCTTTAGTTACAGAGGTATGGATATGTAGTTTATTTTATCTTGCCTTTTTGTCAAGCAAAGTTTCTTATGCTTCTAATCTTAATTGTTATAAATCTTATAATGAAGAATGGTGTAAATTTGGACATTGGTGTCAAAATTCCCATTTCTAAATGCATAGTTCCCATAATGCGCTATTATGTATATATGATTATGAACCGCGATTAAAAATCTGCATAAAACTTTTGACTTTATTTGACTTGCAACTATTTGAATGAAGGGCTACACGCCTGGCTACGGCTTATTTCATGACCCCGCCATTTTCCCATTCATGTCTTTAATGTTCTATGCCAATTGGTGGTCTAAAGTGGGCCCTACCGGGAACTTAATTTGTGTACACATTTAAGGATAGAAATGTATTAATTTAAAGTATATCTTTTTCTAAATTCATATTATGTTTCTTCATGCGCATGGGTCCATTTCATACCTTCATAAAGTATTACTCTAACTCAATCCCCAATTTTAATACATGAGCGGACACCCAACTAATAAAGCTAATTGGCAGATTTATGACACCTTGTTTGTCTAGTGGACAGGAAGTGTGACCGTGTTTTGGCACCTTTTCCCTTTGTAAGAACACATGCATCCGCTAAAATGTCACCATGTGGCAGTCGTGTGGTTTATGACCGTCACCTTTTAAAGAGCAATATGCATTGACTTATGCAAGGACAACAAAAATTAAAAAAACACTTAGGTCTACAAAATCGTTTTTGGCTCATAAAAGGACCTAACGCTATATCTAGCAGTACCCACAATGATGCACCCTTTCCCCACCCCACTCTTTTTTCGTTGAGGAAGAGGAAACGTGGATGGGGGATTTCTTATAGTAAATACTACATAACTTGTCGTTTATTTTTTGTGAATAATGTTAAGAAGACAAGACACTTAAAGGAACAGTCTAATATATATTTTCATCTCGTGTTTAGTCCAAATATATTATTTCAATGGCTCGCCTATTATTTTATAGTTAATCCAAACCTTAAATATAAATAATTCCTTTATAAAAAAAAAAGTTTATGATCATTCGATGGACAAAAGAAGTTTGTTAGGACATTTATATAAGTAAAAGGATATGCGTTCTGAAACATTACTACATAGTACAGTCCCCCCTCCCTCCCCTCTCACTACTTTAGAACTTATCATTATGGCAGCTTGAAGACAATTATCGATCGATATCATGTTAAACAGTATTGAGAGAAATAATGGGTCGGTCAATTTGAAACGATTTTTTTTCTTTTCGGCGACTTCAAATGGTTGTGACTGGCGATTGTTTCCCAGAATTTTCTTTGATGTTGCAGTGTTGGCCAGAGAGCCCGCCGCGCCAAAAAGAAACAACACTTATTTTGTTACAACCTTGGATAAATTAAAATCACAGTGATTTAATTAGCGACTCCATGTTTTAAGTGCGTTAACAATGTAATGAATAGCCGTTAATTAGCGCCTATATGAGCAAACCGAAAGCAAGAATAACACACGCTTGTTTTCCTAGAAAGTTGTATTTTATGCGACTTTTTATGTGCCTTTTTTTCGGAAAAAACAATTTTGTTCATGTTTATATGAGAAAATAATGTTAACGATGAAATGCGACTCTAGTGAGTAATACTTTCCTTAAATTCTTGGATATTACACGTAACTGTCAGCGAAACGTTAAAACTAAAGTCCGCCATGTAACAAATATGGGAGTTGGGGGGGGGGGGGGGGGGCAAACGTTTGCCTTTTCATTTTGGCAGCGGGGGTGGGGAGCAAACGTGCTGTCTGCACTTACAGGGGGGGGGGGGGGGGGGGGGCAAACGTCCGAGGGGGAGGGGGGGGGGCAATTATCAAAGGGGCAAATGCCACAATTAGCCAAAATTGTGTGTGTCATCGTACAAAATTTTAAGATCGTATCACCATTACGCTTTTTTTTGCGGATTAACACATCACAGAGAAGTTACTTTTAAGGATACTGGATGTGTGTGGACCACATTTGACAGTTTGTTTATTCCGGGATATGACGTCTGGCGAAGACAAGTAGGTCAGGTAAGGGCTATGGGTAAAGGTGTTAAAATACGTCATATTGACAAATTCGTCAAATTAACTTATATCCAATAAAATTAATCAACGCGAGATTTCTCGTTAAACAATTAAAACTTTGAAAAAGTCGTGCGAAATTGTTAAATTGCCACAATATTTATTTCGTTCTATGTTTGAATCAAAAAGTAATATTTCTTCTTAAACGGTTTAGAGGGCTGTAATTTTAATTTGTGTTTTATTTGACTATCTTCGGTGATTTAGTGTTTGGACAACACAATTGTGACAGAGCTGCAATTGTGTTTGTGAACTATTTTCGTTTTTTAGCATCAGTGTTTGGATAAATATCGCGAAAATGAATGACAACAATACAAAGCGTGTTCAACGTTTTGGTTGGTCAGTCTAGATGGGAAATGTATGCACTCACTGAATCTCTACCTGGTGTTTTATAATTGAAATTTGAGTTTTTCTGCGTAAAACAGGTTAGTAGTGAAACATTTTATCGTGATTAGCCTAATATTAACTAAAGCGCAGTTTCCTGTTGTTTCGGCTGACTCAGGAGGGTAGTTATGTGTCTGCAATTTTCCTCCGGGTGGCTGACACTGAATAGCCTCGTCGCAAACAATCTATTGCCGATTCCTTTATATGTAATGGAAGACTTTTGTCTCTCCCCAGAATGTTTACTTCTTTCGTCATTTTGCAAACACACCGGAAGTAATTTACATTAAGAAATTTATTAAACGAATTTTTTTAATCAAAATCGCAACGGAGCGAAATGGAACGATTGAAACGATAGAAACGGAAGAAACGGTAGAAACGGAAGAAACGATAGAAACGCTGGAAGCGTTTGAAATGCAGCGCTGGAAACGAATAAAACGAAATGGAAACGCAACGGAAGCGGAATGGAAACGGAGCGGCGAACGCTTCCAACTGAAACGGAAACGAAACGGAATGAAAACGGAAAAATTGTCAATTTCGTAATTTTCAGTACTGTAGTCAAATTGCTCCGCAGCTGATGCCTATACAATGTACCTTAGATTGTCACAATCTTAAAACACTTGTAACCTACTGATAAAAATATTACAAGCAAAACATACGAGGAAATAGTACAGTTATTACACTCTATATCTAAATATTTGTTTTCTTGAATCTCAAAACCTACCTTGCCAATTTCGTCCTTCAGTTTATACTGGTTGAGCTGAATATAACCATCCCGATCAGACACTTCAATATGAGGTGTCTCCATTGTCGGTTGTCGTCGGAAACGTGGTGATGCTGTCGGTGAGGAATAAGGTGAATGGTTGTAAGAAAGACGTTTTGGATTTAGAGTACTGTCCTCGGAATTGCTGTACAAAATTTTTGGTGTGTGTCGTCGTGCGAGGATAGAATGTCCACTACCTGGCCGACTGGGGATGGAAGAATTTGTCGCTAAGGGCGACGAACTCTCGTTAGTGCTATGTGAGTCTTGAGCAGCTTGTGACACCAGGGTGTCTACATGCGAGTCTGAACCAATGAAAACAGAGTCGCTAGTAACCGTATGAGTTTGAGATTTTTGCGAAGAGTCGATATGTGTGGGGAGCGATAAATGACCAGTCGAATCTACAACGGTCAAACTTTCGCGTCCAGGCACTGCCGAGCCATTGGTGTGTAAAGATGAGTTTACTGCAAAAGAATCGGTGTCATTCTCAACTAAATCGCTGACAGAACTCCGACCTGAATCGTTGGTGATGTTAGAACTCTTCCGCAACAAGGGATGCTTCACAGTCCGATGTGTTAAACTCCCATGTGAGGTTTCACTACAATTTAAACCATCAGGTTTAGTTACTTCATCATCTGCTGATATTACATTTCCGCTATCTCTCGACTGGAGTTTTTTCTCACTTTTATCATACGCGTTCTCTTTGTTCCGATGACCATGTGACCTGTCTGAAGGATCATGTGACTTGTCAGAGGCGGAGAGTTTATGTTCCGTGATGTAGTGGCTATCGTGGGTGTGACATTCACTCAAGGTAAGTGAACGATTTTTTGTTCTCATATCGTCAGGGTCAGGACTGTGGTGGAAATGACTATTTCTGAAACAAGAAAATAAAAGTACATTAGAATAAAATTTTAGATTAAAATTATTAAAATAAGGACCATAACTATGCTTATATGTAGTGTACATATACCAAAACTGTACTTTAAGTGTATTTGAACATCATACACTCATTCACAAAATATGCAATAAATCAGAGAATCCTTTAAGGTGGTATCGGGCAGTTTGTCAATATCAAAACCATATAACAATATCGAACCACTGCTTTGGGGAATTTGGGCATGATTTTTTTATAAACCCATATATGAGTCCTAATATAATTATACGATTTTTAAATAACTTAATTGTTAGACAGAACTTATTGCGTAAAAAATCCCTACGAATGTGTATTCTTCCCAACTGTATAAAAAGCTTGATTGTGGTATCTGCTAAAACTAGATATCGACGCCAGTGTGGATTACCCGGTTGACTATTTAATGTGATCTCAAAAGTAAGTGGTCAAGTGTTGTCTTTTTTAAGTTTAAAAATATCTGCAGCTTGGCTCAGATAGGAAATACCTGCTTGAATGACAACTGGGGATTTATGCTTGACTGTTGTTTTATGCTAGGACATCATTGAACAGAATTTTGCAGGATCTTTTCAGGTAATAATGACTTATTTGGTTATGTAAGATATGATATTTTGGCTAAAACTGTCGGATACCACATTTACCTAAGAAAAAATATTGATAAAAAACAACAACATTATAATACAAAAAGAAAAAGTAATTACTCCTTTAATACATGTATTCAGTTTATAGTAACCAAAATTGAACATTAGGTGTATTTTGTTATCATATACTTGTAAACAAAATATGAATGAAATCAGGTGAATTCTTTAAAAATATAAATTGGAAAAAATGACAATAGAATTTATTAAACATTATAAAACAAGAAAAGACAATTAACTCCACTTATATTTAGTGGATGATTATTAAAATCAAGTTTTAGAAATATATTAACATCTTTTTAAACCAAAGCAGTTGAGCTCTTCATATATAATAGTTTAAAAAATCTAAAAAAATCTACGGACACACAAAAAATGATAACTGTAAATCTCCCTTTACCATTCTTCGAACTGCGAAGGCATAAAAACTTAATTTTCTTAGGTCTAGATAACAGTTAATTTGACCTGATGTTAGTGTATTTGATCTGATGTTAGTGTATGTCCCAAAACTCTCAAACTTTCCAGTGAGGTTACTGATAAAAACATCCCCTCAAGACAATAACTAAGAAGGGAATACAAGATACATGCAACAAATAACAGACATTTTTTTAAATCCCCTATTAATAACAATAAGTAATTACGTTAAATGTTGTACACTAGTTTAGTTATATTTGGTTTCAAACTCAACGTGAATTAAAGAAAAATAAAAAAAATCCATTTTGAATCCTTTTAAAACTCCTTGAAAAGGTGGTATTTTCCACTATCACCCTGACAGCCATGTGTTATTTACTTTCTTATAACAAAACAAGAACCACCCTAAGCAAGGGACAGAATTACTAGCCGATACTAGAATTATTTTTTTCAGTAAAAATTCTTGACAACAAAAAGTGATACAGTTCATCAGTTTTTCAACAGTTAAATGAAGCTTAGGGCAATAAATAAACTTTATTAAATATTGTCGTTCAGGGTGATACTAAAAAAAAAAAAAAATCAAACGGGGAAACACTCTCAGTCAGGGTAATATTCAATGAGAACAACTTGTAGGCCTGTTTTAGATAGAAACATACATTGAGGTATAATAATGACTCTTGCTTTTAATATTACTCTCATACATGTGAACTCTCCCACTTTGGGAGGGAGACTCCCACTTTTAAGGTTCAAAATTACTTGAAAATGAGGGGGGTTTTACACATTTTCAGAAATCTCCCTACTTGGAAACAGATAACTTTCTTCATTGTTCATATGAAAATAACAAATCTCCCACTTTGGCCTCAGAAACAAGTGAAAATCTTCCACTTTGGCCTCAGAAACAAGTGAAAATCTCCCACTTTGACCTCAGAAACAAGTGAAAATCTTCCACTTTGGCCTTAGAAATAAGTGAAATCTTTCACTTTGGCCTTAGAAACAAGTGAAATCTTCCACTTTGGCCTTAGAAACAAGTGAAAATCTCCCACTTTGGCCTCAGAAACAAGTGAAAATCTCCCACTTTGGCCTCAGAAACAAGTGAAAATCTCCCACTTTGGCCTCAGAAACAAGTGAAAATCTCCCACTTTGGCCTCAGAAACAAGTAAAAATCTTTCACTTTGGCCTCAGAAACAAGTGACATCTTCCCATTTGACCTCAGAAAAAGTTCACATGTAAGAGTTAAAACATTATTTGCAATGATTAGTAATCATAATGAAAATACTTTATGAACATATCCTTCAAATACCATAAAAATATCATCATAATAATATTCAACAATTCATAATATAAAATTGATAATGACTTTCTTTTTTTAAATACATGTAATTGAACAGTATTTCTTAATAATAGCATATATTACAGTGATATTGACTATATGTTTGCCTAATATTATTCAATGTTTGACTCTTATATCTAATTATCATAGACTTTACGAAAACATTTATTTTTCCATAATATTATATATCTTTGATAGGAACTGAATTTTGCAATAAATCAAACTGTACTATTCACTTTGTCTCTAATTGAAAGGAATTTTCTGTTTACAAAAAAAAAAGTTAAATATGATACTTAGACCATTTTACAAGCTCAACTAATTTAGTCACTGATTACACAATTTATTGTTCCTATCACTGGTAGAATAATACTTCAATTATTAGGACCAGTATAGGAAAGCAATTAAAGCTTATTAATTTTTTAATTGATTTACCTTTCTGATGCTGCAGACCCTGCTGACAGGAGTCTTTTATACCTGGAATACATCTGTAATGCTCCGTGACTCCACTTACACATACAGGGAATTACTTCCCTTTATTCTTTTGAGTTATTTCCCCTGGATTTAAGGTATACGCAAAGGAGTTTACCTCCCTTGTTTCAAAAAACACAATTATCTCCAGTTATAATTTTTAGGACGGTATCAGCTGTATTTGTCTTACAAAATATCCATGCTTTGAAAAAATATATATTTTTCACATTATATATTTCATGTGTCACCATTTCTAGTCACTGCACAGTTATCTTTCTTGTTTCTGTTCTTTAACTAACCACATTATCCCTCCACCCCTTTAATTTGTTGTATGATTTAGCATCATTTAACACTGTTCATTTTGATCCTGTTTGTTACAATTGTCACACTTTCTGTAATACCAAAAAAAAATACAATTTTATGTAAAATATTAAGAATTATTTAAATTATGTGTACCAATTGTAATACTTTTTCTACATTAATAATAATTACTTTTTTTACATACGGTAGATGTTAACCTCTTTACTGTATATACACATATTTGGGCATATTTTGCTTTAAATTACAATATTTTGCTATGCTTTTAACAGGGTACCACTCTTTTATATTATGAAGACACAACAAAAATAATAGTAAAACAACGTTTTAATCTTGACTCATTGGCATGCAGAAAAAAAAACCTTTAATACCCATACATGTGAATTCCCCCACTTTTGAAGGGAGACTCCCATTTTTAAGGGTCAATATTATTTGAAAATGAGGGGTGTTTTACACATTATCAGAAATCTCCCTAATTGGAAAATGGTAACTTCCTTCTGTGGTTATCTGAAAATAACAAATCTCCTCCTCTGAAAAAGTACAATTGTATGAATACCTACTTATTATCATAATATCTCAGAATGTTTGAAAAACAAACCATGTAGTAGAAAGCTCCCTTTAATATCTAACAATGTTTGGAAAACATGCCATGTAGTAGAAAGCTCCCTTTAATATCTAACAATGTTTGGAAAACAAACCATATAGTAGAAAGCTCCCTTTAATATCTCAATGTATGAAAACCAAACCATGTAGTAGAAAGCTCCCTTTAAAACCTACAGGTACTTAACATTATGAAGCAAATCCAGTAAATGAGAGCTACCTTTAAAACCTCCTCAGTGTTATGAAGCGAAAAACAACAAATAAAAACAAAAACACAACAAGAAGAAAGCTCCCTTTAATACCTCACAATGTTATTAAGCCTACAATGTTGACATGTTTTAAGTATTCCACCTGCCTGACACTGATTGATACATGTTTAATCTGAACAACCTGCCCAGGAAGCTTTCATAGATCAAACAAGACATGCACAAAATCTAATTATCACACGCATGACAAACTGAAGCTTAATTGCACAATGTTAATACCTATTTACATACCGGTATATACACACAATCCATTGGAAAAGTTCTTTAAAGTTATACCACTTCCTTTAAACTCTCCAATGCCTGGGTTGAACCAGTACTTAAGTAACAACTACTTGGGGCAAAGAGCAGTGTGGACTAAAGACCAATTGTTCTGAGAACAAATGAAAATGAAATTCTCTAATTCAGAGCCAATTACGTAAACCGCTATAGACAATGGACATTCCAACACATGCAATTTAAGTCTCTAATTAACTATTAGTGAGACTTTGAAGGTCATGTTGTCCTTTATATAATTATTTGTTTAGGTTGCAAGTACAACACTGAACTAGTCATAAAGTGTTGCTCTTACTGGGAAAGAATGAAATGGCAGTCTATAAAAATGTCAAGACAAGAAATATAGCCATACAAGAAACATAGCCATAAAAGGCACATGGCCATACAAGGCACATAGCCATGCAAAAAACATAGCCATACAGGCACATAGCCATACAAGAAACATAGCCATATAAGGCACATAGCCATACAAGAAACATAGCCATAAAAGATACACAGCCATACAAAGCACATAGTCATGCAAGGCACAGAGCCATATAAGAAACATAGCCATACACGATACATAACCATCCAAGGCACATAGCCAAACAAGAAACAAACCCATCCAAGGCACATAGCCAAAAAAAACCCATAGCTATCCAAGGCACATAGCCAAACAAGAAATATAGCCCAACAAGATACATAGCCAAATTATCACATAAAATAAATCTTTTTAAAGGAATAAAATAAAATAAAATATTCACCATGGTTTAAATAGAATGCACTTGCCTAACAAAATACAGCTTGTTCTTCCTTCACCAGATAACCAAGTTACATTCTATGTATAGCTTTATTAAATAACAATATGTTATTAGTCCTATAAAAAAGTACCTGCAACGTTCAATAACACAACCACCTGCTTTAAAAAAGTGCCAATATCTATATCACTTTTTTGGCCTGGGCTGAAAAGTAATATAGATATAAAGCCTGCATTTGAAGTAATTTGATTGGCTAATAAGGTAGAGCCAAAAAATGATCAAGAATGCAGAAGAAGCTCTACAAAATAGCAGTCATTTTTTTATTTTTTTTAACTCAGTAAATATATGTAGACGCCGACAGGTTGCATAAATTTATGAAACAAAATAGTCTTAGTTTTTCGAACATTCATGGCATGAATTGGTAGTGTTTAACCGAATGTTTTCTAAAAATATGTGTAGATTTCACAAAAACACGAACAAGCATTTTCTGACTTGGATTAATGCAATTTTTTTTTTAATTATTTGAAAATAAGAGGTGTTTTACATATTTTCAGAAATCTACGTACTTGGAAACAGATAATTTTCCTCTTTGTTTATGTGAAAATAACAAATCTCCCACTTTGCAAGTAAAAATCTCTTACTTTGGCTGCATAAAAAGTTCCTTGGAAATGCTGTTCATAGCATTGCCGCTCTAAGTCCATGTGAAAAGTAAAGCATAACAACCCACTTGTCATTACAAATAGGTATTTCCTATACAAGCCACATGCTGCATAGTTTGTTTATTGGTTTTATCATGCCACCAACAGTCTTTCAGTTATATGGAGATGGTGTCTAGTTGAAGCAGATATAGTGCTGCCTTCTCTGTGTATAGCATGCCGTGGACACCTGGCATGATACCACACCTTGTCACATTATCCTGACAATAATGCCGAGCCAACCAGTTGTGAAACTACCCTTGTATTAGCTTGAAAGTTAGCAAGGGAGCTATATCACTACCATTTTTAATGACTTTGGTATGTCAAGGTCTGGAATCGAACCCGGGGCCTCCCTTACCTGGAGCAGTCGCTCTACCTATTGCGCAACCAAGTCAAGTCTGCATAGTAAGCTATTTTTAAACAACAAAAAATCCATGTAACCTCTTACTTTTGAGATCACATGCATGATCATCGGAATATGTTGATCTCTCTTTTTAGCTGAAATCCTCTTTGTGCTTATTTATACATTTGGATATGACTGTTATTAACCCTTTTCCTACACATATAGGCCATTTTCCGCTTTAACAAACCATTCACAATCATAAGCAGAATCTGCATGACTAAGGTTTTATGTGTAGGCTGGTTCGGGCTAAAATCTATTTTTACGTAAGTAGAACATATATTTTTTTGAAATCCTTTTATCTCCTTTTAAAGAAAAACCACACAAAGTCAGGCGAATTTTCAAAATTATAGAGGAACTATGAATGAAAGGGTTTATCATGATTAATGAATTAAGC
This sequence comes from Sinonovacula constricta, assembly GCA_007844125.1. Taxonomy (NCBI): domain Eukaryota; kingdom Metazoa; phylum Mollusca; class Bivalvia; order Cardiida; family Solecurtidae; genus Sinonovacula; species Sinonovacula constricta. The sequence goes on from CM017572.1 coordinate 539,529, forward strand.
ACAAATTTCCCAGAACAGGGTCATTCGTGTTACAAATTGTATTATATACAGGCAAACTGTTGGATACCACCTTTAGGATTCTTCATACAATAACAACACTCCTCAACACTGTCTAACTTGAAATCTATCTCTAATTTATTACATACCTTGCTAATTGCATCCTTCAGTTTTAATCACATCAAATATCATCCTTATACTAACTTTATACATAACTAACGAACAAGGAAAACTATCACAACTATATCCATTTTTCTTAGATTTCATTTTAAACATCAAACCAACTTTTTTTTTCATTTTCCTTATCTCACATAATCTTACTGGCAATTTACTTAAAAAAAAACACATTTCCCTTTTTTCTTACATAAAAAAAAACAACAACAAAAAACACTTGCAAAGGAAAATGTTTTTCTTTTGTCTACCTCCTACCACTTATATGTATGTACATACACACATTAAACCATACTGAATGGTCCTTAACCGTCCAAAGTCTATACACTGCAGCAATAATATTTCCCACAATCCAAACTACAAACACGCAAATGAGATCAACAATGAAGGATTCATCATCATAACTCGATAAGAAAGAACCAAATTTTGGCAGCATGGTCACAAACTATGGAGGACTTAGGAAAAATTTAGGATAAACCAGACTCGGCTCATCACAAACAAAAGAAAAATATGGAAATAACAGTCCTGTGTCATTTCCAAATGAGGGAAAACTAATGAAATAACAGACCACCGGAAAATGCGCTCCCATAGGAATGTGTGTGCCTACAACATTTCCACCCAATTTACATTTCTATACTGGAGATATTCTATACTGCAGGAGATATGAACATTAATTGGTCAATGCAGGCACTGTCCCACAGGATCCAGAAATATTAGGTATAGTGTAAAATGTCAGATTGTATTACAAAACACTAGTCCGTACATCTCTGTCAATCTTTTTAGTCATGTGTCCATCTATGTATGTCATTCTGTCATTGGCATTGCCTGTCGATCTTTTTAGTCATGTGTCAATCTATGTATGTCATTCTGTCAATGGCATTGCCAGTTGATCTTTTTTGTCATGTGTCAACCTATGTATGTCATTCTGTCATTGGCATAGCCTGTCGGTCTATTTAGTCATGTGTCAATCTATGTATGTCATTCTGTCAATGGCATTGCCAGTTGATCTTTTTTGTCATGTGTCAATCTATGTATGTCATTCTGTCAATTGCATTGCCTGTCAATCTTTTTATTCATGTGTCTATGTATATCATTCTGTCAATGACATTGCCTGTTGATCTTTAGTCAGGTGTTAATCTATTTATGTCACTCCGTCAATAACATCGTTTGTCTGTCTTTCTAGTCATGTGTTGATCTATCTCTCTATTCATGTCACTCTGTCAATGAAATCGTCTGTCTATCTTTCAAGTCTTCTCTCTCTCTCTCTCTCTCTCTCTCTCTCTGTAACACCATAAATAACATAGTCAATATATCTTTCTTGTCATGTGTAGCTCTATCTCTCTATCTGCCGGTTTGTCAGTCAAAAGATCCACTCCATTTTAAAGTAATTTTGAGAAACATTTTGTAGTGTACTGAACTCCTACTCCTACTTCTGGCTTGAACGTAAGCACCACAGGTCCCCAGACATGGGGGTTATAAAATAAATTTTACAAAAGAGATGATGTAATGTATACAAAAGAGATGATGTAATGTAAGTGAAGAAATCCCTAAAGAAAAACTCTTTGGTGAACAACTTATCATAAACACAAAGTAACCACTGCTGTCATTAGTTTACAATGCCATTTTATGTCAATCATTTCTTCCAGTAGAAAAAACAGCTACTCAAGATATTTTATTTCAGAAGTCATTAAAATGTCTCTTAATTTTTACCACTACAGCATAACATTTACTTTTATTGCACTTAATAAATGACAACAATTTTTTCCTAAAAATAGACAAAGTGACATTTAATGTTGTCTCGATTGATTTTGCCTATGTTTCAGACCACTTGAAAACCTTTTAAAAATGGTATCCGACAGTTCGGACCAAATATTTGTTTTGTCAAATAACAAGATAAATCATTGTTACCTGAAAGAAATCCAGCAAAATGTTGTTTATTGATGCCATAGATCTGTGTGAACAGTGAGGCATAAATCTGCAATCTGAGCCAGGCTGCAGAGATAGCTATCTTTAAACTAAAAAACCATGTGACAAATTACTTTTGAGATCATGTGACATCATCACCGGGTAGTCTGCATTGATGTCGATGTCTACTTTCAGCCACGATCACTATTGTGATATATATAGATTTGGAAAGAAAGAACATTTAAAGTGATTTTTGTTCGATATTTTTACTGTTTAACAATATAGGGAGGATTCAAAATTGTCTTAACTTAGACTTAAGTATAATTTTATGCTGAAATAATCCCACCCCCTCCCAACCTCCGACCACAAACACTTTGTTACAAAATTGATAGGATGGGTTGGGATTTGCCGGCATTTTTGATGATACTGTGCAGCGACATTTCTATCATTATAGCACAGAGGCACTTATGAGGTGCCCAAGGACCGAACTCGGACGGTCCATTATACTGACAAAGACGAGTCAGGCGTAATGCTGTCCCCTTAGCCCCGAGCATTAGGCGAGAAGCCACTACTACCAACTTTAAAGTCTATGGTTTGACCCGGCCGGGGTTAGAACTCACGACCTCCCGATCTGCAAGCCAACGCTCTACCACCTGAACTATTGCGGCCATTTACAATAATAAGAATATTGATAAAGTGTCGTAATCCATTTAAAATGGTAGTTAAAACATTACATTTCCATTTAATTTTAAATTTTACCAACGTTATCAGATTATATCACATACCCTTTGCATTAAAAGCGTTTTGATTGGTCAATTGCTGGTCACGTGCAAGTCATTATAAAGGTGATATTGACTCGAACATGTTTTCACGTGGGCACTTAGAACATAATACTGACGATCGTGATTTTTTTTACGCGCACTGTTGCTACAACAAATTGGTGTCTCTGGTAAAAGAAATCAACAGTTTGTCAATGTGTCTGATGAGATTTTGCTAACATTAAGGGGGAAATATGTCAGAAAAGAAGAACAAAAAGTGTAACCTCTGTATCAGTGACTGCTTTTCTTGATAAAGACTTATGTTTCAGTCAATATATAGTTTTGGGGACCTGGCTAATGTGATATTTACCTCGGAGTTGCTGTTAACAGGGTAGGGAGTTTGTTTTTATTTTTAAACTTTTTATAGGTTAGTTAAGAAAAATAGATTCATACTATTACTTTTTTTCAACCAAATGTGCTTTAAACTTTCGGTTGGTAAGTTGAAAATATAATGCTAAGCTGTGATGAGTTTGCGACTGTAGCCAGACTTTCGAGCAAGGAATCAACAAAAAGCTAAAACAGTATAACACCCCCCTTGAGCCAGCTCCTTGTTCCTAAATATCTCTTATCTTTTATAATTATGATATAGTTTTAAAAGGGGAAAAAATTCCTGCAATTTTTTATGTGATCATAACAAGAGTAGCAAGGACACAGGTTCCTATGAAGTTTCAGATAATTGTGAAGTTTCATTAAAGTTGATGCAAACCTTCAGGAAAAGCCATGTCAAAATTGTGTCTATGGATGGACAGACCAACTGACTGACCGACAGGTTGACAGACAGAACGTAACTCCAGTGACACCCCTTTGTTGCAGGGAATTAAAAATTAAATGAAAGCTTTAGATGCAACATGGATGACAAAAATGACATTAACATACAAAAACTATAACTCAACCCATTTTAGCTGAGTAATTACATTAATATTTTTGTCTATTTAGAAGTATATACCAAAATGTGTCAATTATATTAACTGTTACATAAATTAAGACTAATTGAATAAAAATTAAGCCAACTTCAGAATAATAAAAGGAAACATTTCAGTATGTCTTAACACATTTATCTATTTAATATTTTACTAATTATGTTTGTTTGTTTGTTTATTGGGTTTACCGTCCCACCAACAGTATTTTAGTTTTTATATTACTAATTATGTATTTCTGAGAAAGAATAAAACAATTAAGAAACATGTTTGTCCTTTTTTCTCTCTAAAATACATGTATAGTACTATACATTCTTCTGCTACAGAAAAAAGTTCTCCAAACAGGACTGTTAACCATTGTATAGGCCTGTATTATTTGCCATGACAAATAAGAACAACCATCTTAAAAACAGTTTCAAGGTAGTATCTGACAGTTTTCCTTTATCAAAATGATGTAACAATATTTTCCCACTGTTTTGAAGGATTTTGTCATAATTTCTCTATAAACTCATACTTTAGTCCAAGATTTCGAACACTAATCACATTTTAAGACAATAAAAATAGCGATAAAATACTCTTAATTTTCATTCTTTCCTAATCTACAAATACCCAGGACAGTGGTCTCTTGTAAAAATTGATGTGGACCTCAGAGCGGAATACCTAAATGACGATAAAACTTATTCTTAAAAGCCAGTTGTCGCATTGTTTTCTTGGGTTAAAAATAGCTATCTCTGCAGCATGGCTCAGATAGGCAATACCTGTGATTAAGTTGTGATTAATTCTGCACTGTTCACACACATCTTGGACATCACTGGACAGCATTTTGCAGAACTTTTTCAGGTAAGAATGACTTACTTGATTAAAAAAAAAAAATTGGTCCAAACTGTTGGATACCACCTTTAACGTTTAATTATGTTATAAAATATTATGAACTAAAACAAACAAAGGGGTGTCTGTCTGTGGCTTAGTGGTAGAGTCGCAGATTTGTAACCCCTCTTACTACTTCGACTCCCACTGCATGGGGTCGAGTCCAGTTTGGGGCAAAGCATTTATTATGGGAAGGCCTTCCAGCTGACCTGCGGTGTGCCAGTGGTTCTACCCAGACATTTGTCTGGGGTCTTCCGCCACCAAAACAGCTGGACATCACTAAAATGATTGTAATCAGTTGCTGTGATGTATCTTAAAAACAAATTAAACAATCAGAACAAACAATTGAGAAACAATTTAACCCCTTACCTGTCAGACATCATGTGGGTTTTAACTTTATTTCCCTCTATATTTTTCTAACCTGTTTAAAAATGATCGTTACTTGAACTGATGAAAAATCAACAAATAAAACAGGTGTATCTCACATAGTTACATTTCAATAAACTGATTTTTAATCCAAAAGCTCCAAAATAGGATACATGAGCAAATCCTTGAGTAAACAAATGATATATCCTTGTCACATGAAAACTCATTGAATTTCATACTTTGTATCTATGATTCAAAACCCTTTAGCCAATTGACAGGTAAACACAAGTAATATAATGGTTCAAGTATATTCCCTTAACAAAATCATATCAAGATCACATTTTTGCTTTGCTCTATTGAGAAATAAACCAACTTATAATCCACTTTCAAAGTTTGTATAGTTAATATACCATTTAAAGGCATGTTGTTTACAGATATAAAGAAAAGAGGAAATCATATTTTTTAGTTTTTATTACTTGTGACTCATAAACTTAATTATTTCTGAACCACATAAACAGATCTTTTATCAAATTTCTTCCCATTAGCCAAACTGAAATTAGAAATTGTGTTACATGAAAAATATTGTTGACAAAGTGTTTTTAAATATGATAATGCCACATTATATTGGTATGCATATACACCAAAACTTCTCCTCCCACTACAATCTTGTCACTCAAGCATGTCAATGTGACTAACACCTTGATGTAAATATTGTGCAAGGACAATAGGGAGAGTTTTAAATCTTTTGTAAACCCTTGGATGAAGTTTTAAAATTCTTTGCTCAAGATTTGCTTAACCAGAGGAACAAGACTTAAGTCTTATCAAGCAATATTTGTTAATATTCAAAATAAAAATAAAATCTTTACAATATTTTCTAAATCTTGTAAAGACACATAACAAGAGAAATCGTTAGATCCCAATAAGACAGATTCTAGTCGAAGCTGACTGAATTTGATGGGTGTAGGACAAAATCGCCCCTGGACGAAATCCCTTCCGGTCATTTTGACATAGGTGGACAGGATCTGCCCATCCCAATGAATTGTCCAAGACAAAACACAATGCAACCCCAGCACCACCCAACCCCTGTGAATTTTCCAAGTGAAAGAATCACCTCTGTCATACTATGGTTATCTGAAATTTGCAAATAAATGAAAACATGAAAAAATGTGTCATTATGTTTATTCTATGAGATAACGGTAACACAAATGAAAAACGTAGGGGGGGACAGGGGATAAGGGGAGATTCTGTATGCCTTGGAAAATTCTGTGAGGGGATTCTGTCCAAAATGACCAGAAAGGATTTCGTCTAGAGAGGATTTTGTCCAGCCCCCACATTGGACTGATGCTATCTGACAGTTTGCCATATCAAATACATGTAACACTATCTTACTTTTGTCAGATGGAACTTTGGCATAATTTCATCTTAAACTCATGTGTTTGTGTTTTTGTTACATCGCAACAACACACTTATGGTCATGTTGGTGATGTCCAAATAATAATTGGTGGACTAAGACCCCAGACTTCTGGGTAAAACCACTGGCACACCGCAGGTTAGCTGGAAAACTTCCCCACATAAAAGTTTTTCCCCCTGACCGGGAGTTAAACCCATGCGGTGAGGTGCTGAGGAGTCAGCGACTCTAACAGCTTAGCCACGGGCACCCCACTTAAACTCATACTTTGTTTTAGTACACTACCTTTGTCGTTAGATACCAGTAGTACAAATCAAGCAACAAATCGTTCTAAATGTTCGTTCTTTCCAAATCTATTAAGCAAAACAGGGTTTTCTGCTAAACACGGATCTTGACATCAGAGCGAATCACCCAGGTGATAATGTAACGTAAACCCAAAAGTAAGCAGTCTCATTGTTGTCTTAGTTTAAATATAGCTAACTGTGCAGTGTGGCTCAGAGAGAAAATACAATTGTATGGTGATTCGTGAGGTGTTATGACTTACTTTTCACAAAGCTTTAGGACATCAATAAACAGCATGGACCTTTATGGGTAATAATTATTTATTTGATTGTTTGAGAAACAAAACTTTGGTCCAAACGGATGGATACCACCTTTAAATTTTTACACAAATCATATTCTAAACTTAATATCCCTAAGCAATTCATTTAGATAAAATGAATAGTTGATTTCAACATTTTCCAAAGCCAATATTTTAAACTATACAATTACCACCACTGTGCAACTCAATTTACTTAGAAAACAATGGGCTTTATTATTCTCGTCCATGAATTATTTAAATCCAAAGCTGACTACTGCAAGTGAATTCATATTTCTGAGCCTGCTGCGGTTGAGTATAAACCATGCTAATTGTCAATTATATGCTTAAAACTTCAGGCAATGAAAACAAGAAATACTGCTAGAGACACAGAAACAATCTGTGCAGATCCTGATGTGCAGACATTGCCCAGTGGGGCTCTGACTGATCTAGGTCAGCATACTTTTCTTTAGTTTCTTCAAGTTGTTCTTACTAGGCCTGGAATTGTGAAAAGAAAAGATAAATGTTGTTATTTAAAAACAACAACTCAACTCTGATTCAATTTATGTTCAATACCTTCTGGCCAAACCACTTTGAATACAAATGTACCATTAAAAGGCATGTTGTTTATAAACCTAGCTACATGTATACCTCCTACTTATTCACAGTCACCATTCATCTTCATGCACAGATGCCTAGACATTTTGTTTGACACTTCCCGGCAAACAGTGTAGATCCTTATCATCAAACAGCTATGAGATTTGTTGCATTGACACCATTATGGTCAAATTGGATACATCCAGCAATTATTGATGGAAGATGACCTGAGAAATATGTTGTAAAAACTTCAGGTGACCTGCAATTGTAAGCTGGAAGATTTGCTTGTTTATTGGGTTTATCGTCCCACCAACAGTATTTCAGTTATCTGGAGACGGTGTCCACTTGAAGCAGATATAGTGCTGCCTTCACTCTGTATAGCATGCCGTGAACACCTGGCATGATACCACACCCAGTCACATTATCCCGAGACCGGACCAACCAGTCGTGGAACTACCCTTATATTTGCTTGAGCGTAAGCAAGGGAGCTATACCACTACCATTTTAAACGACTTTGGTATGTCGCGGCCCAGGACCGAACCCGGGGCCTCCCGTACCTTGAGCCGATGCTCTACCGATTGCGCTACCAGGTCCGGTTAAGCTGGAAGACCTCCAGATATAAAAGTTATCACCCTAACAGGGACTTGAAATCAAAGGGAGGGGGACTGAACATTTTCAAGCCAGTACCTCCAATTGCTCAAACTCAAGGGATCCTTTTTAAAGTATTAGATGTGTAATCAAATGTCATGAATATTCGTGTTATGTCGGCATTTAGCATTTTATGATGTAACATACTCGATCATTTATGTCAACACTCGGCCTTCCGAGAATAAAATCTCCTGATTTTAGTTTTCCAATTTTATCCAATGAAATTGCGTCAATTTCTTCACTCCAAAATGGCGACAAGGAATCGCTGTCAGCGAGGAAAATTCATAAAAAAAAAGCAAAGTTAAAGCAAAGAAAAAGAGAAGTGTATTTTTCCCATGTTTCTGGAGTATTTTAATAAGAAAAGTATACTCTAAAAAAATGTAGAAAACAAATGACATTACTGTGTTTTCTTTATTTTTTATTCATCCAAATTTGACATAAGATTATTTAAAGGTCAGATTTGAGGATGTCGACCTAGTACATGTACATAAATATTAGCAGAACTTAAGTTAGCTGATGTGAAAGGTTGATAAAATTAGGAAAATAATCCTGAATACAATGCTGAATAATGTGATATATCTTTTGTCAGGATTCAATTTAGTCACTATTACCCATCTAATACCTTAAGAAAGATAATTTTCTTCCTTATCAGTATTCAACACTAAAACCTTGATGTAACCATTTGGTGTGTACACTTTTTATTAAAGGTGGTATTTGACAGTTTGGTCCAAATAATTTTTCACAAATAACCAAATATGTATTGGTACCAGAAAAGGTCTTGCAAAACGCTGTTAATTAATGCCAAAGATCTGTGTGAATAGTCAAGGATAAATCCCGACTCGTTAATGCAAATGGGTGTTTCCTATCTGAGCCACGCTGCAGAGATAGCTATTTTCAAAATTACAAAAACTATGTGACCACTTACTTTTATATAGTCTATTTTTAGCAGAGACCACTATTGCGCTTTTTATAGAGTTGCAAAGACTGAATATTGAGAGATTGTCTTTCATGATGAGTACAGTCTAACAATGAAGTAAGTGTTCAAAATCATCTTTATAATGACCAAAGTATGGGTTTATGCAACAAGTATGCCCAAACTCCCCAAAGCGGTGGTTAGATATTGGTACGTGTATGTAATATAGGCAAACTGTCTGATACCACCTTTAAATAACAAATATTTGGAGGCTTCCAGCTGGTATTATAAAATTATGTCAAGGCTCATACACATGTAATGAGGCCGGCTTGCGAATCGGGAGGTCGCGGGTTCAAACCCCGGCCGGGTCAAACCAAAGACTTTAAAGTTGGTAGTAGTTGCTTTTCTCCTAACGCTCGGGGCTAACGGGACAGCACTACGCCTGCCCATGTCAGTAAAATAGACTGGCCGGGTTCAATCCCTGGGCACCTCATGAGTGCCCCTGTGCTATAATGATAGAAATGTCGCTGCACAGTATCAGCAAAAATGCCGGCAAATCCCATCCCATCCCATGTAATGAGGTATTCCAGCTTACCTGTGATGTGCATAGAGTTCCATCTAGACAGATGTATGGGATGTTTCTCCATCCAGATTAGCTGGACATCCTTATAATGACCTATTTATCATGTCCCTATAATGTAATTAAGAAAATAAAACTGAAACGCACAACCCCGATGTTCCACGTACATAACACTATTGACTAATCTACAGAGCTTGTAGAACCACAAACTTGATAGGTAAGAAATCAACTAGGACAAGCATTAAACTGTCAAATGCATGAAAATAGAAAACAAACATCGTTTTGTGAAGTCTTGTTGTTGATGATAAGAATAAAGCAGTTTTAAGGTATGTAGGAGGTTTAGATTTCATTAGGCAAACTCGGAAATGCATTTTACTGAACCGTTGTTTTGATCAAAGAAATACTCAATTCTAGGTCTACATACTTAACTCATCAAAGGTTTTATATGCTGTTATATAACAATTCCCAAGTATAAATACCTTCAAATCACATGAAATGACTGATCCAAAACACACAATTACAATGTCTCTATTTATCGCTGTTCCAAGTAGACAAGTGAACATGTGTCAATGAATGGCATTTTCTGACTGGTTGCTTCTTAAGAGGTTTCTTGAGTGGGTGGCCCTTGATACTTCAATAAGGGACATTATAGTGAAGATCCAGCTATTGATATTGAAGGAACATCTCAGACAACTACTGGGGTAGAACCAATGATGCACTGCGATAATTTTTTTTAAATGAAATTGAAAAAAAAAAAATTAATACAAAAAGAATAAAAAATATGATAAGCAAATGGACATATTCACACTTAAACATAGATTCAAAGGAGAGAAAGATGGACATATAAAAAGACATATAAAAAGACATGTGAATAGATAAACAAATGATAAAAATACCATCACACTGATAAGTTGACAGATATATACCATCACACTGATAAGTAGACAGATATATACCATCACACTGATAAGTAGACAGATATATACCATCACACTGATAAGTAGACAGATATATACCATCACACTGATCAGTCAACAGATATATACCATCACACCGATAAGTAGACAGATATATACCATCACATCGATAAGTAGACAGATATATACCATCACACTGATCAGTTGACAAATATATACCATCACACTGATAAGTAGACAGATATATACCATCACACTGATCAGTAGATAGATATATACCATCACACTGATCAGTTGACAGATATATACCATCACACCGATAAGTAGACAGATATATACCATCACACTGATCAGTTGACAGATATATACCATCACATTGATAAGTAGACAGATATATACCATCACACTGATCAGTAGATAGATATATACCATCACACTGATCAGTAGATAGATATATACCATCACACTGATCAGTCAACAGATATATACCATCACACCGATAAGTAGACAGATATATACCATCACACTGATCAGTCAACAGATATATACCATCACACCGATAAGTAGACAGATATATACCATCACATCGATAAGTAGACAGATATATACCATCACACTGATCAGTTGACAGATATATACCATCACACTGATCAGTAGATAGATATATACCATCACACTGATAAGTAGACAGATATATACCATCACACTGATAAGTAGACAGATATATACCATCACACTGATCAGTAGATAGATATATACCATCACACTGATAAGTAGACAGATATATACCATCACACCGATAAGTAGACAGATATATACCATCACACTGATCAGTAGATAGATATATACCATCACACTGATAAGTAGACAGATATATACCATCACACTGATAAGTAGACAGATATATACCATCACACTGATAAGTAGACAGATATATACCATCACACCGATAAGTAGACTGATATATACCATCACACTGATAAGTAGACAGATATATACCATCACACTGATCAGTAGATAGATATATACCATCACACTGATAAGTAGACAGATATATACCATCACACAGATCAGTCAACAGATATATACCATCACACTGATCAGTCAACAGATATATACCATCACACTGATCAGTTAACAGATATATACCATCACACTGATCAGTCAACAGGTATATACCATCACACTGATCAGTTAACAGATATATACCATCATGCTGATAAGCAGACAGATATGATGGAAAAAAAGAATAAAAATAACTGTTATTGTGAGATGGAAAGACTAAAAAAGGTAAACTGAAAGAGAAAAAGATAAATATGTAGAAAAATAAAAGAAAACAGATGACAAAAAGATAGATCCATATTAATCAATGGACAGGTACACAGATTGATAGACATAAAACAACAACAAAGACTGTCACATATAATAAGGCATTTTATCTGTTCAAATTAAAACACAATTATATCAAATTATATGTACCAGCCTATTTCTACATAGCATTGCAGTCCTTTATGTACAGTATCTCCAAACATTTACAGGAAGAGAAATAACTCGGGGGAAACCTGGGAAACTATAGTTAACATTGACAATGCCAGCATAATACTGGTTCCAATTATCTCAATTCAATTAAAGGAAGCAGGTTGTTTGTACATTTAGTTAAAGGTAGTGTCGTTTATATTCTTTGTGCATTAATATAAAACCAACGTGTTGATCAGACCTGCTATTAAATGTGGTTTTAGTGATATTTTTAAACTAAGTTAAGTCTTGGGATGGGATTGGGATTGGCTGGCATTTGTGTCGATACTGTGCAGTTACATTTCTATCATATCCCTGGGACACTTATGAGGTACCCAGGGACGGAACCCGGTCCATTATACTGACATCAACGAGTCAGGCGTAATGCTGTCCCCTTAGCCCCGAGCATTAGGATGGAAGCCACTACTACCAACTTTAAAGTCTTTGGTTTGACCTGGCTGGGGTTTCAACCCACGACCAACGATCCGCATGCCGACGCTCTACCACTTGAGCTATTGCGGCTGGTAAGTTAAGTCTTGTTCTTTATACGCAGCTAACTCGTTGATCCAACATGCCATGAAAGGTGGTGTCAGTCATATGTTTGTGTAATTTTTAAAATACATTAGGCCTTGCTTAAAGCACAATCAGTAAAAAGGAGGGCTTGCTTGCAATCTTTTAATGGATTTTGTTGTTTTACCCTTTAGCTCATGCATATGTCATTTCACGCTTTTGTAAAGCATTCACAATTATTATCTTTTATCTTCAGCTGCATCAACACAACTTAGTTTTTTTTATAGACTAGTTTAATTAGGTTATATAATTATATGCCTAAAATGCATGTTTTTAAAAATATTGAAAACTCTTTTAAAGAAAATAAACAACATCAAGTGAAATCTTAAAACCCTATACATATACTATATTTAAGGGTTAAACAATCATTGAAGCCAATCAAACATTCACTGGAGCCAATCAAACAATTATTGGAGCCGATCAAACATTCACTGGAGCCAATTAAACTATCAATGGAGCTGATCAAACAATAATTGGAGCCAGTCAAACATTCACTGGAGCCAATCAAACAATCATTGGAGCCAATCAAACATTCACTGGAGTCGATCAAACATTCACTAGAGCCAATCAAACAATCATTGGAGCCAATCAAACATTCACTGGAGCCAATCAAACATTCACTGGAGCCAATCAAACAATCATTGGAGCTGATCAAACAATCATTGGAGCTGATCAAACCATCATTTAAGCTGATCAAACAATCAATGGAGCTAATAAAACCATAATTGGAGCTGATCAATCATTGGAGATAATAAAACCATCATTGGAGCTGATCAAACAATCATTGGAGATAATCAAGCAATCATTGGAGCTGCTCAAACAATCATTCAAGCTAATCAAATTATCATTTGAGCCAATCAAACAATCATTGGAGCCAATCAAACATTCAATGACGCCAATCAAACATTCACTGGAGTCAATCAAACATTCACTGGAGCTAATCAAACAATCATTGAAGCCAATCAAACAATAGCCAATCAAACAATCACTGGAGTAAATTAAAATCATCACTGGAGCCTCTCCTGAATTGGGAGCTGAACACGATCCCTCCTAACTCCTATCCCACTGAGGTAAGAATGAGAGCTTGCAATTACAAACAGGTTTAGCAAATAATAAGGAAGACAGCAAAGCAAAGTACATGCCATGTTTATCCTTGTCTAAAGAACACACTATATTTGGTCTTGCCGAAAGTACAAGCTATGTTTGGTCTTGCCTGAGGTACAAGCAATATTTGGTCTTGCCTGAGGTACAAGCTGTTTTGTCTTGCCTGAGGTACAAGCTATGTTTGGTCTTGCCTTAAATACAAGCTATGTTTGGTCTTGCCTGAATTACAAGCTATATTTGGTCTTGCTTGAGGTACAAGCTATGTTTGGTCTTGCCTGAAATACAAGCTATGTTTGGTCTTGCCTGAAATACAAGCTTTGTTTGGTCTTGCCGGAAATACAAGCTATGTTTGGTCTTGCCTGAAATACAAGCTATGTTTGGTCTTGCTGGAAATACAAGCTATGTTTGGTCTTGCCTGAAATGCAAGCTATGTTGCTATGTTTGGTCTTGCCGGAAATACAAGATATGTTTGGTCTTGCCTGAGGTACAAGCTATGTTTGGTCTTGCCGGAAATACAAGCTATGTTTGGACTTGCCTGAAATACGAGCTTTGTTTAGTCTTGCCTGAGGTACAAGCTATGTTTGGTCTTGCCTGAAATACAAGCTCTTTTTGGTCTTGCTTGAGGTACAAGCTATGTTTGGTCTTGCCTAAAGTACAAGCTATGTTTGATCTTGCCTGAAGTACAAGCTATGTTTGATCTTGCATGAAATACAAGCTATGTTTGATCTTGCCTAAAGTACAAGCTATGTTTGATCTTGCATGAAATACAAGCTATGTTTGATCTTGCCTAAAGTACAAGCTATGTTTGATCTTGCCTAAAGTACAAGCTATGTTTGGTCTTGCCTGAAGTATGAGCTGTCTGCTTTGTTAGATATAATCAGACAAAGGTGGAATCAGAAATATTTGTGTGTGGCATGGTCTTATGATGAAGGCAGCACTATACTGGTACTTCTCTAGTGGACACCCTCTTTGTATGACTTTTGCTTCAAACAATGTTTCCTTGTTCAACAAGACTGTGAATGATAAAGTGCTGAAAGTGGACCAGCTCACCTGACTGTCAAATGAGAGAACTATTTAATGACATGTTAACTAAAAACTAAACTTTTCTGAAGTAGCAGTAACCCCATTTCTCTTTAATAATTCATTTTTTAAGTACAAGAAGCCATAAAAGATGAAATTACACCACCGTGTTAACAGGGTGTTATCACATTATAATCCAATTATCAATTTTGTCTGCTGGGCATCCATAAAGTGCCATCTTCTACAAAATGGGATTCCAACATAATTTCTATTATCTTTCATCTTTCCATATGAGAAAAGTATTAGGTAATTAAACAAACCCAGCTATAAAGTTGGAAATGCTTAAAACATAATCATGTAAACTTATTCAGAAAAACTCACAATAGCTCTATCTTTTCTTTTCATAGGTAATAACAAGGTACATGCACAAATGATTGAAAGCTCACCTGATTCTAACAGTTGTAATCAAATACAGTTATATAACCTTATAAAAAAAACCCACCTTAATAACATTAAAAGCTCTACTTTTCTTTAGAGGAAAGTATTATATAATAAAATACACATATACAAACTTACCTAAGATTTTTCCTAAGATTTGACCTTGTGACCTACTTTTTGACCCCATGTGACCATGTTATGAACTCATTCAAGACTTCATGCAGGCAAACATTCTGGCCAAGTTTAGTGATGATTGGGCCATAAATGTGGACTCTAGCATGTTCAGAGGGCTTTCTCTAAAATTTGACCTAGTGTCCTAGTTTCTGACACCACATGACCCAATTATGAACACATGCAAGATTTCTAATCAAGTTTGATAAAGACTGGATAAAAACTGTAGCCTCTTTTGTTGTTCCCAGTAAATTGTTGATGCGGCATGAGAGATGACTACTGACAACGGACTACAGACACTGGACGAAGGTGTATCTGAAAAGCTCACCTTGAGCAACTATGCTCAGATAAGCTAAAGATATTAAAAAATTATTATTAAGTTAAAAGAAGAGCTGTCAGATGATAGCTGTCTTCATTGTTTTCACCTAAAATTTTGATTGTCATGCACTGCCTTTCTACCCATAAACAAAGACATGCATACCAAGTTTGAAGTGAATCCAATCAGTATTGTTTAACTTATTATCATGACAAGAAAAGTAAAGTAAGGGAGGTAACTACAAGAGGGCCGCGATGGCCCTAATTTACTCACCTAAGTGCCGTAGACATTTATCTAAAATTAGCAAGGAATATCAGCAATGTTAAAACACACCAAACTGTATTGTAATTAATGCAGCATATATATATACACAAAAGCAACATATGGACAATCAGTTTTAGTCTTTTTACTACATGGCCACATATTGAAAATGGCCATGCCTGGAAGGCCATGTTTTTGATGGATCACTATTCTTAGAACCTAATACAGGGCTACCCAAGGAATATGTATACCAAACATGAAAATTCTAGTACCTGTGATTTCTGACAAGAAGCTTTACAAAGTTTTTCTATAAGGCGATACAGGGAAAATGGACACACACCTGGGTGCGATGTTGTTTTAAGGATTAAAATTCTCTAAACAATCTTGATACAGGGTCATCCAAGGAAAAGTATACCAAATATCAAAGCTCTAGCTCTTGTGGTTTCTAATAAGAAGATTATCAAAGTTTCCTATATTGCCATATTTGGAAAATGGCCCCACACCTGGAAAACATGTTTTCTTGACAGATTAAAACTCTTTGAACAACATTTCATTCCCAATGCATAATGAAGGTTCTGAGAAAGTTTGGCTGAATTGAGCTCAGCTGTTTCAGAGATGTCATTTAAAAATGCCAGGCCGAAGGCGATCACAATAGCTCACCGGTAGAATATTTTAACTCAGGTGAGCTAAAAATGAATGTCGGTAGAGTTATTACTATAGTACAGTGCTCTACTTTTCATCATCAGATGCCTTTACAGAAGTTTTCAATTTTTTCTTTAAACAAGCATATCTTAATGACATCTTTTAAAAGGTTAAAAAACCACCACCAACAACAACAAAGAGAAATCACTTTAAAAGCAATGAAATAAAATAAAACACTCTTGAAGGTTACAAAAACTCTGCAATCACAAATTGATTCACTTCAAAGAGAGATGCATCTGGGTGGCCCACTTAACACATCGTCTGGCTTGTCAAGAGGAAACAGAAAACCATGACATAATAATAACAGTCTATGTGAAGCAACCAGTTCAAGCTACGTAATGAGATGAAACAATTGTAGACAACATTCATTATTCAGAACATTCTTACAAACATTGACATTATAATTATTTCAACATTTTTTATTTACAGAATAATCTCAAAGACGTGTCAATCAAGCAAATTGACCTCTTATTCCATCTAATTGGAAGAAAGAGTACAAAGTAGGCATAGAAAAATGTGTATTCTTAGATGAGAATTTTTATCAATAAAAGTGAACAATTTTTTGATAACTATAGAGTTAAATGTTTCAACTTTTGTCACAGTTTGTATTAGTACAATCCTGTGAAGCATAGTTTCCTGTTTACATTTGTGTATAAAAATATATCATAGTGTCTGAATTGCAAGTATGTTACTAACTTTCAAATCCTCTCTTTAACTTACTTTTCAAACTATCCCTTTAACTCACTTTTCAAACTATCCCTTTAACTTACTTTTCAAACTATCCCTTTAACTCACTTTTCAAACTATCCCTTTAACTCACTTTTCAAACTATCCCTTTAACTTGCTTTTCCAACTATCCCTTTAACTTACTTTTCAAACTATTATGAATATCTATGAGAACACTGACCATAATTCACTGCTGTGGGGTCACACCTGTGCGTGGGTGCAGTCCCAACATGACAATGTTCATGGCGAGAGCAAGCCATTATGTTGTTTCTTATTAAAATGGTCAACCACCACCTCTGTTCGTTCAGGTTAGTAAACATACAGTGAGATATTTCTGTAAGAGTTGTTTATGTTTAAAGAAATTTAAATTTGTTGAAATTTCATATATGTTTGTTCTTATAATTCTACGGGCAGTACCAACTTGATGGTGGCCTTCCATTACATTGTTTCGTAATAAATAAGTAAACCATCGTCTTCTTGCAGTGATAACCCGTTAACACCCTGAGGTCCCATAGTCCAAATTAATAACCCTAGAGAGCGTAAAACTTTAAAACAAGCAGTAAAATAACTTTCAACTATGTCAAGCCACTCTGCACTTCTTTCAGTAGCAACCTGTAAACACCCTGAGGTCCCATAATCCAAATAAATAACCCTGGAGAGTGTAAAACTTTAAAACAAGCAGTAAAATAACTTTCAACTACGTCAAGCCACTCTGCACTTCTTTCAGTAGCAACCTGTAAACACCCAGAAGTCCCATGGCCCAAATAAATAAACCTAGAGAGCGTAACACTTTATAACATGCAACAAAATAACTTTTCTACAAATTACGCAAAATCCTGAACAAACACATCACCATTAGTGTTAAATCATCTTTTAAAAGCTACGAAAAAATCTGCGTGCACATGCTGATTAAGTTCAAAGATGGATGTAACAAGGTAATCCACTTAATGCATTGTCCGGATGATTAACAGAAAACCTTGACATGATAAAAAGTGTCCCTGACGCACAGTTTGCCTCCCAAGTCAATAAGTTCGTGTTACATAATGAGATGGGAAGTTTGTCAACAGCATTGTTGATTTAGAATCATTTTACGCAGAATGACTCAATAATCATTTTAATTGACATACAAGAAATGACCGATTCGAAGGCTGATTATGTACGAATTTGCTTCTAGGGGGCCCATTCTCTCCGAGGAAATCTTAAGATTTCTGGAAGGCAGGAGATGTGTTCGACGTGTACCAGGATAAAACCTGATTTTATCATAATGGAAAGAATTTCATGATGCTTGGCTATATTTTTACCTGTAATTTTCAAGAGTACCACACTCCAACAACACCTGAGTTGTTGTTTTTGATCACATGAATTAATTCTGCCACAAGTCACAATAAGGTAAAAAAATTGTCTCAAGAATCATGCTGTTCTTTCCATTGTTTGTTTATTGTGTTTATCATCCCCCAACAGTATTTCAGTTATCTGGAGACAGAGTCCACTTGAAGCAGATAGCAGAGCTGCCTTCACTGTGTATAGCATGCCGTGAACACCTGGCATGATACCACACCCAGTCAACTGTGTATAGCATGCCATGAACACTTGGCATGATACCACACCCAGTCACATTATCCTGACACCGGGCCAACCAGTCGTGGAACTAACCTTATATTTGCTTGAGCATTAGCAAGGGAGCTATACCAAAACCATTTTTAATGACTTTTGGATGTCGCATCCGGGGATCTAACCTGGGGCCGCCCGTACCTGGAACTGATGCTCTACCTATAGCGCTACCAGGTCTGGTCCTTTTCCATTGTGATCCAGCCTAAACTGCTAACAACTGGTGATCCCCTTACCTCCTTTAAAAACATTCCGCTGCTCCAAGAGGTCTTAATTAAAAAACAATTTACATTCTGTACTTTGAAGAAAACACAGAAACTTCTTGATTGTCTCTGTTTCAGATAGAAGGGCAAGTATTGGAGGGAACACAACTCAACGAACTCAACAAATTTGGAGCCAAACCCACATAGCTGAAAGATTTCACTTTGGAAAAGCATTATTGCATTACAAATTTATCAATGATTTAATGGTGTGCTTCGCCTTGGTTGTAGTCACAGACCTATAACTCCTTTGACTCACTAGGCCCTTGAATACAGTCTTAAAGGGTGGTATCAGACAGTTTGGACCAACATTTTTTTTCTCAAATAAGCAAATAGGTCCTTGTTAATTGAAAAAATCTTGCAAAATGCTGCTTGTTGATGTCCTAGATCAGTGTGAACAGTGAAACATAAATCCTCATTCCTCACTGCAAACAGGTATTTCTTATTTGAACCACACTGCAGAGATAGCTATATTCTAACTGCAAAAAACATGACAACTCACTTTTGAGATTACGTTTTATTGTCATCTGGGTTATCCGCTCTGATGTCGGGGTATCTAATTTTAGCAGAGATCACTATTGTGTATATTTATAGACTTGGAATAATTGAACTTTTAGAGTGTTTTTATCGCGATTTGTATTGTCTAACAATGTAGGCTATGTTCAAAACCGTCTTTGCTAATGTATGAGTTTATACAGAAATGATGCCCTTCTTCCCCAAAGCAGTGGTAAGGTATTCTTATGTGACTTTGATATAGTCAAACTGTCAGATACCACCGTGAAAGCAACAACTTTGATTTAGTACGGCTCATAAACAAAGGAAGCAATGTAAGATTTTTTCCAGTACTGAGTACATTTTAAGCAAAATTTATTTTAAACAAATTACAACATTACATATCACATTTTATAAGAAATTCCATTCAACAAATACCATCTCCACCATAAAATTTCACAATCTTTCTACAAAGACAAATTAACTACAAAGAAAACAAAATCTTGCTTCTAGCAAAAATTTGCAGTCGCAACTCTTGCTTAGAACATCTTAATCTGGCTTAGACAAATAGTGTAGATCCAGATCAGCCAGCTCCAGGACTAGTGGTAGCTGTCAGATCAGGATCTACACTATTTGTTGGTGACACTCTAGAATTATAACTTGCCACATTGGCATGTACATAGGGAAGGTCCTTTTTGCCAACTGACCATTCCAAGGTGGTAACTGTTGGGACTGCTCATTTTGTCAAATGAGTCGTCACAGATTTGTTCTTACTTTTACATTTGGCTTACATGTGAATACCTTTTGTCCTGTGCCTTTTCAAATATTGGTATATGGCATATATTCTTATTAAAGATGGTATTCAACAGTGTGAACCAAACATGTTTTCTCAAATAACAAAATAAGTCATTATTACATAAAAAAAAGTCCAGCAAAATGCTGCTCATTGATGACCTAGATCTTTGTGAACAGTACTTTTGTGTTATTTTCATTTGTCATCGGGCTAATCCACTCTTATCTCCATGTCTATTTTTACCGGAGATTCCAATCATGCCTTTTTACCAATTTGGAAAGAGCTAACATTTAGCACAATTTATTTTACAATTTGTACTGTTCAACAATTGAAGTAGTGTTTAAACTCGTCTTTATTTAGACTAAAGTACAAGTTATTAAGAGATCATGACAGAATTTTGTGGTAAGATATTGTAACATGTATGTGATATATGTAAAATGTCAGATACCACCTTTAAAGGTGGTATTTAACAGTTTCCTTTATCAAATACGTGTAACAATATATAATGCCTGAAAATTTTTGGACATGATTTCCACATAAAACTCATACAAAAGTCTAAACAAAGACTATTTTGAACCCTAACTCAATTAGATGGTACAAAATAATTATCAAAAATTGCATAAGAAATGTCCTTTCTCTCAAAATCTAAAAAAAGCATGATGGAGATTAGATAGCAATATATCAATACATAGATATCAATGTCACAGCTAATTATAAAGATAAGAACTATATAGTAATCTCAAAAGCAAGTGGTCACATGGTTTTCTTAGTTTATAAAAAGCGCATAAATCCACATTAAGTCCTTTGCCCTGATCGAGACTCGAACCCATGAGGTGAGAGGCTAAGCAGTCAGAGGAGTAACAGACTGGCGACTCTACCACTATGCCACGGGCACCCCCTAAAGGTCTGGCATGACCATCAATGTAATGGTGGCATGGGTGACTGGTAATCTGGAAGAACACAGTTTGATTTCTGGCTGGGCTGGTTTGATATTTTAATATATCATTTATAGGGATGCCCCAGGTAGAATGGCCAACTTAAAGTTATGACTTCTAAGCCAAACACTATGTGGTCTTGAGTCCCACTTGGGAGCGAAACAACACATGTGAGGGGGGTCTTTCAGCTAGGCTACTGGGATGGTGGTTCTACCAAGACATATGTCCACCCAAAATACATGTGCTGGATGAACTGTAAGAAATATGTTGCTCCTTGCTGTGATATATCTAATCAATATTACATTATTAATCGCCCAATATTACATAAAGAATTTTTGTATATTGTAAGAAAAGAATGACAGTTTGTATCCAGTATATCAATCACAACTGTAAACATGTCATCCATTTTTGTATAATAAAGTCACCCCAAAATATTTGTATAAGAATAAGAATAGGACGAAGTCCTATGAGCATTGCAACATATACAAATATTTGAAAAGGCACAGAACAAAAGTATTCACATTCAAGCCTAATGTAAAAGTAAGAACAAATCTGTGATGAGTAATTTAACAAAAAGAGCAAACACAACAGTTATCGCCTTGGAACGACACACCATCAATGATGATGAATACCCCTAGATACCGTTTAGTCACAGTTACTGTAATATATTCCATAAATAACAAGGGGCCATAAATCAGTCAAAGTCAAGCCGTTTATGTCATGCCAACAATATGCAAGACTAAGCTCAATACTCAGCAGGACTTTAAAGTTTAATCAACATGTGACTAATGGTGGCCCGAAAAAGAGCAAAAATAAATTTTGTCTTCTGACTGACTGACCAATGGAAAGACAAAACTTCAATAAAGCTGCTTCGTTCCTGAGGGTATACTCATTGAAAGATAAGGTGCAATGTAACCAAAAATAAAAAAGAAAAGAAAAGAGAAATATTTTGTGCAAAGGCTCAAACCCAATACCTCTGGTTTTAAGGCAAAAGCTCTATCGACATCAGCCTTGCACCCATCCCCAAAGAATTTTATATCTCCCCTATATCTACACTTAGCTAGCAATGAAATATTCTGAGATTTTTTTAGTATTCAGATTAAAGTTGAAACATGGATATATTTAATTTAAAAAATGAAATCAACCTTCCATAATCAATTAAAATCATAAACATTATTCAGTAAACCCCACACATAAACCCCACTTAACATATCATTGCATAAACACAAACTTTGAAGATCATTTATATAATCTTATTCCTTCATAAATGTACACTTCCATTTCCTTATAACACAAACTAACTTCACTTCACATATTTCCAATTTTCTCCATGAAAATCTTACAATTTCCACTTCAGGTGAACAGATTGAACCACAGAAACTTTTCAAACCTTCTTTTCCTTTACTCAACAGCAACCTCAATCAACAAAAAGTACACATAAAGGTTCACTCCAAAAAATTAAACTTCCCATAACTGTTAACTATAAACTTTCCTATCGATATGGTCAATGTCAAACCAACTACCCACTTGTAAATCCATTGACTATCGACAAACACATACACACGTTACATATAAGTACATATCTTTGCACCTTTAACTTCTAATTTTCATAATAATCCATACATCTTCTTAGCTTTGTATTAACCACTACAAACCACAGTGCATTCACACATTGCTACATCCTCCACAGAAAGTAGTGCAGATCCTGATCAGCCAGCACCCAGCAGGGAGCTTGCTAATCTGGGTCTGCCGTAGTAGTCTAACCTTGATCAATTTCATCGTAAGCAGTGCAAGCGTTATACGTTGTAGATATCAGTCAAGGACTAACCCCCTCCCCAACTCACCCATTATATCCTAGTGGGTACCCCACACCCAGTGCTGTATAAAGTAAATACTCCATTTAAAGGGACCAAATACACAGAAAGGAGAGTGACTCAGTATTTGTTGAAACTTTTAAGTTCATGGGAAGATACCTTTCTTAAGAGGTACAAAAACAACAATGGGGAAACCTATAGCCTTATGGTAGTCACAGACTTGTATCTCTTCTCACTACTTGGTCCCACCAGGCATGGGTTGGAGTTTGGGTCAGGTGAAAAATACATGAAACTATTTGCTGAATGGTCTTTTTAAAACCTCTTATCTAACTCCAAGTATGGGTAAATAGTACAAAAATTACAAAGAATGTGTCACATTGCAGAACATTGCATGCTAAATGTTAATTATGATATAAGTTGGGTTTAAAAGAATATTAGGTTTTGTATTGTTGGTACTCAATACACCTTTTGTACTGGACAATGCATTCTTGTGTGCCATAGTAATATGTATTGATTTAACAGCTGTGTAAGATACCTTAATGGTGTTGTACAATATGACTGATTAGATTTTTTAATTACATGGCAGCACTGGTCATTATAGTCACACCCATCTGCTATTTTTGCTATTGTTGAAAGAAGACCCCAGACAAATGTAAGGGTACATGGGCGGATGTAGCAGGGGAGCAGATGGGGCAAGGTGGGGTGTCAGTGGGTGCATCTGGACCCCACCTGAAATTTTCAATAAGTACCACTGAAGGTATATTTTAATCATTTTGGGTGTGTCACATCTTTATGGCACTTAAGTAGTAATACAGTCACAAAGATGTGCTACGGATAACACTAGTAAGCATGTATTTACACTTCAAATATCTTGACAAACACAGTGAAATGAAAAAATTTGTGTAAAAAAAACCTCCTACTAATGTCTGTCAAGCATCTGGAATGCAGAAAATGGCTCAATCTTGCTTTTAGATGAACACTTTATCTGTGTAAGCATGTCCCCAGATCCGCTTACATTACTCAAACCTATGGTTCTTGCTCAATTTGACCTCTTCTCTCATTCCATGAAAATAATGATTAAAGATTATCTTCTGTCCAGAAAATAGAAACAGTTTGGACTCATGGAAATAGTTTCTAGCAGCATCCAAAAATGCATGAAATGGCTTTATTTAACTGCTACATTTCAAGTTTTCTTGGGGAACATGCCAAACCCCACTCCCCAAAAAAAACACTTGGATCCGCCCCTGGCATTTTTGTTTAGTTAGTTATGATTATGAAAGCTGCCTGGTCAGGAAAGCCTGGATCTGCCCCTGGGATAGAACCACCAGCACATTGTTAGTAAGCTGGAAGACCTTCCCACATGAAAATGTTCAACCAGCCAGAGATTTTATCACAAACAGTGAGAAGATGACATGTTGAACTCCTAACAGCTCAGTCAATGGCACTGCAGATTGATGTTACAAGCCTCTATTACCATCCAGCCAAGGGCATCCTTTATATGGTTGATCCAATTTAAACAAGAACGAGCACAGATGTGAGACATCCAAGGCGCCGTAAAGAGCATGCTCGGTAAAGATGGCTATCCTTTACACACTCTAATTTTACTGTCAATTTATTACATAAATATTTTTTGAGTCATTATCTGATACTTTGTATTCTTCCTTGTTGTCTGCTACATCTGTAATTACAAGCTGCATTGCTTACATCATCATAATTTTGTTTCTTTTTGTTAAGACCTCGCCAAAGGGCTGCGAATAAATGCCTGCTACTTTGTATAATTGCAAGCTAAGATTTATTGTTGCAAGCTACACTGTTAAAAAAGCACTGGGTTCTTTTCTCTGAAAAGGGCATCAAAGAGCACCAGCGACATTGTGTTATGGACTGCTACACTATCGTGCCCATAACAAATGAATTCCATAAGAGGCACTGCTCTCAAGAGAGTTGCCAACATGGATTGTAGTACCATGTTATCAGCAGCAGAAAAACTTTTCTGCCACCAAACAAAAATCTTTCATCTTAAAAAAATATTACACAGTTGCTTTTTGGGGTTTACAGATATATTTGAAAGGTAATAATTTTTGTTTAAAAGATTTCAGTATACTATAAATCTTGAGAAAAAATATGTATAACATTTTCCTGAGACCATGGATTGGTTTAAAAGAAAATAAAAAGCAAAACCTGACACCATATAATAAGTTTTCCATAATGAAAAGAAGTTGCAAAAATATAATAAGAACTACAAATCTTAAGTGTACAAGCAGAAAATGCACATGTGTAACAGCCCCTCATTGCTCAAATAGTTATAGTTCAGATGGTATTTTTTCTTGAGCATAGTATGTTTTTTCTTTGGCAGTATCTTAATTTTTTTTCCAAAGTTATTTTGAAAGTCAGAAATGAATAAATAAAATGGAACATCGTTTACACAATTAGGACCTGTATTTTCACGGGTCAAGATAGCCCGCAAAACAAACTTTCCCCCATGTGCAAATTTCAGTGAGCATTCCATATATAGGTATTGCGCTGCAGCGCCAATAAACCTTTAAGTGCTGGAAACACTATTTGGATGGGGTTTGTTAAATACAGTCTCCAGGGTGTCCATGGTCTAAGGGTTAAGATGTTGGGGTCCAAACCCCAAAACAAACCCGTGATGTTAGTCCCTGAGCAAATCTATTCACAGCACATTACTCCAGGAACTCAGTACAGTTCTACCCAGGAAGTGGACAGTCGAGAGGTATCAATATAAGTTGAAAGAACTTTCCCTATCAACTATTAACAAATATGTTTGCAGGTGGCATCCGCCAGTATGTCTTTATATCAAATTCATGTAACAATACCTTACTGGTTTGGAGAATTGGGGGTATAATTTCTGCATAACCTCATACTTTAGCATATGTAAAGATGGTTTTGAACACTGCCCACATTGTTAGAGAGTACAATTTTGGATAAAACCATTCTAAAGTTCAATCATTCCAAATCTATAAATAAGCATGACAGTGCTCTCTGCTCAAAACAGATATCAACGTCAGAGCGGATCACTCGTATGACGATATAATGTAATCTCAAAAGCATGTTTTCAAGTGATTTTTCTAGTTAAAAATAGCTATCTCTGCAGTGTGGCTCAGATAGGAAATACCTGTTTGCAATGAGGAATGGGGATTTAAGTTTCACTGTTCAAGCTGATTTAGGGCATCAATGAGCAGTATTTTGCTGGACCTTTTCAAAATATATTTTTAGGTAATAATGACCTATTTGGTTACTTGAGAATAAATATTTTGTTCCAAACTGTTGGCTAGCACCTTTAAATAGTAATCCCAGAAAGTAAAGTGTTAAAACTAATCTCCCAAAGCCAGTCACATAACCTCCCCATAGGAGGACACGTACCACACCCTGAGTGTGTAGCTTCAGACTGTCAATCTGCCTGTCATTATTTGCAGAATATCTGTCTGAATAGATTCCCAACTGTCATAGGTTCAATATGATCTGTACAGTTCTTTCAGTGATTGTAAATGTTCTGAATTCTGACATGGTTAAATTACCTACCTATTTGTTTTGCAGTGTGGGAAATCTATGTGAAGAATAGGAGAATTCAAGACTGAAAGAATGGGAGTGTATGAAAATGAGTTCCTATTACGAAGATCAAAATAATGATAACATAGTGGATGAATGGACATGCACAAAAGCATTTGTAGATTGCGGCCACTGTTTTTATGACATACATAATATGGGGGACAGGTAATACGTAGGGATATTGCCTCTTACATAGAGAGAAAAGCAGTTTAATGGTGTAGTGCAGTATTTAATTGATGAAGACATCATTGGGGATGAAATCAGGAACAAAATCTTCTCAAATTTTGAATTTTTATTCATGGCTCGAACCGTGCCCCGGCCAAGCTATCCGCCGATTAGATTGCAAACTCCCCTGTATCTTGTACAAACTCTCATTTATATACCCGCGGTGAACTACATTTCTCGTGTAAGCATATTGCTTTTGTTCCTGGCTGCCTGGCGTAACTTACTGTATAACAATGTGAGATACAGATCAAATTTGTACTAATTGACCTGGTCTAAATGAGTGCAGCAGTCTATCTATCATGTAACATAATGTCACGATGGTACTATTGTTTCATTTTCCTGCAATATGAATTGTTGATGCTGCTGACAATTGAAATTTGAAGGACCATCATATATCAACAGGGAATTTGAGTGGCTATTCAATAGAGACAGCTATCCTCCATTCTTTACAAAAGCTCCGTCGAGTTTATTGTCATACATGTGAACTTTTTCTGAGGCCAAAGTGGGAGATTTTCACTTGTTTCTGAGGCCAAAATGGGAGATTTTCCCTGGTTTCTGAGGCCAAAGTGGGAGACTTTCACCTGTTTCTAAGGCCTAACTGGGAGATTTTCACTTGCAAAGTGGGAGACTTGTTATTTTGATATACACAAAGAAAGTTATCTGTTTCCGAAAAGGGAAATTTCTGAAAATGTGTAAAACAACCCTTATGTTCAAGTAATTTTAAACCTTAAAAGTGGGAGTCTCCCACCCAAAGTGGGAAAGTTCACATGTATGCTATAATTACAATCATTTTCAAGGAAGGGTTCCAGGTTTTCTGTAAGTTGGTGATGCCATTAATGTTGTTTGTGGACCTCATCCCCTGCAGCCCCTGCTCAGCATAAATCAGACTCTACGGGATGGTCTCCCCTGAATACTCCCTTAATGCAAATAGGTCCTATCATTTGGACTACTCGGTAATTATGCTTGCACTGTATGGTGTGTATATTGACTTTTAAGCTAGCACTGTGTTACTCAGATCAATCAACAAATATCATAACTTTAATTATTTAAATGAATTTAAATCTCATTTATGCAAAAAGGCATTTTACTGCTTCTAATGGCTTTATCTCTAAAAGAACAAAAGATGAAGTCCAAGGATTCCAAATGAAAAAAACTATTATTTGGACAACCTCGATATTACCTAACAAGGGAGACAATTTTCATTTCACCAATGTTTCCCAATGGCAGTCTGATCTGACATAAAACTGAATCTTCAACCTTCAAAGATTAATGTGAAAGATGTAATGGGTTAATACGATTCATTTCAAATAACAAAGAAGACAGTATAAGATCTTATTAGACTGGTCAGTTTACCTGCATGAGATTATCTTGTACTAGAAGCAGATTTTCTAAATCCAATTCACTGATAATTGTGTGAATAAGATCTTTATAAAACTATCGTGTGTGTGTGTGTGTGTGTGTGTGTGTGTGGTGTGGTGTGGTGTGGTGTGGTGTGGTGTGTGTGTGTGCCCATGGTGTAGTGGTAGAGTCAAAAACTTGTAACTCCTCTGACCGCTTAGCCTCTGACTGTATGGATTTGAGTCCAGTGCAGGGAGAAGGACTTAATGTGGGAAAGTCTCTAACCTGACCTACCGTGTGCCGGTGGTTCTACCCAGACATTTATTTGGGGGTCTTCCTCCACATAAAAATAGCTGGACGTCGCTATAATGATCATAATTGGTCACTGTGATGTTTTTCAAAAACAGAAACAACAAAATTAAACTATGACAAATTCTATTAAGACCCAATTTGTATGTTAGCTAAACATAACAATTACACCTTGAAAAATCAAACAACAATAAAAAAAGAAGAACAAATGACAACAAGGGAAGAAAGAAAAGAAAAAAAAGAAAAATGGAAACAAAAACAGAACAAAGTAGTTTTTGTACTTCAAATGACAACAACCAAAGCCATATTTTGTGAATGTTTGAGTTACTGTAATTGATCGAATGAACCCAGCCTGCTGGAATGAATAATAAATTGTTAATTAACTTCTCAGATCTTTTTTAACACCTAAAGCCAAAGTTGACTCTATCCATTTGCTGAACACAATGTAGCAAAAAGTGCAGATTATGATGAGACATCTCAACATGACCCGGTTTATCTGGATCTACAATGTTCGCCTATCCGAGACCAATTCTTATTTGATAATTTGATTATTTATTATTGGATAAAAGCTAATGTCAGAGAGAATCGTCAACTTGTCTTCCATTAACAACCATTAGTGTGTTCCAACAGAAAATATTGAACATTGGCAAGACCTCAAATCAGATGACAATTTTTTGAGCCATATGACAAGGTTGAAAAACTGGGGCAGTCACGTTTGCCATTTATGGGACACATTTAAGGTTTCATAGAATATTGGATACAATTTCTGACATCGAGTCGTGCAATAAAACTCGACTGTTGTGAAGTTTTCATCATAATTCTTGGAAAAAAAGTTTGACATTCTGTATGTTTTATTATTCTATATATTTTTTTCTCATTCCGCTGGCTGGATGACATTCAACATGTATATGTCTTGCTCAAGCGGGGATTTGAACCCACAGGGTAAGGGGCAGAAGCATTTCAAGTCAAGAGGCTCTGAAGACATCAAAAATGTGCAACAGCATCTTTACCCCTGTTGTCGGTAATTCAGGCATAATTACTTCATAAACTCATATTTTTAGTATAAGATGTCTTTTTAAAGACTACCTCGATTGTTATACAGTACAAATCATGATTTTTTTTTTCATATTAATTTTGCATTCTTTCCAAATCTATAAAAAAACACGATGGAACTAAAACTTTACATTGATGTCACAACGTATTACCTGGATGACCATGGAACATGGTCTTAACTGAAAGTGGTCACATGGTTTAGTTTGTTTAAGAACCTGCCTTATGTAGTCAGTATTGACTTTTGGCAGTACAAAGTTGAAGTGAAGTAGAAAAACAGCTAACCGCAGCATGACTCGGATAGGACATAGCTTTTAAAAATGACAAATAAGGTGTTATGCTTTACTTTGCACATGAATATTGGGTACCAAAAAAAGCAGCATTTTGTCGGATCTTTTCAGTTAACAAAGACTTAGTTCATTCCATGAGAGAAAAACAATGGTCAAAATTGTCGAATACCGCCTTCAAAGACAACTAATTAACTTCAATGCATTAAAGGGTAGTATCCGACAGTTTGGACGAACATATTTTTTCTCAAATAACCAAATAAGTCATTGTTACCTTATAAGATCATGCAAAATGCTGCTCATTGATGTCCTAGACCAATGTGAACAGTGAAACATAAATCTCTATTTCTCATTGCAAACAGATATTTCCTATTTGAGCCATGCTGCAGATAGCTATTTTTAACTAAGAAAACCACGTGACAACCCACTTTTGCGTTTCTATTATATCATCATCCAGGTAATTGGCTCTTGACGTCAATATCTATTTTAAGCAGTAATCACTATCATGATTTTTTTTTATAGATTTGGAATAATTAACCTTTTAGAGTGTTCTATAGCAAATTGTACTTTCTAACAATGAAGTCGGTGTTCAAAACCATCTTATACTTACATGTAAGTATGTGATTATGCAGAAATTATGCCGTAGTTTCTCAAAGCAGAGGTAAGGTATTTTTACATTAATTGATATAGGTATACTGTTGGATACCACCTTTAAACACCGGCTGCAATAGCTCAGTTGGTAGAGTGTCGGCTTGCGGATCGGGAGGTCGCAGGTTCAAACCCTGGCCAGGTCAAACCAAAGACTTTAAAGTTGGTATTAGTGGCTTCCCTCCTAATGCTCGAGGCTAAGGGGACAGCATTACGCCTGACTCGTTGGTGTCAGTATAATGGACTGGCAGGTTTCAGTCCCTGGGCACCTCATATGTGCCCCTATGCTATAATGATAGAAATGTCGCTGCACAGTATCAGCAAAAAAGCCGGCAAATCCCCACCTTTAAAACATGAAATTTTTATGAATATTATCCTTTATGACAATATGATCCTAACACCGTAAATATATACAAGAGATCCTCTAAATAATGCAGGCCTCTAAAATTGCTGAAAAGCTGCCTTTTTTATCAGACAGAAAAATTTTGATGCAAATTTATGACAGGGATTTTGTGCTTGTGTCAGCATTGGTTTATTATTAGATTAAGAAGTGGAAATGAAGGTACATAATCCTCTAGGACTTACTATTTAATAGTACAACTTCAAGCTAAAATAATTCATATAATACAAAAGAAAACAAAAAAAACAACTTTAATATAATAAATGAGCAAGAAGTGAACAAAAGGGAAGAAAATGATGTGTTTAATTACTTAAGTATCTTGGCAACAAAAAATGCAACAACAAAAAAAGTAACACATTATTTAAAGGTGGCATCGGACAGTCTGATTATATTTAATACATGTAACAACTTTTGTTTTAGAGACTTTGTATATAATACCTGCATAAACTTATACATTTGTTTAAGTAAAGGCTGTTTATAGCATACAATGTACCCTCAATTGTAAGACAGTACAAAATGTTAAAAATATATGCTTTGAATATCATTAAGTTTTAAATCTATAAGTAAGCATGGTGCTGATTTTAGCTAAAAATACATATCTGCATGACAGCTGATTACCTGAAAAATCGTGGACGTGATAATTATCAAACGTAAGTCACATGATTTTATTTAAAAAAGTTCAAAAGTGCTGCTTGGCTGGGATGGGAAGTGGGGTGTTATGCTTTACATTTCACATGGATGTAGGGCACTAAAAAACAACATTTCATGAGTTCTTGTCAGTTAACAATAATTTATTTGGTTGCATAAGAGGAAAAAAACCAAACGATCCAAACTCTCGGATTGTCCTGCATGTGACTGATTGGGCAAGGGAGTCAGGATTCAGGAGAAAAGAATGGAGGAAGGAAAGGATTAAGAAAGATTAGGAGAACACACTCACAGTCCACTTTCTCCATCCCCCACCCTCTAAATAACTCCTCAGCCCCCTAACATGTCGGTTCCATTCCTGGTTGGAACTTTCATGTGGGGAGATTTTCCAGCTAACCTGCGGTGTGCCAGTGGCTCTACCCAGACATACAACTGGGGTCTTCCTCCAGCAATAAGCCAGACGTCGTCAATATGACCATAATTGTGTCGGAATAACAAATAACAAAACACATACCAAACAGGAAGAAAAACAAAATTATAAATATGACAATGCAAGATATTGTCTCAACTATTTACGAATAACATGACAATGAACTTATTTTGAACTTTCTGCCCTTTAAAACTTTAAAATACATTCTGGCATCAAAGAAGCTTGTTTCTTATTATCAGCATTTTACAACATCTTTGAACTCATCCTTAAAGAAGTATCGTATAACAAAACCATCATAATTAGCATATACATTTTCACTTAAAACTTCACAACAAAAGACTGTTAATTAAAGACTCCAGAGAGGAGAAGTATGAAATTTGTTGTAGAAAAACAAAGCCGAAGACCTCAAAGGTGGTATCTGACAGTTTGGACCAAAATTTATTGTCTAAAACAAACAAACAATTCATTGTTACACGAAAAGGTCCTTTAAAATGTCGTCATTGATATCATAAATTTGTGTGAACAGAGAAGCATAACACACCACTATTCCTTACTTTTGCAATCACGTTATATAAGTCATTCGGGTAATGCGCTTTGACATCGATATCTATTTTTAGCAGAGGCCACTATTGAGCCTTTTAATATACAGATGGAAAGAATACACATTCAGAGGTGTTTTTTTGTTTCTTTTTGCTATTAGTTCTGTTGAACAATTCAGTTAGTGTTCAAAAACAACAAAATCATATTTATTAAGACTAAAGTATAGGTTAGTACAAAAATTATGACCAAATCCCCCAAAGCAGTGGTTCGAGATTGTTATATGTGCCTGACATAGACAAACTTTTGGATACCACATTTAAGATATATAACCTTGACCTAGAGATGAATATGGTTATCAAGAAACTGTTGTCTTAGATACAGAAACCGGTAACTTTTAACCAATCAGATTTTTTAAAAACATACATAAGATCATAATTATGACATGAGAAGTCCTAAAGGTTATAGGTTTTATAATTACCGGTAATCTAAAAAACCTTTGATGCAAAACATATAGGACATCAAATTTATTTTTTAAACAATAAAATTCATTAATTGGCCTTGACATGTATGTGAAATATGCTACAGTCAGGGGTCTCTTTTATAGATGGTGGGGGTTAGTTTAATTGCAAACCTGGTATAGAGCTGCAGAAGACAGTGAGGCCCCAAAGAGGATATTGCAAATATCTTGGCTTACTATATTACACACAGTCAGTGGAACACTTGTTCATAACATTTTGCTCCCTCCTTTTGCCCCATTCCTCTAGTCACTGAGTGATATTCCTGTGCGGCAATGCTCATTAATAAATTTTTACATATATCTGCAGTACACAATATTATCACCTAATTACCTGGTTTAAGAAGATAACAATATTAATGTAAACATTTGAAGCATGATTGAATACAATTAGTCTCTAGTCTTCTTCGACAAATAGATTCTCAAGGAAAACTGGCTGCAGGTAGTCATCATTAGGAAGGGTGCTTCTGAAATTCAGTCCTAGAAATTCTGCTTTCCATTAAAGCTGGAACCTGCTGCAAGTAACACAGCCCAAAAAGGGGCATAAATGTGTAAAAAAAAATCAATTAGTGATACCTGCCATAATGAGCTTTTGATAGTGAATACTGGGTAGTTTTCTAAGTTTGACGCCAACAATTATAAAGGTTGCCAAGAAACAGACCTCATTAAATAGATAAGCTTCACTTTCATTTTTAAAAAGTGAAGATAAACAAGTTAAAGTAACAACCCCAATGAAGCAGTATTTTTTTCACACACTATAAACCAAATTATTATTTTCTATGCAGCTTTTTACTAACAAGTTTAACTTTACAAAAATACTTATTGTACACAATATTACAAACAGTCTACTGTATATGTATCGAAATGTATTATTTTTTTCTGCAATAAACTTCTTATAGAATCACTGATAGGCTAGAACACCAGAAGGTAGTTCTACTCACGTTGTAATAATCTATAAGAAAAGTTGTTGATGCGAAGCATCAAAGGCAACGCAAAAAGTGGAAGAGTTAAATAGGTTAAAACATTACGTGAGCAAGTAACAAAGACATTTGAAACGTTATGCTTTTTATTTGAAAGTTCTCAGTATTCTATAAATCCCAAGAAAAAATATGTATAACTTATATATATTTATGAGGCCATAGAATGGTTTAAAACAAAATAAAACGCAAAATACGACACCATTTAATAGGTTTTAATATGTAACATAATTATGCAGAAAAAAGTTGCAAATTTATTATAATTAACTATAAAAATAAAGTGTACAAGCAGAAAGTGCACATGTGCAGCAGCTTCACATTACACAAATAAGTATTGTTCAGATAGTATTTTTTCTCGAACGTAGTATCTTGTTGCTTTCTTTGTATCTTACTGTTTATTTTCGAAGTTATTTTGAAAGTTACAAACAAACAAAAATGAATAAATATAAAACAAAACAACAACTTAATAAAAATAGAACGCCTTTTACCCGTATTTTATCAGGTTTAGAAAGTCTGCAAAACAAACTTTTGTCCATGTGCAAATTTCAGTGAACATTCCATATATAGGCGTTGCACTCCAGCGCGTCGCCAATAAAGTTTGATTCATTCATTGCTTTCATCTCTTAATTCATCTGCTGTAACAGTTTCAAGCACTTAAGCATAAATATTGGATAAATATTTCTTGTTTAAATGATGCTGGCATGGATGGTGAGCTATGTTACATTTACAATGTTTCATGTGTGACTGATGTGTACTGTCGAGGCATGTCAGGCACACTTAGACATTAAACATTGGAATGTGGCTTTATCTGGCTTCACACTGTGATCATAGTGGAAGGTTAACGGTGGTATTCAACAGTTTGTCTTCATCAAATACACGTAAACCTGGATTTGGGAATTGGGGCATAAATTTTGCAAAAAGTCTAATAAAAGATGATTTTGAACACGGTCTAAAGTGTAAGACAGTAGAAATCATAAAATAAATCAATCCACATGCCCATTTTTTCTGAACTATAAATAAACATGCTTGTGATTTCTGCTGAAATATAGATCAACGTCATAGCGCATTACCCGAATGGTTATATAATGTTACGGGTCACATGGTTTTCTTACGTTTAAAAATAGCTTACTGTGCAGCGGGGCTTAGATAGGAAATTGTATGTAAGTGTATGCAAAATGAGCTTCTTCATTAACTGCTTAAAGAGTGGTTCCAATATTTTGTAAAATGTATGTACCATTTTTTCTTTCATCACGTGTGTATTAAATATGAACAATTATTGTTCTGTTTTATTACTGATTCTGCCATAATAAATCTAGTGTTCTTGTCAGTTCTGAATTTTCACTCCCCTTGCCGGAAGTTTGGATACGTTGAAGTTTTTCTTTAAGTCGCTTGAAGTTCGAGTGAATGAGGTTTGACTGCATTTGTAAGGATAAGTGATATGATATGCTTCACTTTTCACACAGATGTAGGACATGAATTATCAGCATTTTGCAAGATCTTTTCAAGCAACAATAATTATTTGGTTTTTAGAGAGACAAAAGATCTGGTCCAAACTGTTGGATACCATCTTTAATGGGTTGGCGGAAGGAAGTGAGAATGGGACGGGTCTTGCAGGCTGGATACAGCCTCAGACTGTAGTAAGATGTGAGGATGGGATGGGTCTAGCCGGCTGGATACAGCCTCAGGCTGTAGTAGGAAGTGAGAATAGGGTGGGTCAAGCTGGCTGGATACAGCCTCAGGCTGCAGTAGGAAGTGAGGATGGGGTGGGTCTAGCAGACTGTATACATCCTCAAGCTGCAGTAGGAAGTGAGGATAGGGTGGGTCTAGCTGGCTGGACACAACCTCAGACTGCAGTGGGTACCAGAAAAGGGGTAAGTGATTTGAGAGCTACTGATCAATGGCATTGCAGTAATCACATGTGCATCAAGTGTGACTAATTGCTTTACGATTTCTTCCTTTTGACACATCTGTGTACAACAAACTAATCAAGTGTCTAGATGGGATCTCACAGCACGGGATGGGATAGGATAGGATGGAATTTGCAGGCAGTTTTAGGGCACTTATGAGGTGCCCAGGGACTGAACACAGCCAGTCCATTATACTGACACCGACGAGTCAGGCGTAATGCTGTCCCCGAGGGGTAGGAGGGAAGCCACTACTACCAACTTTAAAGTCTTTGGTTTGACATGGCTGGGGTTTGAAC
The DNA here is from genome assembly GCA_007844125.1 of Sinonovacula constricta. Classification (NCBI taxonomy): domain Eukaryota; kingdom Metazoa; phylum Mollusca; class Bivalvia; order Cardiida; family Solecurtidae; genus Sinonovacula; species Sinonovacula constricta. Next base: position 576,068 of record CM017572.1, read on the forward strand.
CCAGGACCTCCCGATCTGCAAGCTCTACCAACTGGAGCTATTGAGGCTGGTCTCACAGCATGGTGTTATCTTTCTAAAGTAGTGTAGGAGGCGGGACACCTCAGAAGGCCATTTTCAATGCATTTAACTGGCTTTTATTACACCACTCATAAAAGCTCTACCTGAAAACTTCGATATTCTTGTAAAAATAAAAGGTTAGGTGTACAAGATGTTGCCAATAATATAACCCAATGTCTGCCTTGATTATGTTTGACCCTCCGAACCAAACACTCAGTCCAAACATTGCATTCTTCTCTGCCTTTGAGCATTTTGGGGAATATTTTCAATGTAATAACAGTCAGTTACTTGTTTTTAAAAAAAATGAGAGAGTAAAATGCTTTTTTCATGTACTCGTTGTTTCCTTACAATTATCACCTGTACCTATTGATATTTAAATAATAACCTTATGTATCTGTGGCATTTTTTTTTTTACCACCTTTCTTTGTATTTACTTACAATTAACAAAATGGAATTTAAATTGGCAAAGTTTTTGTGTAATCACAAAAAGACACAACACAGGTTTAGTACCTTGCATTTAGTTTATTTAGGCAAGTTGTTTAACCGTAAACTAAAGTGACTTAACACTATCACCTTTCAGGAAAAATGATGTCAGCCATGTAGGGATCTCATTTATATCATTTGACTGTACATGCAATGGATCTCTCTGTCATATGTTAAGTTTTCAAATTCAGCCCAACAAGAAAACACCAAGCAGACAATAACTAAGCTTTGGTGAAAAACACCCATCAATAGTCCACAAAATGTGTGCAAAATGCATGAGCTTAACTCCAGACAATATAGTGCATGTAGTCTGCGACAGGACCACGAGTGAAAGACATCAATTCCTCTCCAACTGTTCAAAGTACAGGGCCTGTTTAACGCGTGAATTGTCATCATTAAATAAGCAATCATTTACATTACGCTTGATCGGAGCTCTTTTTCTTCGAAGTCTTAATGACCAGAACTATTTTTTGTTCTTAAAACTTGCTTTTCGATATGTGTATGATTGTGAAATCGATGTTCAACTATGAAAATAAAGGTGCCTAGGCATCTTTAAATAAACACAAAGAACGCTAACAAACTGAAATATTTATCTTGATCTTCTTATTGCTTGATATATAACTAATAAATGGTAGGGTATTTTATGATACACATGTATATTTAACCTTGTGTGCCAGTTCAGTTTGTTTCATACATGTGTATTCTTTTTTTCTTTTGACTTTTCTTTCTCCTCGTAGTATATCATATTCACTTTGTATATAAAACAATAATCTCCAAAATTGGAAGAAATAAAGATATTGAATTGAATTGGACTTTACAAATGCCAGATTAATGCACAACTCCCATTGAAGATGCATAAAGTTCAGTTACACATCTCACCTAGTGAATCCAATAAATTCTCACTATTAAAAAAAATCAATTAAATTTCACAGCAGGTATGTAAAAGCGCTGTTTTTCACATATAGTTCAAAATTAAATCATTTTAAATTTACATCAATAAAGCCTTTGTTTGCATTACAGAAAACAAATTGCACTAAGATTACCAAATACTAGCAACAATATCACCACCACCTATTTCAGTAGATTTTTAAAGCAAAAATAAACAATAATTATCCTGAACAATGATGAATACCCCAAGGACTGCTTAGTCACAGTTACTGTATTGTATAAATATAACAAGGGGCCACAACTCTAAATCCTGTCATGAATTGCCAACAAGCATAGTAATTATCTGTCCTATAAAGTTTCATCAAAATCTGACTAATTATAGCTGAGAAATAGCACAAACAAATCTTGTCTGCAGAGGGACTGATTTAAGCATTGATGCAAAGCATTAAAGGGTATCCAATATATGTTTACAAAAGACAATACGTTATCTGACGAATGACAATGCCGAACATCCGATAAATACTTTGACTTAAATGTGAGTTGAAAATATCATCGAACAACTAATCTATTAAGGAACTCATTTAAGAAATACTGTATTAAAAACAATCTTAAAATCCCTCAAACAGCACTGATAACAGGTGAGAACAAAACCTCTTTAACTCGCGTGGTTTGAAGTTATCAAAATTGGTACGTTATATACGTGGTAAGAAGTCGAATTGATACAAATCTGTAGCACCTGATAACCACTAGCGCCACCTAGAAAACAGACTTGTCCGGATACCGAAGAGGAGTTATGAATTAATGATAACTGCAACAACAACCTATTGCCAAATTTCTAACGCATTTCATAAAGGGCACCACTCTTTAGAAAAGAAGGGAAGAAAAAGGTTTCTCCCAAGAAATCATCAGAATGTCCCTGCTTGTCTGTTTGTTTGTCTGTTTGCATTAAACGTCATTGCCAGGTGCTGGGATGCAGTCATCATCATCATCATTATCCTGTTTAGATTATCCAGGCCTTTTATTAAGCCTTATCCAAGGGTGAGGCCTGGCTGTCCAGTCCAGCCACTACTACCAATTTTAAAGTCTTTGGTTTGACACGACTGGGGTTTGAACCCGCGACCTCCCGATCCGCAAGCAAACACTCTATCACTATCGCTATTGCGGCCGCTCTCACAGCATGGTGTTATCTTCCTAAAGTAGTGTAGGAGACGGGACACCACAGAAGGCCATTTTCAATGCCTTTAACTGGCTTTTATTACACCACACATAAAAGCTCCACCTGAAAACTTCGATGTACTTGTAAAAAAAAAAAAGGTTAGGTGTACAAGATGTTACCATTAATATAACCCAATGTCTGCTTTGTAGTGTTTAGATTATCCAGGCCTTTTATTAAGCCTTATCCAAGGGTAAGGCCTGGCTGTCCAGTCGAGAACAAAGTCTCCCTCTCCAAGTTTGGCGATTCAGTGGATTGGTGTCACCCATTCTTCGTGATGTATGGTCCAGTTTCACTAGGTCATTCCAGGTCAGTTAAGGTCTACCCGAGGCCCGATGACAAGTGACATTTAGAGTACGGATCTTTGATATCCATCCTGCACTGCGTTCTACATGGTCGAACCATCTCAACTTGCTGGAGTATTTCTGAGATATCTTTGATGTCTAGCTGAGAGAGAAGAGAATCTATGGGTATACCGTCTTCTGGTTTGACATGGCAGATCAATCTTATCATGGCTCTGTCAATGCGTCGAAGCCCTCTAAGAGTAGCAGCAGTAAATAATATATTCCAATTGTCTAAAAAAAATGCAATAATATCCGCAAAAACAACAAAAAAAAGGATGCATTATTTACTGACTGTCATGTTGTGTTATGCATATGAGACATTGGAGAATTGCAGAATTTTTTTTCCAGACATTTTTTCGTCATTTCTCATTAATCATGTATTCCCTCAAGATGACAATTTGGAGCAGCAGTGGAATTTTTGCCATAATTGTACTGAAAATCGGAGGTTATTTGCTGATTTTATACCATAATTTATGAAGGATTAGGTCAAAGAATGTCGAGAAGACCAAATTATTAGACATTTTAAAACAAAAACAGGCATTTTCCTCACCTTGGGAATTTTACATTAGGCCATACACAGGAGATAAAAAAATACAATTTTTGTTGTTGATTGGAATAGGGCTGAAGTCTGACCCCAACTTCACTAGAAAAACAACATTGAAAAGTTAAGTAAAACATCTTTTTTATATCTTTTATACATGTAAACTCTCCTGCTTTTGAGGGAGACTCCCTTGTTTAAGATTCAAAATTATTTAAAAATGATGGGTGTTTTACACATTTTCAGAAATCTCCCACCTTGGAAACTTCCTTTTTTGTTTATAGGAAAATAACAAAGCTCCCACTTTGCAAATAAAAATCTCCCACTTTGGCTTCAGAAGAAGTTCACATGTATGATCTTTATATAATTCACTGCCTTAAAAACTGATACCTACACATTGGAGACCGCAGCAAATACCATGGTGTATGTTCTGATCAGTTAATCTGACCCTGCTGGGAGCTGTTTGATTAGGATCTGACATAATGACAGACATTTATGAATGTCTCCCCTGAATAATCCCTAAATGCAAGAAGGTCCATCTATTTGTTTTACTCTGTTTTTATCCTTGTGCTCTTTGGTGTGTATGTTGATTTTTTTCTGCCGTTCTTGTGATACCCAGGTTAACCATCATCAACAAAAACTTTCTTTTTTTAAATAACAAATCTCTTAAACTATTAAAATGGTATTTAAGCTTATATTTATGCAAAGGTAAGACATTTCACTATTTGCAATTGCAAAATCTTCAAAGAAGAAGCTATAAAGTCTAAGAATTCCTAAAAGGACCTACCTACTGTTTGGAATACCTCGGATATTAACTTACAAGGGAGACAATTTCCATTTCACCAATGTACCCCAATGCTGCTGAAACTCAAGCAACACAATGTACTGTTGGCACCTGGATGTTTAGATATTACTCAGAATTAGTATAACCTATCAACAAAAAATACCAAAATAATTTCAACAAGGGAGAAAACTCAGTATTCTTTATCCTGTGGATAAAAGCCATCAACTACATCAGTAAGCTATTGGGATTGTTGCAGAAAGTATTAAGAAAAGTAAAGAAAAGAATAAAACAGCACTCAAAAGATAAAAATGCGATTTGCAGGCATTTTTGCTGATACTGTGCAGCAACATTTTTATCATTATGGCACAGGGGCACTTCTGAGGTGCTCAGAGACTGAACCCGGCGGGTCCATTATACTGACATCGAAGAGTCAGGCGTAATGCTGTCCCCTTAGCCCCCAGCGTTAATAGGGAAGCCTCTACTACCAACTTTAAAGTCTTTGGTTTGACCAGGCCGGTGTTTGAACCTGCGACCTCCTGACCCGCAAGCCGACACTCTACCAATTGAGCTATTAAAGAGAAAAGTACAGGATAATGAAAACATTAAGGTCACATTAAAAAAAAAATCTGTTCATTTTTCTGCTTCTATAAAACTTGGTAAGTGCTAAATTACACTCAATAGATTTCTCATTAACTGATTCACAGTTATGTTTGTAAGTTACTTTACCAATTCTGTTATTTGCTATTACAACTTCATAATATTAAGCACCCCAGTCGGTCCTTTTCACCAACTGACTGTTCCAAGGCGGTAACTAATGGGTTTGCTCTTTGGGTAAATGACTTGTCACAGATTTGTTCTTACTTTTACATTTGACTTGCATGTGAAAACCTTTGTCCTTTGCCTTTTCAAAGTTTGGTATATGTGGCAATGCTCATAGGACTTTGTCCTATATTCTTATTAAACTTCTTGAAGTATATTCTCACATACATTTAATGTTAACCTTAGCTAGAAATAGTGAATAGGCTGACATCTCCATGATGGGGGATAGATGATCTGGAGTTACACTGTTTATCTAAGTCCTGGATGAAATGTATACATGTGAACTCTCACGCTTTTTGAGCAAGGTTAAAAATTATTTGAAAATGAGGGGTGATTTACACATTTTCAGAAATCTCCCTACGTGAAAACAGATAACTTTTGTTTAATTGAAAATAACTAATCTTCCACTTTTCAAACAAAAAACTCCCACTTTGGCTTCAGAAAAAAATCACATGTATGTTAATGTGCTTTGCAGGCTAAGGGGTTATGTCAAAAAGAAAATTAAGAAATACAAATAGTCTGGTCACGATCCTATAATATTGTGGCTGGCTTCATTCATGCTAAATTGCTATAATTAAGATTTAATGAATAATTTTCATGAATAGGGATGATCATAGTAAAAAAGAATGTATACAATAAGGTGACATTGTCTGTTCATAATTAATCTGTCATTACTTGTTATAATCTTTAATTGAAGTTTGAACTAGTATATTTGATTTCAATAAAAGTGCTGTGAATATATTACAAAGGAGGAGTACTCTGAACAAAGATTTTTTTTTTAAAAACCCAAAACAAAAAAGTGCAATAATTCCAGAACAAATAAGAAGAAAAGTCGCCATTTGACGAAACCAGGTTTTCATTTCATTAATAGAAATATGGGTACTCTTGTAAAGAAAATATCTGGTTTATAAATGTAGAAGCTGACACTAAAAAAAAAAGAAATGTCTATTTTTAGTAACAGTTTATATTAAAAATGAAAAAAAAATACTTGTATTTGTGGGGAAGTAAAGGTGGATTACAATGATCAACCCAGACCCGCCCCACCCTTGAAGAAATGTTTGTCAGTTTGAGAGCAGAAAGGAAAGAAATGAAAATGTTTGTCGGTTTAAGTTTAGGAATCAACCGTTATACTTTTTTAAACCATTTGATGTGTTGACCTGTTTTCAATTATAATTTATTTTTTTGACCAGATAGTTTTTATATTTTTCTATATTTACTTGCATAGTTTGGTTTTAACCTGATTATGCTCCATTCACATTTAACTTTGTATTCAGCGCCGTATGACCTGTTAAGTGTCGGTGTGCCGTAAAACCCAAATAAATAAACAAATAAATAAAGAAAGAAAAATGTAATAATTTTTTTTATTTTATTGGGATTATTCAATCCTGACCCACCCCAAACCTGAAGACATTTTTGTTCTTACACTTGTTAATCCAGTTACATTTAGATTAACAATTCTGTGTAAGGTGGATGAAATCCCTTTATCAGTTGCAAAGTTATGCTCCAGAAACTATAAATTTGCACAAATTTGACCTTTGAACTCTTAAATGTGACCTTGACAGTTGAGGTAGGGCCATGATTCTTGGATGCAAAACTCTGTTTCATTGAGGGGAAACATTCTTTTATGCATCTAAGCTGAAGTACCTTTTTTAAAGACAGAACTTAACTCCGGAAGCTACATTTTGGCAGTTTTTGATATTTTATACCCTAGGTGTGACCTTGACCTTTGAGGTAGGGCCATGGTTCTTTGACAAGACACAGTCATATTAAATGAACACTTGTATGAAGATATGCTAAGTTTTAATACTCTTTCATGAACGGTTACTGAGAAAAAGACAACTGAAACAAAAAACAAAAAAATGAAAATGCTAAGTGAAAAAAGGGGCATAACTATATGACAAAATACAGTCAAGAGTTATGAAACTTGTCCTGAAATTTGCTGCTATGATGTCAGTCAACTATGTTAAGTTTCAAAGCTCTAACTTGAACGGATACCGAGAAAACTTTGACAAAAATTAATAAAATGTTGATGCCCATCCGCCCGCCTGCCCGGCCACTGACCCCAATCTAATAACCAGGATTAATCAAATTCTTGACAATGAAACATGATTGACCATTGTCACAAGGGCAGCAATAAACCATGGCATGAAACCTGGTCAAACATGGTTTAAACATGTTACTGTTCATTTCACATGGATCACAAGTTACTTTGAAAAGAGAAACGTAATAGTCAGCTACACCTACACAACACAGCAGAATACAGTGTATTAATAAAAGGTGCGTTTCATAATAAATCTTAACATCATTTTTTTCTCTTAAGAATGGTTTTCATTCTGAAGAGCATTTCATAAATATTACAGAAATCATTCTCAGAGTGAAAAATAAATCTAAAAATCTTAAAAGTGCTTTTGATCAATTTGCTACCAATGGCACTTATGGCAATTTGCTGAAAAGCACTTAGGAGTTATCATAAGACTGAAATTTAAGAATGTTTCTCAATCCATCTTAAGACTTATGATGAAACACACTCAAAGTATTTTTCCTATAAAATAAATAATATATATAAGTCATTACTTACTACCAAAATAAATAATACTTAATTCATTATTTACTACCAACAGCACTTGTATTATATATATGTATTAATTTTATACTTATTCTGGATATTTAGAAGGGTGTCTTTAGTTTCTACAATCAGGTTCTTCAATATAACACTTGCTTTTAAAGACATATTATATTGAGCTGTTTCATTTTAGCTACACGCAAACCAAAATGGCGTCCTTTCGTCAGCCTTGACAAATACCATGTGTAAGTTTTAAGCTTCTGTTGTTGTTTTTACAATTTGCATTAAGCATTAGATTGACAACATTTATTATCAGAAAGATTCCATACATTTACAATTAATTGCAAAACTGTACAATCATTTTAAATCTTCAATAAAGATAGATTCTTGCTATTTCATAATATGTTGAGAGTATTAATTCATAACAATCCCAAATCATCAGATTCAATTAACGTAAAAACTTATGTAAAAGCTTGAAAGTATAAATCCATATAAATTCATATAAATCCTTATCAATCCATATAAAACATTTAAATGCAAAAAAAGCTTTCAACATAATGAAAGAAAAGTTAAAACATCAATCTGAATTGGGAAACTGAATACTGCTAATCAATTTTGACGGGCTTTAGCAGGCACCACAGTGAAATAAAAACAGATCTATCTGATTATGATGCAAATAAAGACAAAGAGCTCCAACAAAAAATGGTTTTCAATATCAGCTAAGAAGCACACACCTATTTGAAGCTTAAAGAGAACACAGCTATTTGAAGCTTAAAGAGAACACAGCTATTTGAAGCTTAAAGAGAACACAGCTATTTGAAGCTTAAAGAGAACATACCTATTTTAAGCTTACAGAGAACATACCTATTTTAAGCTTACAGAGAACACACTTATCTGAAGCTTATAGAGAACACACCTATTTTAAACTTAAAAAGAACACACCTATTTTAAGCTTACAGAGAACACACCTATCTGAAGCTTAAAGAGAACACACTTATCTGAAGCTTAAAGAGAACACACCAAACTGAAGCTTAAAGAGAACACACCTTACTAGGACCTAAAGAGAACACACCTAACTGAAGCTTAAAGAGAACACACCTATCTGAACCTTAAAGAGAACACACCTTACTGAAGCTTAAAGAGAACACACCTTACTGAAGCTTAAAGAGAACACACCTAACTGAAGCTTAAAGAGAACACACCTTACTGAAGCTAAAAGAGAACACACCTATCTGAACCTTAAAGAGAACAGACCTATCTGAAGCTTAAGGAGAACAAACCTGAAGCTTAATTACAATATACATGTACCTATTTAGACAATATACCTACTTAGAGCTTAAAGCGACCACGCCTAAATGAAGCTTAAAGAAAATACACCTATCTAGGACTTGATGAGAATGCACCTAACTGAAGCTTAAAGAGATTATACCAATCAAGAGCATAAAGAGAATACACCTATCAAGAGCTTAAAAAGAACACATCTATCTGAAGCTTAAAGAGAACACACCTATCTCAGACTTAAGGAAAACACACATATCAGAAGCTTAAAGAGAAGACACCTACCAGAAGTTTAAAGAGAACAAACCTATTTCCTAAAATTTTGGTTATAGCTTTGAATCAAGATCCATTCAACTTTATCGCAGTAAATACTAGATATAGATACAGTAAGGGACTCTAACTTCGACCTAAGCCATCAACAGAAAAAAATTACCTTTAAAGTAATCATACCCCCCAACCCCACCCCTGCATACTTTATGTGCATATGTCAGTTGAATATGAACAGAACAGAACATTATTTATTTAAGACGCGTACAAAGTACATTGTCTTCTCCATATACAATATTACAAATATAGTAATGTCATGTGATAGTTATACAGTAACAGTATAACACATAATTACAAGTGAAACATGTATGAGAATGAACACAACAAGTTCATTATTAACTATTAACATTTAGAACAGTAGTATGTAAGAGTACACAGAAAGGCTTGTTAGTGACACATTGATTTAAATCAATAGTGTGGACTGTGTGGTTCTATTGTGTCATATACATGTGCAAAACTGTGAGCAGGTTGCTCTTAAAACTGCCTATTGTTAAGATCACACCTCCCACCAGTTAATTAAGTCAATCTACTCTTTCATAACCACTGCTGGTTCCACTGACCATTGAAGAAAGGAGAGTTGTAAATGAGTCAACAACAATATAAATATTTTTCTGACAGTTTCAAAAGTAAAATATTCAAAATATAACTTTTGATAGTTTCAAAATTAAAAAAATTCAAACAATAATTATATTTACATTGCACAAACTATACTGTTAAGATATTTACTTTTTATAATGGATGTTTAAAAGTTCAGAAATGTAATCTCGTTCAAATAATTTTTTTGAAGCAGAATCAACCATTTTTTGTACAGGGTGGCAGTATTCTGAAAAGGCTGGTGATTTCTGATATGGAGACTGATTATTGACTATGAATTTGTCATTTTATAGCAAAGAAGTTGTCATACCTGCATCAACAATACAAGAAACTGTAGAGCGTCTGCTCCACGTACGGGAGGCCCAGGGTTTGATACTGGGCCGCGATATACCAAAGTCGCTAAAAATGGAATTGGTATAGCTCCCTTGGTAACACTCAAGCAAATATAAGGGTAGTTCCACGACTGGTTGGCCTGGTGTAAGGATAAAATGACTGGGTGTGGGGTCATGCCAGGTGTTCACGGGATGCTATATATCTGCTTCAATTGGACACCGTCTCCAGATAACTGAAATACTGTTAGTGGGACAATATACCCAATAAACAAACAATCATCTACTGAAATTACCGATGTTACAATTATAAAACCCTCTCCACTGATGACTAAAGATATGAATGACAACCAACAGTTACCATTTTTGATTCATAACCAACGCAGATCTCGGGAACCCTTTTTTCTGTATCACGTTTGTGAGCAAGAAGTTTTACTATCAGAGTTCTAAGAATAAAAGCATGTTTATTGCGATTTTATGTAAGGACAATACATCGTCGGAGCAAAACTCTAGGAGAATTTCTGAAAATAAACTTTAACAATTAGCACATCAACTATGGCAAAGAAGTATAAATAAAAAAGTTTTTATGACAATACTGACTATAGTTGTAGGCGTCAAATCGTAAATATGCTATAAAATTAGCAAACATTATAACAAGTAAGAGGTGCAATAAATAATAATAAAAATACTGTTTTCTAGTAGCATTATGTCTGCAATTTTTCAGAAAATGTTGACCTTTGCTGAAACCACTGCATTGATGGGATGGGATGGGATGGGATTTGCTGGCATTTTGCTGATACTGTGCAGCAACATTCTATCATTATAACAAAGGGGCACTTATGAGGTGCCCAGGGACTGAAACCCGGCCGGTCCATTAAACTGACACTGATGAGTCAGGCGTAATGCTGCCCCCTTAGCCCCAAGCGTTAGGAGGGAAGCCACTACTACCAACTTTGAAGTCTTTGGTTTGACCCGGCAGGGGTTAGAACCCACGACCTCCCGATCCACAAGCCGATGCTCTATCACCTGAGCTATTGTAGCCGGTACCGCATTGATGAATCAGTTTTAACTGAACTTTGGCTTTCAATGGAAAATCTTCTCTTGTTTCTATGAATGCAAATAGTGAAAACTATCCATGATTGTAGAACAATATATGTTTTACATGACATCGCCCTGTCATTTCTTGGGTTTTTACAATCTGTTCTCGTTATTTTTTACTAATTACGTCTGAGCAATGTCTGCACTGCAATAAATCATGTGTTTTACTTTGTTTCAAACTTTTAAACTTTAACTTTTCTGACACTGCAATGATAAATCAATTTAACCGTATGTGCCATTTTACGCCTTTACAAACCATTCACAATCATTGGCAGAATCTGCATGACGTATAGAAAATAACAGCGCTTGGACATTTTGTATTCAAATAGATCATTTTTCTTTCATTGCTTGAATTTGAGAAACTTGTCAGGAAGTGCGAGGTTAGAGCTCTGTAAAACCGGTTTAAGCACCCCAGTCGGTCCATATTGCCGACTGACCGTTCCAAGGCGGTAACTGTCGGGTTTGCTCTTTTCGTTAAATGACTCATCACAAATTTGTTCTTACTTTTCACTTGGCTTGCATGTGAAATACCTTTGTTCTGTGCCTTTTCAGAGTTTGGTATATATTGCAATGCTCATAGGACTTTGTCATATATTCTTATTAAGGGTTTATGTGTAGACTGGTTCAGCTTTAAATCAATTATTACAAGTTGAACATACATTGATTAACATCCTTTTATCTCTATTTAAGAAAAACCACAAAGTCAAAAGAATTATAAAAATAATAGATATACTTAAAGAATGAAAGGGTTAACTACACTTTGGATTTGAATGAGAAATTTTCTCCAGTTTCTAAGATATCTTCTCCAGTTTCAAAGATATCTTCTCCAGTTTCTAAGATATCTTCTCCAGTTTCTAAGAAAGCAAATAGTGAAAACTATCCAAGATTATAGAATAATATATGGTTATCATCACAAGGCCCTGTCATTTCTTAGGGTTATAAATTTGTTCTGGTTATTTTGTACCAATTACGTCTGAGGTTAATTTGACAGAAATATCCAAGGAGGGCTAATTCAAGACTCTAATGTTTCAGATTTCTATTGAACATTTTTCAAAATGGATACAAAAGTTTTAACTGTTATACAAACTTATTAAATGTACACCTGGTACCTATAGTATTTAAGTATAATAAAATGTTGTAGAAGTTTTCCAAATTATAATAATTAATCTCCTCAAGATGATTGTATATTTGAGCAGAGCAACAGATAAGGTGTGTATCTGCGAAAAAACACAATTCCCAATGGCAATTTACGCAATTTAAATGCGGGGTAGTGAGTGACAAAACTTAATTACAACATCCATTACTCATTTTAAAACATTTGATTGCGTAACGGGGAAAACAGTAATGGAAAACCTGCTTATTCAGTAAAACCAAAATCGTTGAGCGCCTGCTTATCAGACACTACATCATCGACTCTACAACTAAATACGACATTACTTTAATTCATAAAATCGAATCAAGGCTGCACTCAAGTTTCATTTGCCTATTCCACCTCGTGACTTAGGGCGCTCATATTCATAACAAACTGGTTATCGCCGAAACGTGATTTTGAAAGAATGATAAATATTCGCCGATTAATGTTTTCAAAAAGAATTTTATCAGAGTTAGAATTAAATAATGCGACCCCGCATGTTTTTTCTGGAAGCTGGAATTAATTGCAAAATAATGTTGGCGATATTTCGGGATAGCTTCGGCCAGCGATTTCGTAGCTTATTGGTTTAATTTCTTACAACACTTAATGCAATAGGCCCTGGGTACACAATTGACCTCAGTGTAAGTGAGTAATGTGACGCATGGTACTCAATAATGCTTACTGGTACTCAATTAAATTCAAAGTAGTGGGGTAATACTCAATTCACAATCAAACCTTATCTGTTGCTCTGTTTGAGCATGGAATTCAATTAATTATAATAAAAAAAACACTATACCATTATTGATGATGATTAATATATGGTATTTTTCTGTTTTGACTAGCAGTCCAGACAAAAATACAAACAAATTATGATAAAATAATTTTGTTATCAACAGAATCTTATGATAAATATTTCTTTTAACCAGGTTTTTGCTATGAAACATGCACATTTCTTTCAATTTCAACAATAATTTGTGAGGTAACACTTGTACTACACATAATGCAACTTTTATTTCACCTAAACTTGATAACAAATAATCTGAACTGACATTCCAGTACACCCGAGTCATGATTTTGCAGCACACCGATAGACTGAGTATTTCCATTGGCCAACTTTTAACAAACAATTAATTAACAACCTAGCAAGATTTAAAGTTCACAATTAGCGATGCGAATAACTTAACCACCTTCTCTATAACTTGATCTTGTATCTCTCACATATTTCTATTGTGCAGTCAGGTCATTTACTAGAACTGGTGGAGGATGACAGACAACTCCCTGGGGAGAACAAATTATTTTTTTTTAATTTTAATGCCACCAAATTTTACCTGTAGGTAGAAAAAAGGTGTATAATCAGTAAAATTCATTTTAACTTACCTCTAATATGCTATAACTTCAACTATGAATAAAAGTGGTTAATGACTTCACTCCCCTGCTTTTTTTTTGCAGGAAACAACCACATTTTTGTATTTTTTTTCATTTAGGGTTTTATGGCACACCGACACTTAATAGGTCATATTGTGCCAAATACGTTGAAGTTTGAGGACAATAGAATATAATCAGGTTAAAACTAAGATACGCGAGTAAAATATTGAAAAATACAAAAATCTATCTGGTTAAAATAATGTGAAGTATAATTGACAACAGGTTAATATATTAAACAGTTTAAAAATGTATAATGGTTGCTAAAAAAAAACAGTTTAAAAATTAATAACTTATCAAGAATATTGATCTCATTCAAGAAGCAAACAAGTTTAGAATCCGACATCTTTAACAGTTCATACATGTTATTGACATGGGTGGATGGATTGTGGAATTGAATTGACCCCCCCAGCCCCCCCACTACGTCACAGCGGAGGACGTGGATGAACTGAAACATTAGTGGTCACATGGTTTTCTTGGTTTAAAAAAGGATAACTGTGCAGCGTGGATCAGATAGGAAATACATGTTTGTAATGTCGTTTGTGACATAATGGTTCACATTTCAGACAGGTGTAGGACGTCAATAAACAGCATTTTACGCGATCTGTTCACATAACAATGGTTTACTAAGAGGTATAATAAAAATATTTATGGTTCAAACTGTCAGACACCACATGTAAGGAGGCTTTAACAAATTTGTTGTATGACAGTAATGTTAAATTGACATTAAATCTACTATGTTGTCTGTATAATTTGCATCAGCATCATTTCCCCCATGTTAAAAATTTATGACTGTCCACCTTTTTCTGTTTATGTTACTGTATTCAGGTATACATGGGTGAAAGTTAGAAATTATGAAAAACCTGAAATTCTGAAAATGTGTCAATTTATATAGGGAAAATAAAGAAAATCCACCATTTTCAGACACACAGAATCCTGAATTCAGGCATAATCCTGAAAACTTTCACCCATGGGTATATGACAATTCAATTATATTACAGAAAAATAAGATCATACAAATAATAAATATTACCACTTGTTGCATTCGTTAATACATAAAATCTGTTTCCTCCTACGACTTATTTATTCATAAATTTTTTTAAGAAATGTTAATAATACATATTTTTACAATAATACTACCCTTTAAATAAAACTACTACTATGACTACTACTTCTACTACCCCTACAACATACACTGTACATGTCAACTTTATCTGATACCAAAGTGGGAGATTTGTTATTTTCATATCAACAAAGAAGAAAGTTATCCGTTTCCAAATAGTAGATTTCTGAAAATGTGTAAAACATTTAATTAATCAAGTATTTTATCAAGTCAAGTTATTTTAATCTTAAAAGTCAGAGTCTCCCTCCAAAAGTTGGAGAGTTCATATGTATGCTACTAGAACTACTACTAACTAAAACAATAAGAGTGATGGTAAAAAGAAACTAAATTCTTAAATTTATGGACCACCAACGACTTCTACAACTACAACCACTACTACAACTTCCACTACTACTACTACAACTTCTTCTACTACTACTTATGATAATAATAAAAATAACAATAAAAATAATAGTACATAAAAGACTAATGTCACCTTACCTTTTCACAGGTAACTTCAGCCTCTTCTGTCCAAGAAAACTCATCCTTGAAGCTACAAAAGTCCTCAACTCACACATTTTTGTTCCAATTCCAAAATCCACAATTTTTTTTTATATCTAATCTATTTCATTCAACAGAAAAATCTCAAATATTTTACATCAGTTACATAAAAGGCCCTTCTAGTTAATCGGCACAATTATTTGCTCATTTGACAAAAAAAAGTAAATAATATATCCCGATATAACAAAATATATTATACCCCATTGTTTATCTTTACTGTCCTGTAATACAGAAAACCCCCACAAAACCTCCACTGAATGTGAAATTAACAATATTAGTTATGTTAGACAATTTTCTCCACTGCTTTCTATGGTAATACTGGCAGTATCAATGTATAAACACACATTCAACCTCTCAGAGCTATTTGTCAGCAGCTTCAGTTCAACAGAATGATCTGTATCTGGTAAAAGCTTGCAGTTTGCAGTCACAATATGCTCAGTATCGCTGGAGAGCTCATTGAGGGAAGCCAAGCATGCTATTGCCATGGAAACAAAAAGTGATGCTGCAGATGTAACTTAACAACCTGAGAGGAAGCAGATAAATTCTAACATTTCTCAAGTTTTGACTTAGTTTAACTTTTCACCTGTCACACAATACAAATTTCAAAGGTCTGGACTTTTCACCACATGCAGAAACTAAGACATAATGCCAGAGACTCAAATAGTGCAGATCCAGATCCAGATCAGACACCTTCCAGATCTGGATCTACATTATTTGCCCATGCCTCTTTAATTTATGCTAAGCCATCTAGGTTTTAATTTATTTTTTTTTTGACTAAGTTTGAATGTGTTTGTCCCACCAACAGTATTTCAGTTATCTGGAGACCGTGTCCACATGAAGCAGATATAGTGTTGCCTTGATTGTGTATAGCATGCTGTGAACACCTGGCATGATACCACACCCAGTTACATTATCCTGACACCAGGCAAACCAGCCGTGGATCGAACCTTATATTTGCTTGAGCTTTAGCAAGGGAGCTATACCACTGCCATTTGTAACGACTTTGAAATGTTGCGGCCCGGGATCGAAGCCGTGGCCTCCTGTACCTGGAGCCGACGTTCTACAAATTGCGCTACCAGGTCTGGTATACAATTTGTTAAAACCTGAGTTATGTACGTAATTCAAGGACTGACCTTCCTAAATTAACAGTCAGTTTTAAGAGGATTGACACAAAAGTGAAATGAAAAGTCAGCACTGTTATTTAGAAAGCTGTGTAAGGTCTAATTTTCATGTAACAACTGGCACAAATTGGATGTACACAGATGGTAAGGTAAGAACTCCTGATAAAAAGCATACACGAAGTAACAGGGTATAATTTGGTTTGTTCAGGGCACAAGATTCACACCTCACATTCCTGAAGTAATATATTATTTGTATTAATTAGTTTAATAACATGATTATAAAGACTCAGCATGTAAATAAGACCATTAATATTTAATAATATTTTTTAGTGTTTGACTGGTAAATATACCTGTGTCAGAAATTGATTCAGGAGCACAAACTGAGATCTACCGGTACCCTTCTCTTTATTTTTGGTTGGGAGTATGGGCCAGTGCAATTTGCCAGTTAATTTTGTCTTATTTTAAGGGAGCATATTTTTTTTCACATCTGTTTATCTATTTCTGAATATACTTTGAAAGTTCTTAGTATTCTGAAGTATGATAGACAGGGCTTTAATACATCCCTGATGAGAGAAAAAAATGTTCCTATTTTATTTAGATATTTTCTCTGTCTTTATATTGATCTCATAAACACTGCAGCATTGGAGATCATGTGACAGTTATTACAAATCGTGATGCTGCAAATTGAATAAGTGTCGATGTATAATCATGAGAGATCGTGCAAGTGGTCATTTGGCTTAACCCTTAAAGGTGGTATCGGACAAAAAAACAACACCCAAAAAAAAAAAAAAAGAAATCCACAAAAAATGCACAGATATATTTCTATAAAAGCTGCGTTTTTGCTCTATGAAAACCATGATCAATATTTTGCCATTCTGTAATTACATGCATATAAATGCATGTGGCCATGGCTGAGTGGTTCAACAAAGGCGGTTCAACATAGCTGACATTATTGCACTGTTTTAGGCTTGCACTTAATTTTACTTTATATAACAAGAAGGAACTTCATCGAATGAAGATTCTTCATTAAATTTACATATCCCATTAAGACTGTTATTTATACTTTCCATACACACATACTGAGAATTTACTCATTTTATATCAATAATTTTCATATAGTGAAACATATATGCCTAAGTCTATTTTTGTATAAAGCAAATTAACATATAAAAAAACAATATCAAAAGCTAAAACATTTGATTCTGGACATTATCAAAAGCTAAAACATTTGATTCTGGACATTATCAAAAGCTAAAACAGTTTATTTTGAACCTATCTTTAATCATTTGTGATTTCCCCAAGACCTCAACAAGGTTCTATGTTTGCTAAACTGAAGATTTATTTAGTGTTTGCTACAATAAATATTGGTTATTTGAAGAATGAAGATATGTTCAGTGTTTCATGATGTTGCTGGCCTTTCTCAAAGCTCCAGCAAAAGCAGCTTTCTTATTTCTTTCCTGACACTATAGTAGGTAGTCATAGGAAATACATGATTGCAAAAGTGAGAATTATGGGATATAAATAAAATATTTAAAAATAGATAAATTCTCATTTTTTAGAGCCTTACTATATGAAATGTATAACAGACAAAGTGAAAGACTCGATCTAATACCATTCTTTTACTATCCTTTGGACCCGTCCTTTAGTCACCAAGTGATATTCCTTTGCAGTATTGTTCATTCATAAATCTACATTTCATGTATATCTGCATTACACAATAAAATCACATGAACATCTAAATTAAACAGATTACAGTGTTATTATTAACATTTGATACATGCCTGGATTCAATCAACATGTCTGGTCGCCTTCGATAGACAGATTTGTTTCTGCACACACACTCCTTTTATCTAGGCATGGAGACTGCACGGCCTGTGATAGTGAAGGTAATTGGGTCAATCCTTCGAGCTTGGGATATTAAGTTTTTCTCATACTCTTGACTCTGTGGCAAGTGACATGGTGTTGCATGGCTTAATAAAACCTTACAATGTATTGTAAGTATTTGGGTGGATATATCAATACAAAAAAACCCCATCAAGTGTGCCCTAACAATATAGAAAGATAGAAGGTCAGTATTGCAGATTCTAAAGCCTCTTTAATGTGTTGGTAAAGTTGATTTTCATGTTCAGAGTTGCAAGATATAGATGTACACGTGCACATGACTTGCATGTTATTTTCTTTAAACTTTTTCCTGCTTATCGATTATTCTTAGGTAAAAAATGTAAATCCATATCAGCCAGATTCAACTGGATCTAAACTTTTCGGCATTAATGCTACTGAGTAAATTTCAACAATTTAAGGCAACTATGTAAGCAATGAGAATGATCTGGGTCTGGTAAAGGCTGGCAATAAGAAACATTGGTGAATAGTGTCCCCATACAACTTCTAATGCAGGTTGAGGTCCTTTCATTTGGTTTACTTGTTTTTTATGCTTGTACTGTTTCGAGGGCATGTTGACTTATATATGCTTCACTGTGGTACTTTGTTAACCAAGGAGGCACCCATTGCACTGTAGTGGTGTCACTGACTTGAACCTCCTCTGACTGCTTAGCTTCCCGCCATGTGGATTCGAGCCCATGTGGACTTAATGTCAGAAGGGCTTCCAGCTGACCCACGATGCGCCAGTGTTCTATCCAGACATTTGTCAGGCGTTTTCCTTCACCAATATAGCTAGATGTTGCTATAATAATCATAATTGGTTGCTGCGATATATTTTAAAAACAAGACAACATCAGCATCCACTTGTATAAACAATGGTAACGGTTAACATTTGGTCATTTTCTAACAACTGGTTAACTTTAACTTCCTGGGTTAGTTAACCAAAATGGTTATCTATTTGTATAAAGGCAGTTAACTGTTTTGTTACTTCAACAAACTATTTAATTTTTAACCAAAAGTTAAAGTAACCAAAGATGACCAATCATAAACATAAAAGTCTGTATTCATGTGCATCACATATTACCGTGACAGATTCAGCACTCTTACTTATGCAACATAAGCCATTCCACTGTTTATAATGACACAATATCATAAAGAACCAATGAAAAAGTCCAAGGACTCCAACTATAGGGACCTATCTTCTATTTGGACCACCTTGAATCTTATCTGACAAGGGAGACAACTTTCATATCACTAATGTTGCCAATTATAAGTAAGTTCGAGGTTAAAAGTCACACATTTACACATTTTGCAAGTCTTTTATTACAACATTTACTTTTATACAACCCAAGATAGCCACCTGATCCTGCATCAATGATATGAAAACAAAAAAAGGTAACCTGATAAATATTTTTGTCTAAGATTTGTACGTATTTAATAAACATTTAAATATAAATGCTATTAAATAACAGAAACATATTTTTTAATCTGGGGGATTTGATTAAGAAAAGAGCCTACAACATTATGTAAGTTTATGTTCATTTTATTAAAAGTTAATTTTAAACATGTCATAAAAATGTCATTTTGACATGTTGGTTCCCAAGTTTAAGTTTAATGCATGCAAAATAATTGCAGTTTTAAACTATAATTAATTATTAACAAAATTATGCTTCTCCAATTTTAGCTATATTATATTTCAATACAGTATTTATTTTCTTAACTTCCACCAAGAAATGATTACAATAACCATACAAGGGTCATTGAAATTATATACAGAAAACTGAAACTGAAACTGTTTTATTTGCTTAAACGCCTATTTCTACATGTAATACATATTCAATGGCGTTGTACAATATTATATCAGAACATTAAAAATAATAAATAATTGTAGTTTAAGAATGATAAAACAATTCTAAATCTAAAACATGTTATCAAAAGTAATGTTATTTAAAATAATTAAAAATATGGCTATATTATTAAAGGACATGATAAAAGATATGAAAATGTTACTTGGATAATAAAGAAATTGTAAAATCAGATATTCATCACAGAATAATGCGCAGAAAAAAACATTGTCTCTTAGTTCACTGCTTAGTGTTTCTACATTTTACTGACTTTGACTAGAAAAGATTAAAATAGTCTCTGAAGAAATGAGTCTTCAAGTGTTTCTTGAAACTATCAACTGATGAGCATTGTCTGATATTTAATGGAAGATCATTCCAGAGTTTTGGGCCGATTGTACTGAAACTTCTGTCGCTGAAAGTTTTACACTTATTAAAAGGCACTTCATAACTGTCAACCGAAAATGAGGATGATCTCAGAGAACGTTTTTGAACTTTAGGTGTAAGCAGGTCATTCAAATACGTTGGTGCATTTCCAATACGACAGTTGTACATGTATACAAGAATCTTGAATTGTATTCTGGCCTTGATGGGCAGCCAGTGTAGATCGTATAGGGCCTGCTTAGAACTGTCACTTTTCCTACGATTCAACACATGTTTTGAAGTCGCTGTAGTTTTGCAATATCACAGTTTGAAATACCGTACAAAATCACGTTGCAATAGTCTAAGTGAGAAATAACGAGTGAGAGTACAAGAGTTTCTGTTGCATCTTGTGTGAGGAATTTGCGAATATTTTTTATGTGAAAAAAGCTCAACATAGCTGTTCGACATTTAGATTTTCAATGAATTCCCCAAGAATTAACTAGAAATTCCAGCAAAGGGCTAACAAATACACCCACCCTCCTCGCATGTCATAAATCTTTCTTTTATATTTATGTCTGAAATCTTGATTATAAAGCGGCAATAACCCTTGCACCCTACATCTGATTGTAATGAAATTAGCAGGTGCACAGGTTCCAAGGATATCAAAGGTAATTGTAAAGTTTCATCTAAAGTGCTGCAAAATTGGAAAATTTTCAGACTATTATTTATTATTATTGAGATATTATAGAGAGAATTTTTAATAAGTTACATTTCCAATTTACCCCTAATGGTTATGTTTACAATTACATGTAACAACTTTACAGGTTTTCTAGATAATGCTTTGTTTTTTCTTATTGAAATACATTGCAGCGACCATTTATGATCATTATAGCAATGTCTAGCTTTTTGGTGGAGAAAGACACCAGACTCATGTCTGGGTATAACCTCCGCCACATCGCAAGTCAGGTGGAAGACTTTCTCGCATTAAGTGCTTTGCTGAGACACGAACCCACGCGATGAGAGGCTAAGCAGTCAGGAGTTAAAAATCGGCAACTCTACCACTAAGCCACGAGCGCACCACTTTCTAGTAATAATAATTTTATGATAACATTAACACACACTACATCAATAACTTCATTTCTTTTTACAATTCCAAATTCTCCATACTCTTCTCAACAGTAATGAACATTAAATATGGTTACTGTTAATTCAAAATTTAGTTAAATATGCCAAATCTATCTCCTTTCCAGCTTTACCTAAAAAAGGTTTTAAGGCGGTAAATATCTTTTTTTGATCAGTTGACAAAAATTAGTTTCCAGTATACATTTTCACTTATATTATTACCTTAAAAAAGCATATATAATACAATGGTATCAACTAGCTACAAACTGTACCTATCTATTTAAAGTACCATCACCCCACATCCATTTAAACACCCATCATCCCACATTCATTTAAACTCCCATCACCCCCTCACCCATTTAAACTCCCATCCCCCCATACCCATTTAAACTCCCATCACCCCATATCTATTTAAACTCCCATCACCCCACACCCATTTAAACTCCCATCACCCCATATCCATTTAAACTCCCATCATCCCACATGCAATTTAACTCCCATAATCCCACACCCATTTAGACTCCCATCATCCCACACCCATTTAAACACCCATCATCCCACATTCATTTAAACTCCCATCACCCCACACCCATGTAAACTCCCATCATCCCACACACATTTAAACTCCCATCATCCCACACCCATTTAAACTCCCATCATCCCACATCCATTTAAACTCCCATCACCCCACATGCATTTAAACTCCCATCACCCCAAATGCATTTAAACTCCCATCACCCCACATGCATTTAAACTCCCATCATCCCACACACATTTAAACTCCCATTATCCCACACCAGTTTAAACTCCCATCACCCCACATGCATTTAAACTCTCATCATCCCACACCAGTTTGAACTCCCATCACCCTACACTCATTTAAACTCCCATCATCCCACACCCAATTAATTTCCCATCACCCACACTCATTTAAACTCCCATCATTCCACACACATTTAAACTCACATCATCCCACATCAATTTTAATTCCCATCTCCTCACATTCAATTTAAATCCCATCATCCCATATCCATTTAATCTCCAATCACCCCATTTTCCTATCACTAAAAATATCAAACTTCAATAAAACACAAAAATAATTTCCTCCATTATTTAATAACAAACATACAATAAATTTCCACCCACATATCCTACACTCACAATTCTTACAAGCTTTGATGTATGTCTCCATCAATTTTATCTATCCAAGATTATTGCAGCTGGTAGTCTAGCAATAATAATTCATATCAAAATATATATTTTCCTGAAATCCATACACTTATATTTCACAAAACATAACCATTAGCTGGCAAAGCATAAGTTTATACCGCTTTGGAAAGATATGTGACTATAAATCAGACAACTTCCTGCTGGAAGCTGTTTGTTCTGAATCAGCACTATTTCCTTATGAGTCTCTAGTAATAATTGTCTTAAAGGCGGTATCCGACAGTTTGCCCATATCTAATATAATGTAACAATATCTGACCTCTCCTTGGGGTATTTGTGCATATTTTCTAGGGAAAAACATCATACTTCAGTCTTACCTTTGATGATTTTCAACAGTATCTCAATTTTGGGGCAGTAAAAGTCGTTAATCAACACTTAAAATGTTCATTCTTTTTAAATTCTATAAATGAAAACGATAAGGATTTCTGCTAAAAATAGGCGTTGACGTCACAGTGGATGATGTGGATGAGCTAAAAAAATAAGTGGTCACGTGGTTTTCTTAGTTTAACTGTTCTAAACCATACAGCGTGGCTCAGATAGAAAATACATGTTTGTAATTGCAATTGTGGCATTACGATTCACTCTACAGACAGGTGTATGACATAAATAAACAGCATTTTGCGAGATCTGTTCAGGAAACAATGGTTTATTAAGATAATTATTGAAAATATTTTTTGTTCCACACTGTCAGATACCATCTTTAAGGCACCTTAGCATGTTAGTGTGAGATAACCGTAAAGAACTACACTTATATGTTTACACAATAAAAATGAAAAACATGGTTCTAAAGTCATGCAAATATAATGATTTAGCAAACCTTTAAGCATGTTCAAGGCATCATATTGTAACTGTAGGTTTGTTTTTAAAAATTACAAACACATTTGAAGATTGTGACTTCTGCTTTTATATACAATTATAATTTGATTAAATAATTTTTATTATTTAAATAAAAATGCATTTACAGCTGAATAATAATTGAACATTTGATACATAGTTGTTTCTTTAAGGGTGGTATCCAAAAGTTTGCCTATATGAAATAAATATAACAACCTCAAACCACTGCTTTGCGGAATTTGGATATATTTTTTGTATAGATTTTTACTTTAGTTTTAATAAATTCTATTTTGAACACTAACTGAACTGTTAAGACAGAACTAATCATGGAAAACATCAAATTGAATGTGTATTATTTCTAACTGTATAAAAAGCTTGATGGTGGGATATGCTGAAAATAGATATCGACGTCAGAGCGGATTACCCGGATGACTATATTACGTGATCTCAAATGAAAGTGGTCACACGGTTTTCTAAGTCTATATATAGCTATTTCTGCAGCGTAGCTTGGATAGGAAATACCTGTTTGCAACGATGAGTGGTGATTTATGCTTGACTCCCCACACAGATCTATGACATCAATGAACAGCATTTGCCACAACTTTTCAGATAACAGTATTTGTGCATATAATCGATAGAAACACATTCTACTTCAGTCTAATCTTTGACGATTTTCAGGAGTATCTCAAGTCTAGGCCAGTAAAACTCGTTATTCGACACATAAATGTTCATATGCCATTTTACGCCTTTACAAACCATTCACAATCATATGCCATTTTACGCCTTTACAAACCATTTACAATCATTAACAGAATCTAAATGACTAAAAATTTATATTTAGACTGGTTCAGCCTTAAATCTATTATTACAAGGTGAACATACATTTATTAAAATCGTTTTATCACTTTTAAAGAAAAACAGAAAAGTCTGATGAATTTTCAAAATTATAGATGATCTATGAATGAAAGGGTAAAATGCATTGGGTCCAAATAGATGGACCAAAAGAATTACCTAACCTGACAACAGAATTGTATGTTCAGTTACACTATTTTTTGATCTGCCAGTCTGTATTCATGACATTTCTCATTGTCTGTACACCATAAATACAGACATTTTTTCCCTGTAATGACACAATTAAATTTCTGTGATATTCCAGAATGTCACAATTGGTTTATGCTGGATATTTTTTTATTGCAGATGGAACAAATATGATTCTGTTATTATTTAACCATGATTATAAGACACAGTAGAGATCTATTCTTGATTATTGAAAGCAAACTCATTCATGACAAGTCTTCTAGTTCCATATTGCACTGATGCCTATCACCCCTTGACATAGATATTCATTTTTCACAGCTATTTTCTTCATATGAATCTCTCTCAGTTAGTTAGCCTAATAATGCAAGTTTGCAAATCTATCTTCATAACCCATCAAACTCACTTCAGAGTGAAACAAGAAAAAGCCAGGATGTGAGACATTCAAGGCGCCGTAGAGAGCATGCACTTTAATCAAGAAGATGACTATCCTGGGAACAAAACACTCTCTTACTCTGTTGATTAATTACATAAATATTTGACAGTAACGAACCATAACTCTGATGGGAAGTGGAGTATTTTTGCTACTTTGTTTTCCTTGTTCTCTGCTACATCTGTTTTTACAAGCTGCATTTATAACATTTGTATACTCGGTTTCTTTTGTTAAACAAAACTTCGCCAAACAGTTACATATATCTATTTAAGTGCTAGCACAAGCTTGTGATTGTTTTGTGTTTTTGTTACATTGCCCCAACACAATTATGGTCATATTGGGGACGTCCAACTAATTATTGGTGGACAAAGATCACAGACCTATGTCTGGGTAGAACCACCGGTGCACTGCAGGTTAGCAGGCAAACCTCCCCACATGAAAGTTCTCACCCTGACCAGGACTGGAACCCATGCGGTGAGGGGCTGAGAAATTTCAAGTCAGTGTGGCCACAGGGGCTCCAGAAGCTTGTGATACTTAGAGCAGTACATTGTATGTCCAAATTTAAAACAGCACATCACTGTTTGTTGCAACATTTTTCCAATTTCCACAGCGCCATATGCCTCCAAAAGCTTTCAATTGTGTTTAGGAAAGACCAAGAACTGTGGAAATTGTTCACTTACAAAGAAAACAATTTATCTTTATTACAAAGTATTGTTTAACCATCAATACAACATTGAAGAGTTTATGGTCAAATTACTGCAGTCATGCAACATAAAAATAAGAATTTGGCAGGCAATATGGTTGAGAGTTTACTTTTTACTATTTCATTATTTTTTGTTGGTTTTTGCTTTGTTTACATAGTATTTTTTTACAAAGATAGGAACCAGAACCAGAATACCATAATATAAATAAAATGTGATTTTGAACTGAAATAAAATATTATTTCTATATAAAAATATAATCGTTTCTTAAAGCTGTGATGTTACCACATGGGCATTTCAAAAACCAATTATAAATATTGGGTCCTTTTCTCGGACCCAACAATTTCAACCACACTCACGCACACATAAAGGGACTGCAATCTATGTCTAGTGCCTCAATTTCAGACATCTATTTCTCCCTGACCAATCTATTATTATCTCAAATAGGTTGACTACATGCCAAGGTTGCCATAGTTTATTATGATACAATTTTATAATATTAGTTGCATGACATAATAAACATCATTTAATCCAAAGTTAAACATACTACCCCGAACCTTTTAACACATCTTAAGGCCCTCCATATCAACCCCACCTCGCTCCCTCCCGACAAAAAAAAAGAAAAAAAAAGAAAAGAAAAAAAAAGAAAAGAAAAACAACAACAACAATTAATACACATTATATCATATTTAAAATACATATATAATTTATTTTAAAATTATTATCTACAGTACATAAAATTAGCTGGCCGGCTTAGTTCCAGGATAATGTAACTGGGTGTGGTATCAAGCCAGGGGTTCAAGGCAGCACTATTGCTCAAGTATACATTGTCTCTGGATAATGGAAAGATTATAAATAGGATGAATACCACAAATAACAATATCTGACCGCTAAGCCTCCCACCGTGTGGGTTGGAGTCCTGTACAGGGCAAAGGACTTAATGCGGCGCATTAATGGTTTTACCCACCATGTGGATTCGAGCCCATTTGGACAAAGGACTTAATGTCAGAAGGTCTTCCAGCTGACCTGCCATTCTCCAGTGTTCTATCCAGACATTTGTCTGGGGTCCTTCTCCACCAAAGCAGCTGGACATTGCTATAATGTTCATAACTGGTTGCTGCTTTGTATCTTAAAAAACACAACAAAAAATAACAAAAGAAGTCCTGTTGTGGGTCAACAGTTCTACTGAGATCTTTGCAATCAACAAACAAAATAAACAATTTAAACCCCTAGAACAACAACCCTTTACACAAGCCTATGGCTATCATACACCTAATCTCGGCAAGTTATGAAGCTCCCACATTCCAGACATAATTTATGGTCCGTTCTCATTTGCTGGCCAATCAATAATTATCTCTACTTCGTTGACAACATGCCAAAGTTGCCATAGTTATTTAAAGATACAATAGCCACAATACAACACGGCTTAACCATTGTCTGCAGACATACATGTTGGGCATTATTACCAATTATGAAAAATAACCAAAACCAAATAAAATTTAAAAAATAAAAAATCAATAAAATCTCCTACGGCACACAGACACTTGATGTGTCATGCGGCACTAATTATTTTCGGTGGACGCCACAAAATCAAGGAAGTGTACTGACAACAACAGTTTTACCTTAACAGCAAACTTCCTGCTGAAACTTACCTGAAAGAAATAAAAAGAAAATAAAGTCAAATACATTGCTCAAAAACCCATAACAATATAGGTCAACAGAGGTCTAAATTCTTAATAGGTTTTTTATATTGTACAGGAGTAGGTAAAAGAAGATTTTTTTTTCAGTAATGATTTAAAAAATTTTTTAAAAAATTTGGACCATGTATGATAATAAAACAGTGTTGCTGTTTTGAAGAGCGATTTTAACTTGGTTAATAGATTTATTTGATGGCATTTTTTGTTGTTGATAGAATAGTTTTGCCCCAATTTTAAGTTAGAAAAGTACTTGTTTACAATCCATAATAGGGCAACTAATCTGAGATGGTGTTCTCTAATACTGTCAATATATAAGTTTTACATCTGTCACAGGCTCATGACAATTTAAGCAAGGTGACACAATATGAAAAATAAAAGTTTGAAATCGCTTACACACTAAGCATGTGAAATATAAGTAAGATAATGAAATTATTTGAATATTTTTATTAAAAAAAAAGTCAATAAGTAATTCAAGTATTTTGAAATCACTTACACACTAAGCTTGTGAAATATAAGTAAGATAATGAAATTATTTGAATATTTTAATTAAAAAAAAAAGTCAATAAGTAATTCAAGTATTTTGAAATCGCTTACACACTAAGCCTGTGAAATATAAGTAAGATAATGAAATTATTTGAATATTTTTAAAAAAATATTCCATAAGTAATTCAAGTATTGTACAGCTAAAATTTTTACAACCTTTTGTATGTTGTATGGACTAGGGCTCCTATCCACCAACCATTCTCATGTCTAAGGCATGACTAAGCCCAACTCACAATTTTCATGCCAAAAAACTAATGAAGTTTCAACGTCATTTTAAGCTCAAAGTAGCAAAATTAAAGTGTCATGCAAAAAAACAGAGACGCATAGCTTAATACATCATGAAGATATTGTGGATTGACATCCATGACTTGAGCAATTCTGACTTAAGAATAGTTGGTGAACACTGGTCTAGGTTTTAACCCAGGTGCTGAACCTGGTGCTGAAGCTTTACCACTTGCTCTACTAGAACCACCTATATAAATTTCACCCAATGACCCCAAAATCAATTAAAGTTCAACAAACATGTGAATTTTTCCGTGGCCAAAGTTGGAGATTTTCACTTGCAAAGTGTGAAATTTGTGTTTTCATATAAACAAAGAAGGGAGCTATCTGTTCCCAAGTTAAGGGAGATTTCTAAAAATGTGTAAAACACCCCTCATTTTCAAATAATTTTGAACCTTGAAAGAGGGAGTCTCCCTCCAAAAGGGAGAGGGTCCACATGTATGGTTCAAGGTTTCTGTAAACTTGATCTTTGTGCCACTGACTTCAAAAGAAATGGGGTCATCTACTTACCATGACAAATGTCCTTACCAAGTTTGAGAATTGTGGGCTTACCTATTCTCTAGATATTGACTGAACAAAAAATTATGTTCCAAGGTTGTTGTGACCATGACCTTTGCACCACTGAGCCCGAATGATGATGAGTCATCTAATCATAGTGATTGTCCCAACTAAACTTGAAAGGTGGGTTTTGGGATTTGCCAGCATTTTTGCTGATACTGTGCAGCGACATTTCTATCATTATAGCACAGGGGCACTTATGAGGTGCCCAGGGACTGAACCCGGCCGGTCCATTATACTGACACCAACGAGTCAGGTGTAATGCTGTCCCCTTAGCCCTGTGCATTAGGAGGGAAGCCACTACTACCAACTTTAAAGTCTTTGGTTTGTCCAGGCCTGGGTTTGGACCCATGACCTCCCTATCTGCAAGCCGATGCTCTACCCTTTGAGCTATTGTGGCCGGTGTTAAAGATGGTATCTGTCAGTTTGAATATCTCTTACAGTCATAGAAATTAGAATTGAAATTTACAAGCAAGTCGGGCAAGTAACTAAGCAATTTTTACTAGCTGGAGAGAAAATTCATTAGCCTGAATTAAATTCTGTTTTAATTTTACAAGTAAGCTAAAAAAAACACTATGATACACGTAACTACGGAAAAAAAGCACCATTTAAGTGTCAATATCATAATTTCATGGTTTTATTCCCGGGTTTTGCACCAGAAACATGTTTCAGTTTAATTTTCTCAGCCATTTTGTTCTGTGGCCCAGCTGATTTTAATTTGGTAAAGAACATAATGTACGCTGTGGGCACCAGAATACCCGTGTGGTTCCTGCACAGTAAACATATTATCGTTTTAGTGTGCATAACATGTTTATGATACAAGCGACAGCTTGCCGAATGAAATAAGCAGCTCAAAAGTTTACAAATTAAAAATGAAAGTACAATAATTTTTAACAATCAGGATCTTAGAACCCCAACAGGCCAGTAAAATTGGAATCTTTACTAGCCCAAGAGAAAATCTTCTAGTTTTTTGCTGTCGGGCTAGTGCTAATTTTAACCACTGCTCTTATATATGTAACAATATCTGTACATAAGAATGGCTAGGATTCCTGCTAAAAATAGACATCGACGCCACAGCAGATGACGTGGATGAACTTAAACATTAGTGGTCACATGGTTTTCTTGGTATAAAAAAAGCCAACTGCAGCGTGGCTCAGGTAGAAAAAAACCTGTTTGTACTGACGACTGTAGCATTATGGTTCACTTTTCAGACATGTGTAGGACATCAATAAAGAACATTTGTTCAGGTAACAAATGGTTTACTAAGATGTTTAATGAAAATATTTTTGGTCCAAACTGTCGGATATCCCCTTTAAGGTTTGTTGTCTCATGCGTGCTCTAGATATAGATCTGATATAGATCTGAAACTATATGGTCTACCAAGTGACAGACTGACCAACATATGCTCATAAATGTGAACCTTTTTTTGAAGCGAAAGTGGTAGATTTTCAATTGTAAAGAGGGAGATTTGTTATTTTCATATAAAAAAAGGAAGATGCTATCTGTTTCCAAGGTGGGAGATTTCTGAAAATGTGTAAAACACCTATCATTTAAAAATAATTTTGAACCTTAAAAGAGGGAGTCTTCCTCCAAAAGCTGCAAAGTTCACATGTATGTCTGCTTCAAATTAATGTCAAAACATTATTGTTTAATTCTAGAATTTAAGCTTCTTGTAACTATTATAGATAATTCATTTTATGATTTTAACAACTTCCTGCCTTTTCTGATGGACATACCCTGACATGTAGCTGATGATAAAATGACCCTTATGAAGCCGATACTGATGATTTTGACAATGTTTTTTGTGTGTGTTTATGTTGTTTTTTTCAATTTTTTATATATACACATTTTTTAATTGTTTCTGTTGGCAGCTGACCCCACAAGATGTTTTAAAGTTTGATTAAAAAATTAAAATAATATTTTCTTTTCCAATATATATACAAAATGCATAACGATACCCAAACTTTCTTATGCAAGTTAATATCATGTCTCTATCTTCCTTTTTTCAAATTCTCAAGTGTACAACAACAACAACACACCACTGTAATGAAAAGATCCCCTCCAAGCAGACTTTGAGAGTCGAAAGAACATTTAGTCTATTAATATTTTACAGCAAGTGTCAGTCTCTTACAGTTTCATGCCAATAGATCAAATTACGTCAGGCAAGGGAAAGACGCTTTGCTACCTTAGTGTCACTCGTTCAACACTCCCCAACATGAATGTAACATTATAGTCACTGAAATAATAATGAACTCCAGGATATATGGGCGCATTTATGGAGACAACAGTCATGTATATATACATGGGAAGGAAAAAAACTCTCTTATATTTTAGAGATGTATGATTTTCAGAACTTAAGCACTGCATGGCGCAAACAAGAAAGATGTGAATTCAAAGAAAGTCTTTATTCCAAAGCAAGCCAACGCCTTTTTGTCTGCTACTTCGTTTGTTGAGTTTATCGATCCTCCAGCAGCATTTCAGATAAGTGAACACGGTGTTTAATTGAAGTAGATTCATGTATAGGGCTGTCTTCACTGTGTATAGCATGCTGAGAACACCTGGCATGATACTACACCCAGTCACATTATCACGACACCAGACCAACCAGTCGTGGAACTACCAGTTGTGAAATTCATCAAAGTAAATTGTTGTTATTTTCTAGAGAAGTAAAAGATTTGACAAAAAATAAACTAAGAGTAATAAATAATACAATAAACTGTGAAGAGTTATGGTTCTTATAAGCTATCCTGCACATCAAGATTTATCCAAACGCCAAAGTGGAGGTCAACATGTCAAACAGCATTGGAGATATGTTCTGGACAAAACTTTGAGAAAGAGACGTGACAGAAGGAAAAACCGGGAATATATGACCCCGACCCCCTGCCCTTCCTCTGAGAAGCGTTATACTAACTGTTTAAATTTTAATTAGCAACAACACAAAAACAACATTTTTTAAGAATTATGTTATTTTACAATTACTTGATCATGTTATATCAAACCCAAACAGGAGACAATTTTTAAGACAGGAACTTCTGCCTTTTATTTGTCCATAGAATTAAGACCTATCAATCATCTTTGCCTGTAAATACAGCTGATTATTCCTAGAGGTTTCAGCCAATAAATGCCAATGACAATCTTCTTAACATTCATATCATGGTCTAGAAATCCAATTATCAATAAATTGTGTCCCAATTAGGCTAAAAATGACTTATTGACCATTTTCCTTAACGCCGTCTGAATGAGTTCCTTTTTTTTCTCAATAGACAACAAAACTCATGAAGGTTCCTCAAACAAATTAATATAATCACCTTTGCTAAAAGCTTGCATTTATTTGTTATTTATAAAGCTAAAATAATGCTAAAACAAAAATGTGCAACATAATATTTAAATATTAAATGTAATTTATTTTCATTTTACTTTTATGAATGCAACAGGACTTCCTACACATTTCTTCAATTTCTTAAGGATAAACAACTTCAAGGGAATTCTCAGACTGACTGATATTAAAAATTAATAGCAAAATAGTTATATGCATATATACATGTGAACTCTCCCACTTATGGAGGGAGACTCCCACTTTTGGAGGGAGATTGCCACTTTTGGAGGGAGACTCCCACTTTTGGACTGAGACTCCCACTTTTGGAGGGAGATTGCCACTTTTGGAGGGAGACTCCCACTTTTGGAGGGAGACTGCCACTTTAAAGGTTCAAAATTATTTTAAAATGAGGGCTGATTTACAAATTTTCAAAAATCTCCCTGCTTGGAAACAGATAACTTCCTTCTTTGCTTAAATAAAAATAACAAATCTCCAACTCTGGCCTCAGAAAAAATTCACATGTATATGCATAGAAAGACCCACAAAAAACACTGCTTAAATATAATCTAGCATACAAAGTGGTTATTGCGGTCAGGCAGCTGTTGACACATGGGTGAACAATTGCTGCTACTTAGTGTGGGTTCGAGTCTAGGTTTTTGAACTGTCATCAATAAAAGGCTTCTAGCTAATTCCCAAGTATTTGATTACAACAAATTTTATGCCACAATTAAGTCAGAAGATCCAATTATTAACAGAGAGACAAAGGCCAGTATTCACTAACCATTCTTAAGTAAAAATTGCTTAAGTCATAGATTACAATCCACAATATCTTCATTATGTATTTAGCTACATGTCAGTATTTTGTTTCTTGTTTTATTATTCAAATTAATTTTTTCTGTGATTTTTATATTCTAGTGTTCTTTTTTTAAAATAAATTAAGGTATACAAGTGCCTTATTTTAATGTATTCCCATCGCAACAAGAAGAAAAAGTATAAAAGTCAAAATGTTTCCTTTCCCCAATCACCCCGGAGATCATAACAGCCTTTACTACTCCCTTCAGTAACCATCCTTAATTGATAGATATGTACCATTTAGTGAAGTGGGTTGTACAACAGCAGAAGAATTTATCAGCATGAATAATTCATGGTCTTCTGGAGCTGTTCCACACGTATCTAATCAAGACACACTTTCTGGTAAAATATCAATCTTATTTACAGCTGTTTGCATCAACAATTCTGCATTGTAGGACAATAGTTTGTTAAAACTATTTTTGTTTAGTTATTTAAATACATTGCAGCGAGGGGGAAGACCCCAGAAACATGTCTGGGTTGAACCGCCGGCACACCGCAAGTCAGCTGGAAGACCTTCCCACATTAAGTCCGTCCCCCCGAACGGGAGTCGAACCCACGCAGTGAGAGGCTAAGCGTCAACTATGAATGCCTTTGATAGCTCATCCTCTCACCACATAGGTTTGAGTCCCTGATGGACTTAAAGGCATTGACCAATAAAGACAACAACATGAATCACAGCTTAACACTTGATCGTTTATTATACTCAGAGGTGTCATAGGGGAAGAGGTTGTAATAGAATTAGGCACACTTGATGCACAGGGGCTTGCTGCACTGCCATTGGTCAGTGACGATCTAATTCCCACCCCTTTCCTGATACCACTTCTGCCTCAGGGTGTGTCCAGCCGGCTAGACCCACCCTATCCCCTCCCCCAAACCCATAAACCTCCCACTTTGATCACAGTGTGAAGTCAGATAAGGCCACATTACAGTTTAAAATGCCTTTAAGGTATTTTCCACCTGACCTGCAGTGTCCCGGTGGTTCTACCCAGACATTTGTCAGGTGTGCATGTTCTGCACATAAAATAGCAGGGCATTACTACCATGACCCTAAATGTGTTGCTGTGAGGTATTAAAAAAACAAAACTACGCATACTGTAAATATCTTTATAAGCTATTTAAGTTATACGTTTTTATTTATTCTCAGATTTGTCTTTCAAAACGAGGATCCCTTGGTAATTTGTCTTTCATTGTCGGAACCCATGGCAAATATTCTGTATATACACAGGGTTACCATATACCATGGGTTACTTGGCCATTAAAACTTTGTTCTCAATAAATAAGTGCATGTAGCTTTTGATTGGCTCCATGTCGAACACATTATGGAAATTCAGCCAATAAAATGACTTCAATTTGTAAAGGCATGCCAGGTAAGAGGGATTGGGATTTTTCCAGCATTTTTGCCGATACTGTGCAGCAACATTTATATCATTATAGCACTGGGGCACTTATGAGGTGCCCAGGTACTGAAC
The DNA here is from genome assembly GCA_007844125.1 of Sinonovacula constricta. Classification (NCBI taxonomy): domain Eukaryota; kingdom Metazoa; phylum Mollusca; class Bivalvia; order Cardiida; family Solecurtidae; genus Sinonovacula; species Sinonovacula constricta. Next base: position 610,872 of record CM017572.1, read on the forward strand.
CCGGCCGGTCCATTATACTGACACCGAAGAGTCAGGCATAATGCTGTCGCCTTAGTCCCAAGCGTTAGGAAAGAAGCCACTACTACCAACTGTAAAGCCTTTGGTTTGACTCGGCCAGCGTTTGACCCCCTGACCTCCTGATCCGCAAGCGAACACTCTACCACTTGAGCTATTGCAGCCAGTCATCCCAGGTAAGTGCAGGATAACACTGCCAAATAGTGGGGTTTTTTTTTTCATCTTCAGTAAAGGGTAACATCGATGTAGGCGCATTTTCATTGGACCGCTGGTTGCTATGAATATTCATGAAAACACACGCCAGCCTAATATCCCACAGCCACCATAAAGCAGAACGATATGTGAGAATGTGGGTTCCGGTGATGATTGTATTCATAAGTCCATAAAACTTTTAGTGATATTTTTGTAAAATATAAACCTGCATACAAATTGTCTGAAACCTTCCATTGTGTCGGAGTGTTGATTGATTTTTTAAATCAGCAACACGTTCATTGTAAGCTTATGCAACTGCATTTTTAAAGCTATTTTACAGTTTCCTGCAGCAAGTCTCAAGAAGTGATTAATGCCATGAACTGAAAAAACAACAAATAAATTTCCAAAACTGACACTGACTGGTTCAAACATGCCCTAACGAGCTCCAAAGCAACTACTTGTATTAACAAACTAAGGCTGATGTTCAGTCTTGGTACGTTACATAGTATTGTCTGCAAGCAGCAAGAAAGCTGAATGATGTCTGCCTAAAGAATTCATTGACGTGACAGTCTCTTCCACAAATTCCTGATGCAAATTCTGGTGAAACATCAATCTAAGTCACAAATGGACTGTTCAACATCTATACTTCATCAAATGGTGCTTTGTGGGTGTTGTACGACAGACACAACAGACACGGTCCAGAGTTATGAAAAACATGGATTTCAGAAGCACACTGGATTGACCATGCATGACCTCTAATCAAAGAGCTGAAAAGCACTGCTTGGTCAATTTATATAGTTTAACCTTGTAAGCGAATAAAGGGGTGCAAAATAACAGTCAAGCTTATACATGGTAAATCAAATGTACAACACACTGAAAAGCTGGCAACACTTCAGCTGCAATAAACACACCTACTCAATATATAGATTATACTTTGGGACAAAGTTACAAAAGTCACCAACAGCCGACAACAGAAACTTTTTTATGGAAACCAAAATACACTGAGTTTAAAACTCCTATTTATTTATGTTTTCAACACTACACCCCTGTGATCGGAATCCCAAAATCCTGAATGTTTCATTCTTTTTCGACTGCATGCAGTAACTGTAGACCGTGATGCATCAATGATAAAATTAATATGACTTCTGTCATACATAACTTGATACAGAACCGCAAAAGGCAGTAACTTCATGTGCAGGTTAGGCATAAAAAAAAAAGGTTGTTATGGTAACATGCTCTCCAGGATTAGGTAGGGTAGGTAGGATTATTTTTTTCTTCCATTATAGACATTTGATATTCCTGGGAAGAGTCGGCTCAAACTGTACTGGGTCCTCATACCTATGACCCCTTGATTGATTGACAAGTTACAAAGGTAACAGTTGGAATGCATAGTGGTGTAATGCATAACCATATTAACCATTAGCTAGTCAATGCAAGCTCAAGCTTTAATATTGCGACTAGGGGTTCCTGCTAGTATAGAATAATTATTATGAACAACATTTGAAGAACTGGAACATCTTACAAAATGAAACCTCCGATAATGTCTAAATTTTTACCGCGGTATTACTGGAAGTCAATATTTCCTAAATAGGTCAACAATGGCTGAAGTAAACAAACAAAACCTTTTCATTACTGTACCTCTACAATATGAAGTGCGAATTTAAAAAAAAAATTCAGACCTTAAAAAAACCCCAGTAGGGTCAGGCATATATTTAGGTAGGGTCGGGTGACCTGAAAAGAACATTTTTTTTTTAGGCCTTATCGCTTACATATTGCCCTAGTAGATAATGCATCATCAGTGAAACACACATTCTAAAAATGGTTTGCTCCCCCTTTCGACCCTTTCCACCCTTTCCACTGGACACTGAGTGATGTTCCCTTTTTTAATAATAAAATCTCTACTTATATCTGCATTACACAATATAATCACTTGAACTTCTAGGTTAAACAGGTTACAATATCAATGTTAACATTTGAAGTATGCATGGACATAGCAAATACAACTAATCTCCTTCGGCATATATTTCTCATTTTGATAATCATCCCTGACTAATAACAACAGCCTTCCTGCACTTGTCAGTAACATTCCATTAACTTGGTAATAAAGGTTCTAGAATTCTGACAGCAAGTTTATCATGTTTAAAAACCCTTTTTTAAACTGCCACTTCTATTTCTCTAAGCTTAAGCATTTTATTCCTAGTTTTCCAACAATAATAAGGTAACAAAATAAGAGCATTTTGTAAAAGTTTATTTCCAGTTTAACTAGTTTTTACAACATTTTTCCTGATCAATGTCTCATTTTTGTGATTTTGTCCTACTAAATGTATACAACAGGTTGTGCAAACATTTTAGACTCTACCTTCCACAATAAGAACAGTCTTAATGTACCCTCCAGTAACAATTAATTAGCAGCTGCACCCTTCAGTAACAATTCAATAGAAGCCTTAATCCACCCTGCAGTTACAATTAGCAGTCACACCCTTCAGTAACAATTCAATTGAAGCCTTAATGCATCCTCCAGTAACAATTAATTAGCACCCAATCCCTTCAGTAACAATTCAATTGAAGCCTTAATGCATCCTGCAGTAACAATTAATTAGCACTCAATCCCTTCAGTAACAATTCAATTGAAGCCTTAATCCACCCTGCAGTAACAATTAATTAGCAGCTGCACTAATAATTAATTAGCAGTCAATCCCTTCAGTAACAATTCAATAGAAACCTTAATCCACCCTGCAGTAACAATTAATTAGCAGCTGCATCCTTCAGTAACAATTCAATAGAAACCTTAATCCACCCTGCAGTAACAATTAATTAGCAGCTGCGTCCTTCAGTAACAATTCAATAGAAACCTTAATGCATCCTGCAGTAACAATTCAATAGAAGAATTAATGCACCATCCGGTAACAATTAATTAGCAGCCGCAACCTTCAGTAACAATGAATGAACAGCTGTAATTCAACCTAAGAAACAACTCAATAACAGCTTTAGTGCATCCTCCTGTTATAACTTATAAGAAGACTTAATGCACCGTTTTGTAACAATTAATTAGGAGTCATAATGCACCCTTCAGTAACAATTATATAACAGCAGTAATTCAACCTAAGTAACAATTCAAAAGCAACCTTGTATCCTTCAGTTATAATTATAAGCAGACTTAATGCCCCCTTCAGTAACAATAAATGCACCCTTTAGTAACAATTAATTTACAGCCTTAATGCACCCATTAGTAACAATTTATTATTGGCCTAAATGCACATTTCAGTAACAATTCATTAACTCATGGTGATGTACCTTTTAGGGCCTATAATTGTTGGCTTAGGAGTAAGGCAGCTAAAGGATTTGTCTGCATAAATAGTTCATTATCTTGTCAGTCTGTTCCACACTTTCTAGTCAAGATGCAATTCCTGGTCAAAAGTCAATCTTACTCACAAAACATTTACTTTACACAAAAATTATTGTATCTTTATGTGAAGTGATTTAATTAAAAGCTTTCTATTTATAGTTTGAGTGTATCTGTAATATTTGCCTTTTTTAAAATGTATAGCCAAACTTTCTATTTTCTTAACTTCACAACCACATAGGGAGTGACAATGTCTTTATTTCATTTTTTTTACCGTAAAGCTTCTCCTCAAAATAAGTGTGACATGGTCTTAACAGACCTCACTTGCAGAATCCATTCTCATTTGAGTTTTTCCTCAAGCTTGAAATTTTTATGCTCTATATTTACTTCTAAATAATATAATAATCTTGCTGTATTATGATGCTAACTTAAACCTTGCTGTGCTTATAGTTTATAGAAAGTTAGATTTATACAATGTCTCTGTCAGAAGTATTCTTGGAAACAAAATCTGACCTTGAGCAAAGTCTCAATGAGTGACATAAATGAATAGTCTCCCCTGAATAACCACTAAATGCAAGTAGGTCCTTTCATTTGTTTTACTCGGTTTTTATGCTTGTGCTCTTTGGAGTGTATGGTGACTTTTATGCCTTTCTTATGATACCCAGGTTAACCATCAGCAACAAACACTTCCATTTTCTTTTTTAAATAGCAAATCTCTATAAGTATTCAAATGGATTTTAAGCTTTAACTTGTGCAAAAGTAAGAATTTTTTACTGTTTGTAATTGCAATATCTGCAAAAGAACAGGCGATAAGGTCCAAGAATTCAGACTAAAAAGGACCTACCTACTGTTTGGAATACCTCAGATATTAACTAACAAGGGAGATAATTTCCATTTTACCATTGAGAAAAGATTCTGCAAGTGGGGCCATATCTTCCTCAAATCTGGCCGGAAAGTTAAACAGCCTCAATGCACCCTTTAAAGTCACTATTTATTAACTGGTCCTGATGAACTTCTTAGTGACATGGATTGTCTAGTGACATGGATTGTCTGACAGCAACCAAGCTGAAGGATTTGTCTGCATGAATAATTTATTGTCTTGTTGTTCTGTTAGACACGTTCAAGTCAGACTGGTCAGACATCAATCTTAGGCACCATTGGATGTTTCAAAATCTACACCTCAAAAAATGGTGCTACATCATCAACATGAACTAGGTTTCTTGTTTTGTGTGTGTGTGTGTTTTTTTTTGTCAGGAATATTTCAGAGATAAAGAGAACTGAAAAATCTTAAGTATTTCTGAAATCCTTGTTGGAAACAAGCCTAAATGTTGTTCGGTAACATCTTAAAAGTTGTATCCCCCCTTTTGAGTCAAGAATAACATTGGAGAATTATAGAATTATAGAATCAATCTATTATTGGTATATCCCATCCTGAGTGACCTATTTAACAGAAATGAGCCTTGGCACATTTTTTCACTGAAATAGATCACCTGAGTTGGGATAGCCTAATTTCAGATTCAATCATGGGATTACTTCTTTTTCTCACTAACCAGTATGAGCGAAACATTTTACTTAAAGCTAAAATATCTTCCAAAACCCCTAAAAGTAAAACAAGAACAAGGGATCGAGCCATTGGTCAATGACTTAAATTCAAAAAAACTTATAGAGATTTTCCATGTGATGTCATAGACACTGATAAGACAATTTAAGTCAGGCATCTTTGAAGGCAAAAGCTAATGAAGATCAAAATCTGGAAATGTGTGCTGTAAACTCCACTCTGTGTTTTTATTTTTTAGTCAATTTTGAGCCAATAATTTTATTTTTCTGAGTATTATTTCTTTGTGCATTAATCTATTTTAAAAATTAGTATTTAAAAAAACAACATGAATTTCAACTGCTTCCCAATGGTGTAGAGCTTTTAATTTTTGGATAAGGGATTTTCACTGATGTGTAAACTATCTATAAGCATTGAATGAAAAAAAATAGCTGATCTTAAAATGTGAGTGTAAAAATTGTTCAGATTACAATGTATCATGCAACTTCAATACCGAGTGATGGTGGTTCTATCCAGATATAAGTCTGTGGTCTCCCTCCGCCAAAACTTAGTTGGGCGTCTGGCATACGACCATAATTGTGTCGGAGGGAGGTAACAAAAAAAACCCCCATAATACCACTTTATAAAATAAGCATGTACTAAGACTCAGGGGCAGTCAGCAGAGCATTGGACTGCCATCAATGAGAGCCCAGGTTCAAATCCTTCAAAAACCAAGCTTTTTTTTAAATTGTATTTCATTTTTGTCATTTTCTTCCTGTTTCAAGTAAAAAGCTTAAAATTTTTATCAACATATAAGTTTTCAGTAATTACTTAAAACAACAGACACATTTCTGTATGATTTACAAAAAAAGGGTTATGCTGTCATTTTATTCATCCTATAAGGATTGTTACTTTTGTTATCCTTTGATGGACATTGGACTTGGGCTCCTCTATTCCATCCTTACATAAAAAGACTGTTTACATGAATAGACCATTTTACACCTCTCAAGTCATATTATTATTCATTTTATAATTTAATTTAATTAAAATCAAGAAACTTGAGAAGTTTTTCTACAAGATAAAATACTTATCTCTTTCACAAACAATATGCAGAGATTATCTGTCAATTATGTCACTACTTTTCTCTTAATGACGTCATAACTTAGAATATTTATCGGAACACCTCAGATAATTCACGAATCCTCTCTCGGATGTATGTAGGTAGTTGGATCACCTCGGCCATTTCCCTAAATGGGACTTATTTTGAGACAGACATCAAAACAAAGATGGCAGCTCGGGTGACAGCTCACTATGATGCCCTTAAAACTTTGTGGAGGCTTCTAATTTAAATCATCCGATTTTAATTTACCCAGTGCAGCAGACACGCAGCTGTTAAACAATGGCAATACTTATGTTTTGTGCGAACTACATAGCCATATTCTTCTTCCGACTTCCAGTAAACAAAACAATCGTGATTTCAGTAAGGGATGATTGTCCTGAGGATGGAATTACCCGAGGAGTTCCGATTGTAAGAATATGTCATCGCTGGGACAATTTTGTTTCAAATAGATGATTTTCTTTTTTATTGCCTGCATTTGAGAAACCCCTCAGGAAGTGTGATGTTAGAGCCTTGTAAACCGGATTAAAGCATCCCCGTTGGTCTCCCAACTTTCTGATTGGTTGCATCTGTTGGTAATTTTTAATGTGGGCTTACACATTTTTTTCTAATTTTAAAAGAAAAAGAAAGGGTTTCACTTGTTCGATTTAGTTTTTCTTTAACAGATAAACATTACTTCTGCTTTACCCTGTAAGTTACTTTATACATTTCTTTATTGGTTCAGTTTACTTTTTTTAATCTCTAGCTTGCTAACCAAGAATGTATATGACTTAGGCAAATAGTGTAGATCCAGATCAGCCAGCACCTTTGCATGTCAATGTAGGTAGATGAGCAAAAATTAGTTTGGGCTATTGGAGTCACTCTGGAGAGCGTAGCCTATAATGGAATGCATTTTTTCTATGGCGATGATAGTGTAGCAGGTAACAACAGGAAATCACAGCTGTTCTGCAAGACCTTTCTCAGAGAAAATCAAGAACTGAGTATTCTGCTTTTAGCAGTGTAGCATGCAATAAAAAAAGGTAGCAGGCATTATTACGAATGTGTAACTGTTTGGTGAGGTCTTGGTATACAATGGAAACTGGATATACCAATGTTAACAATGCAGCCTGTAATAACAGATGTAGCAGACAACAAGGAAGAAAGCAACATAGCAGATAGTCTAGGTCCTGTCAGTGTTAAGGTTCGTTACTCACACATATTTACATAATTAATCAACACTAAGAATATGTAGTTCCCAGAATAGTCATTGTCTTGTTTAAAGCGCTACTCTCTGCGGCGCTTTGGATGTCTCACATCCTAGATTTTTCTTGTTATTAAATGTAACAAACTAAAGGTTAATTAAGTGCCTTACAAGTATATTAAGTTAGCAGACCTACAGGCCATGCTATGGTAGTACAAGGTCCTTTGCACAAGGTGCTACATGCATACATGTGGACTTTTTCTGAGGCAAAAGTGGGAGATTTTCACTTTCAAAGTGGGAGATTTGTTATTTTTATGTCAATAAAGAAGGAAGTTATCTGTTTCCAAGTAGGGAGATTTCTGGAAAAGAGTAAAACACCACTCATTTTCAAATAAATTTGAACCTTAAAAGAGGGAGTCTCCCTCCAAAAGTGGTAGCAAAGTTTCACACTAAAGCTTGAAAAGAAGCACAAGGATTGGTTGGCACATGTGAACTCTCCCATTTTTGGAGGAAGATTCCCTCTTTTAAAGCCTAAAAAAAATTGAAAATGAGGGTTCTTTAAGACATTTTTAGAAATCTCCCTACTTTGAAACAGATAACTTCCTTCTTTGTTTTTGTGAAAAACAAAACTCCCACTTTGCAAGTGAAAGTCTCCCACTTAGGCATCAGAAAAAGTTCACAAGGGTTGGTTCAGTGTGGTATCATGTTCAGATTATAATGGTTTTAATTAACAGTATATGTATCACTATAGGATGATTTAAGTGAATGTCAACTGAATGCTTATTTTAAATTTGTTGGTGAATAATTGTGTTGGCGGGGAAACACACTAACTGCATTTTAAGTGAAATCATATTGCCAATTTATTCCTTCAATAAGATATCTCTCAAAAAACCAGGTTTAATTCAGGAAGTAAAACATCCCCGCCAACACTAACCACACACGATCATTTATCAAACATTAATACAGGGAGAATTCTGTAGTGCCCTGTTATCTAGGGCAGATTATTGTCTTCGACTAGGAATTCATGATGCATTTCTTTTAAAGGGAATCAATACAGAAACAAACAGAAAATGGCATAATATTCCTTTAACAGGACATACAGTAATACTTGAAAATTGATTTCATTAGGTGATTTTTTTAAGTTTGTCTTGAATTATTTCAATTATATGAGAACCATAAACAATATTTTTGAATCATTTTACAATATGAAACATATTAAAAGCCCAAATATTGGGAATCTTGAACAGAACACCATTCATAAACTGCATTATTTGTAAAATATGACTGTTATATAAATTGATATATATTTATTTGATATTAACAACCAGAAAAAGAGAAGAACTTTATATAAGTCATCATATATAAAGTGTATAAAGACAATAATTACCAGCACATCTGATTTTTCTGCAATATCCCCAACCATTTGTCACCACAACTCATGTTAATCCCAGAAATCAATCAGTGCTGTCAATAAATATACTTCCTAACTTCAACAGTCAATCGCTCACACAAAATCCCCTAGACCAAACAATTGGTACTGTTGCGTCACACTTTATCAACAAAAGCAACAATCCCAAACGTCTGTTATGCAATAAAACAATACTCCCAGTAATTTTCAGACATGGCACAAAACCAGATACAGGTCTTTTCAGACGAGGGTCAGATTCCCCAAGACAATTGCCATCCACGAAGTCAATTATTGACAGCACTCCTGCCCATATCATGGTTGGAGCAATTAGTGCAGTGTGCCCGAGATTGGGTCAATATTGACATGATTTGGTAGAACAGTATGAGCAATAATGAGTGATTTTTTAATGACTTGCAATTTGGTAACATATTTTAATGGAGCCAATACATCCTCAGTTCTGAGTTCTGTTTATGGGTTGATTGTGCACAACAACTTCTGCAACAAGACAACAACCAATTGACTGATCAGATTCTATGAGGGGTGATCCAAAAGTTTGCTGAAAAAAGTATCTAATTGTTATAGTTTAATGGTGGATATCTGAAAATGCCGTATAATGTATGTCAATGCATATGTAATAGGACAAAACATAGTCAGGTACCTCTCATATGGAATAAAATATAGTTTCCATGAGAGCATCATCGGCAACTTCCTCACCAAAATATTGGTTATTTTGAAAAAAATTATCTCAAGATACACAGTCTCATTTGCATATCTTTTAACATTAGCTGTCTGAACAACAACTGCAATGGCATTCATGGTATCACATATATACGTGTATACATGTCAAGCATTATGTGCACAAATTTGTAAACAAGAATATATTGAGCAGACAATCCATTGAAGCTATACATACTGCCTATAGCAGACAATGATCTATGAATGTTACAAGCAGTTTGAAGAGGGCAAGAGAAACATCGATGATCACAAGCTCAATGGTCGTCCAGTAATGATGACACCATGAGTCTGTGGAATTCTAGAGTTACTTGGCAGATTGGCGCATTACCATCCATGAACCAATGGAAAAGACAGACTGTAGCTGTGGGACGGTCTTTAATAAATATGATCAGCTAATTATGTTATGTGTTTGTGCCTTTCTGATAATTAGAATTTGAAGTGAACACCAAAAACACTACAAAAAAGTAAGAATGCCTTTCCATAAACTTTTTGATCACACCTTGGATACTGTTGGTTTTAACACCCAACTAATTATGTTTCCCCCCGCCCCCCCCCCTGCTAATCAAATTTTGAACTGAACACCAAAAACTAATATGAGTAGGACCTTATAAGCATCTTCTTGAAAGAGGCTCTAACATGAAAGGTTCTGGGTATGCAGAAGAAAATACCAGAGCAGATAACATCCATCATCACAACCGAATCATAAACATGTTGACAATATATCAATGTATGGCCAGGCTTTGTATGAACTTATTACTGTTACAATTGTTTGAGCGGCATGAAAGATACTTGTATTACATTTTGTAAGTATTAGTCCTCTTCTATCAAATAAAATTCACCTGAATTTTACACATTACACTGTTTTTATAAAAAGAACGCTTTTCCATAAACTTTTTCAATCACCCCATGTTTATTGTTGGCCTTAACACCCAAACTGCCACATACTGCCATTATTGGAAAATCAAATTTTCAAATGGTAGGAAACCTCATACTGTTGGTGCCAATATGCAGATACCAATAAAATGTAATTACCATTGGGACAAATATGAAATGATTGATACAAATGTTCATCTGATGGAAATTTTTGATATTTTATTATATTGGGTTAACATCCGTCTAATATTTTTTTCACTTATAAGGAGTCAACATTCGAGGAAAAAGGCAGCTTTTGCTAAGTTATACAAAAGAAACTTCTCAAGAATTTTTGTCCAAGAATAAACCGATTGTCTTTGGTACCTGAAAGTGACTTTTGGCATGGCTTCTTATGTGCAGATTGGAAAAAATAATTCACAATACAGCCTTAACTTAAAGGCATATAAATGGTCTTGTTCAAAGTACAACCCCATGCCACTAACTTAAAAAAGAGCAATAAACATAGATGTGGAGGAAGGTCATAAACCAATTAGTATGTGTACTGGGTGTCACACTTGATGTATATGGGACTGCTGCACTGTCAATCTTCAGCAGGACTCTAATCCCCATAACCACATCCCATCACTTAGAACACTGGAGCCTCCAGTTGTTCCTTAGCTAGGAAGATTCAGTTAGTAAGTAGCTGAGGTGCACAGATGCCTCAGATTCTGACTTTCAATTTAAAATCTTTAAAATCCAACTTGTCTCACTAGAGCTGTCATACAGGTGATGACTTATTACTTTTCCATACTGCTTTCTCACAAAATGGAAGCAAGTTCTTGGGCCCGTATTCACCAACCATTCTTTAGCCTAAGTCATGACTTAAACCCAAGTCACAAATTTTCATTCATAACAACAAAAATAAGATTATTTCTTAAGTTTCAATGTGATTTTAAGCTGAAAGTAGCAAAGTTAAAAGTGTAATGCAAAAATACAGACATGTAGCTAAATACATTATGAAAATATTGTGGATTGAAATCCATGACTTGAGCAATTCTTAATATGTATGTACATAAGTTCATTGTATCTGTTTTAACTTCCGATGCAGGTGCTTACTGTTAGTTGTTTCACTTTGATGGGATATTTTTATTTACACTGTTTGTTTGATAGAAAAACCTTCAGGAAGTGCGAGTTTGGAGAGCTCCACAAATCAGGTTTAAGCACCCCAGTCGGCCCTTTTGCCAACTGACCTTTCCAAGGTGATACTGATGGTTTTTCTTTTTGTGTGTTAACGTCTCGTCTCTGTGTTTTTGTCACATTTACATTTAGCTTGTTTGCCTTTGTCTATAGGTAGATAGAATTTAAATATCTGTGGAAATTTTGATAGGACCTTTTCTTATTTACCTTTTCTTAAAATGGTTGGTGAATACCTGCCAAAGTCTTTCATTAGTCTCACTGATAGTATTACCTATGGTACCAAAACAGCCATCATGTGTAAATGTGGATACAATCTATTTTATTTTATCAGACTTTTGTGCTAATTTGTCTGTATCCAAAATTAAAGTCAAATGACAATGGTGGTTCTTTATAAAAAGTACAAAGAATATGCTTAATAAAATAACTAAGCACAGTAATATTTGGGGATTGGGAGTGTAACCTAAATGCACTAACGAATAGCAGTCTGTTTGTGTCTGTATAAATTCTGAATAACAACTTGTATAGTTCTCAGTTAAGTTCTCAATTAAGTATTAAGTTATGACATAGACATTAGACTGGACCATAAAAAAACAACAAAAAAGGAACAGACACTGACTTTGTAGCACTAGAAACACACCAAAACTGCTGGACATCGCTATAATGATCATAACTGGTCGCTACAATGTACAAAAAAAAAAAGAAAAGAAAAAGAAACAAAAAAGAAACAAACAAAGAAATTAGTGAGATTGTTAAATTTAAACAATGGACCCATCAAACAGATCAATATGACTGAAAGATACTTCCAGCAGGTAATGTATGGTGATTTAAAATTGAAAATCTAAAGAACTTATGGGTCAAGTAGGGCTGCACTAAATACATATAGCCAAGAAAAGTGACCCTTTTCCATTTTCACCACCAAACTGCGCACAATACATGGGTGCATACCATATAGAAATGCAAAATGATGCGCACAATACATGGGTGCGTACCATATACAAATGCAAAATGATGCGCACAATACATGGGTGCATACAATATACAAATGCAAAAGCTATCTTGATTGTGTATTTGGACAGTTGTGAGAAAACAAGACTTTAATCAATTTTGAAAGATATAATAACTATTTGCTATTTAAAAAAACCTTTTTAAAAAAATTGAAATTACATTAACTGATACATGCAAAATTGAATAGTTGACTGGAAACAATATAACTTAAACAAAATAATAACTATTTGCTATTAAAAAACCTTTTTTTAAAAATTAAAATTGCATTAACTGATGTATGCAAAATAGAATAGTTGACTGGAAACAAAAATCATTCTTCTGTTTAATTCATCGTCACATTGTTCAATGTAAACACTGACAATATTGAAAAGAACAATAACCAGTTTTACTTTGTAAATATTTCATTAATAGTTGCAGTGCATTCAAATACCATGCACACAACTCCTTTTTTTAAATATCGGCAAAATATTTGACTCAAAATAATGCAACTGCAAAACAACAGCAAAACAACTTAAAAAAAAAACAATTCTGAGAGCTTTGTTACATCCAAAAAGTGATGCATAATGTCTGTCTCATTTCTTTACAATACAAACCAAAATAATTTGAAGGACCAGACAAAGAAATAACAATTTGACAAATAATTTGATATAAATGCTTTAAAACTACCTTGTCTAAAAGCATTTAAAGCTATTTAAGGATCTATAAATATTGCTGTTTTTGTTGTTGTTTTTAAGTAGGATGTCAATAAAAACAATGTTTTTTTTTTAAGAATTCCATTTTGGTTTAGCCACCAAAACTCGTTTAATGATACACTTATGTTATTCAGAGTCTATTCAATAACTAGAACATACATTTGAGGACATGGCTTTTGAATTCAATTAGTTAACTCTAGTTCCAGTTATATTAGCAAAACAAGAGGACATTGATGGCCCTGAATTGCTCACCTGGGATCCAAGCTTTCAAATTCAAACACAAGAATAAACTTGCCTTTGGCATCTAGCGAACACAAGATATTTGATTAACAAGTCTTTGTACACTTTTCAAGATGCATGTTCAGACAAACAATCTGATAAAGTTGGGAGGAGACTAGTCCCAAAAAACTCTTAAAGGGTGTTCACACATTGTTTAATGATTTGACATATGGACCTACTTTTTAAACCCATGTGGCCCAGATAGAAAATGAACCAAGATTTCATGCAGACAAATATGGAAGGGGATATCTGCCAATATTCTTATTACTTTTTCTAACTTTTAATGCCAAGATTGACCAACTTTCATAGAAACTTTCTTAATCTACAGGAATCTGTTCTATTTTTAACTAAGTGACATCTTTTTTTTTTTGCAGTTTTGCTACTAGCATCTGAATGTTGTCAATTCTTAACTCCTATATTAGTAATCTGAGACTTGAGATTTGTGACTTTTTTGGAGATTTGTAACTTGTAAATTGTACGAGAACATACAATTTGTGACTTAAGAATTGCGACTTGAGATTTGTAACTTTCAAATTGTATGTGAGAAATTAGATACATGTAAATGTTTTGTAAACAAATAACAAATTTAAGCATATTCAGTGTTGCAATTTGCAAATTTAACATTGGCGGATATCCCCTTTCATAGACAAATATTCTGAGAAAACTTGACAATTATCTAGCCATAAATGGAGCCCTGGAGATGATCACAAGATTTATCTAAGATTTGACCTAAGGACCTACATTTTGACTCCATGTGACCCAGATATTCACATGGTCTTTTTTCTTCCTAAAATTTGATCCAGTGACCTATTTTACACTTCTTAAGATTCCTTAAGTTAAGATCGATCAAAGATTTTTTGCAAATAAACATTTTGAACAAGTTTGGTGAAATTTGGGCAATAACTTTCTTACTCCTTTGAAGAGTCATTTAGGAACCCCTAGGGAGTTCACAGGATTTTTTTTTTTTTAATCTGACCTAGTGACCTAGTTTTTGACCCCATGTGATTCAATTACAAACTCATCCAAGATTTCATGGAGACAAACAAAATTTGCATCAAAGCTGTAGCCTCTAGAGTGTTCAATGGCAAAGTGTTGATTCTGCATGCCGGACTAGGCACATGGAAAGATGGGACATCACAAAAGCTCAAGTTGGGCTCAGGTGAGCTAAAAGATGTAATTATCATAAATATGGCATGATTTAAAAGCTTGACAAATCTTTCTGAATTCACGTTTTTGTCTTAGCCCAAATTATAAAATTGAAGACATTTTCTGGAAATTTCTATGCCTGGCAGCTGTTGTAGACAAATTAAACATTTAAAATATGTCTCCTTATAACACAAAAATTACAGAAATTTGTCAAGATGAAAGCTTAACTTGCTCTAAAATGAAAATAAAACAAAATTACATTAGACAGAAAAGTGCAAAGTATGAGAAAGAAAATACCAACATGGCATTTGGTAAGTTGTGTTTTTTTTAAATTATAATGTTTTCAGGCACTTAAATAGATTTTAAGCAAACAAAATGTTGATCAATTTGTTAATACCACCATCATCAAAGCCACCAGTGCAGAAAGGAAATATGCCAGAAAAGTTCTGATATAGACATGGCAACTTTGTTTAGCTACCTATATGGGCGCTGTGGTCTAGTGAGAAAAGTTGACAACTATCTCCTTTGACTCCATGGTCCTTCACAGCTTGGGTTTGAGTCCTGTTTGGTGCAAGAACTTTTTGCAGGGGAGGTCTTCCAGCTGACCTGCAGTGTACCAGTGGTTCTACTTTGACAAATGTCTGATATCTCCACCAATAAAAGATGGGTATTGCTATAATGACCATAATTGTGTTGTTGTGATGTATTTTACAAAAAAAAGAGTAAATAATGGAATAAAAAGAAGTAAAAACAGACCAAAAAAAAGAAGTAAAAAATGAAATAAAAAAGAAGTAATAAAAAAAAAAAATGAAGAAAAAAGAAGTAAAAAATGAAGAAAAAAAACACACCCTTACCCATAATGGTATCATGATAAAGTATCTTTATTCTGCATAATAAGTCATTGAAGAGAACTGTTTTCTCTGGATTAACATACCATAAACATTGGACGACCATTATACTGGCATTAACTCTGTAAGTGATTGAACGTAGGCAAATAACAGTCACTTAAAATTATACCATGGTTAATGAAATGCACAATGTATTGGAAAGCTGACAAATCTTTAGCTGCTAAAGACTTCTTCTTAAAATTGAAATTATACACATGGATAAAAGTTACACCACAGCCTTTTCTATATTATCAAATTTATACTAAACTCTAAAAAATGCTCACAACTGCTGCCAGATGCAACTAAAATACATTAAGTTCAAAATATACTCCCAGTTATCTATTTCCTTGTCACTACACCTGTGAGATCTGAATCTAAATCTCAATTGCACAATTCTTTTTCTCATGCATGCAGTATCTTTAAACTGAGATAGAGGCACCTGTGGCTGAGCGGTTAAAGTCGCTGACTTGAAACTCCTTAGCCCCTCACATGGGTTTGAGTGCCTGTCAGGGCCAGAAGTTTCATGTGGGGAGGTTTTTCAGCTAACCTGTGGTGCACCGGTGGTTCTGCCCAGATGTAAGTCTGGGATCTTTCTCCACCAATAATTAGCTAGACATCGCCAATATGACCATTATTGTGCCAGTGCGACGTAAGATAAAAACAAAACAAAAAAACTGAGATACTGTGAGCTAAGGACATTTGACCTATCATAGATATCAAACATTTGATCATTTTGTTTCTGCTATGGGATTTTACAAGTACACTGTGTTTTGTTTTACATTAAACCATAACTTTTAGACTAAAATGCTGAAATGATACAAATGATCTCTGTCATAACCTGGTATAGAGCCGTTGAAGGCAGCGAGGCTATGAGCTGGATATCACAGGTATCTCAGCCTAATAGATACAGCAAAGTCAGTGAAGCACTTGGTGACTGAGTGATATTCCTGCACAGTCTTGTTCATTCATAAATCTGCACTTCATGTAAATCTGCATTACATAAAAAATTTAACTTTAACATCTTGCTCAATAAAAATATTACAATATTGATATTAACATTTAAAGCACACCTGGACACAATTGAGGCATCTATATTTCGCTTCAATATACATATTTCATTTTTGTACACTAATACGCTACAAAGTATAGAGTCAGTATAGTCTTGCATATTTTAGACAGTCAGGATTTAAAACAAAACTGATGACAGCAATAATTATTAGCAGCACTTTAGTGTTATCCTTGAAAACAATAGAGCCTACATAACAATTATCCATCAAAAGAAAGAGCATTCAAATTCAATTACGCCTGGTTTCCATTAAGTCAAGCAAGAAGATTTAATTATCGCAACTCCAGAAACATTTTAAAATGTGGCATACACATGTTTCTGAGTTCACGTGCTCAGCCAGGTTCTCTGCCATTATACAAAATTCAAGTCATTTTCATCTCTATTTCTGCCATCGTAGACAAATTTAAACGTTTAGACTTTAAAAACAAACTTTAAACACACAAATTACAGGAATGGTAGAAGCTTAAATTATTCCAGCATTAAAATAATAGGCAATTATTTAAGACTGGAAATGCAAAAAGAACAGGAACCAAGCAACATGGTATTTGAATTGGCATACTAGTTAAAGGTATTATCTGACAGTTTGCCTATATCTAATATATGTAACATTATCAGACCTCTGTTTGGGGATTTGCAACAAAATGTATGACGAAAAACATCATACTTTAGTCTAAGCTTTGTCAATTATCATCAGTATCTCAATTTTAGGGCAGTAAAACTCGTTAATCAACACATAAATGTTTATTACTTTCAAATCTATAAATAAGAATGTATGGGATTCCTGCTAAAAAGAGACATTGACATCACAGCGGATGACATTATAATAACCTTATAATTTGTTATCTGCTTTATTCAAATTCTGACAGTTTGGTCCAAACATTTCTTACTAAAATAACCAAATAAGTCATTGGGATTGGATGGGATTAGCCGGCATTTTTGTCGATACTGTGCAGCGACATTTCTATCATTATAGCACACTGGCACTTATGAGGTGCCCAGGAACTGAACCCGGTCGGTCCATTATACTGACACCGACAAGTCCCAAGCGTTAGGAGGGAAGCAACTACTACCAACTTTAAAGTCTTTGGTTTGAGCCAGCCGGGGTTTGAACCCACAACCTCCCAATCCCCAAGCCTACTCTCTACAAATTGAGCAATTGTGGCCGGTCATTGGTACTTGAAAAAGTCTTGCGAAATGCTGTTCAATGATGGCAAATATCAGTGCGGACAATTCAAGGGTAAATCGTCTTGGCAGGTGTTTCCTGTCCGAGCCACACTGCAGAGATAGCTATTTTTAAACTAAGAAAACAACATGACCACTTATTTTTAAATGGTTATCCGGTTAATCCACTCTGACACTCGATACCTATTTTTAGCAAAGACCACTTCTGCGCTTTTTATAGATGGAAAGACTGAACATTTAAGATTTTTTTTTTCACGATTAGTAGAGTCTAACAATAAAGTTTGTGTTCAAAATTGTCTTTATAATGATTAAGGTATTGGCTTATGCAAAAAGTATGACCCAAACTCCCCAAAGCAGTGGTTAAATAATGTACATGTATTTAATATAGACAAACTGTCTGATACCACCTTCAAAGGCTCCATCCCCATTTTCATAAAAAATATATCTGCATGCAATATATCCTTATTTTCTGTTCTTAAGCTTAACCAAGAAACATGGAACAAGGACTCTTACATCAGGAAGTTGAGAGCAAGACAAGGATTAGTATTCTCAGAAATACAGTTTTATCATAATATATATGTTGAAGAAGATTTGGGAGTCAATTTGATGCTTATTGTTAATTTCTGTTGTATTGTCAAAGAAAAGCAAAAACTAAATTGACATTCTATGAAACAAACTGAAAACATCACAATTTGATATTTGCTAAACTAATAAAAAAAAATGTATCTGTATATGAAAGAAACTGAACAAAACAATGTCACAAGAAATTTCCTTAAAAGTTTAATGCCCCGGCTTAAAGCTTATACAACATAAATAAATCTATTCACAACAGATTAGAACAGGTGACTGTTTAAATAGAGCAAGGACTAAGCCGGCTGAAAGATTAATAATTCAACAAATCAGAAATCGTACAATATTCTTTCATTTCCTTTCTTTAGCTAATGACATAATCGACCAATGACTCCTACAGCAGGATTTTAGAGGAATACCAGAATTATCCAGGAAAACAGTTTCAGATCCCAGCCTGCTGTCACTTTCACAGCAAACATCAGGCTGTCAACCAGGTCTTCTCCAACATATAGGAGGAATATAGGAATAATTTCGCAACAAATATATTACATTGTTTGTTTGTTTTTTGGGTTTATCGTCCCATCAACAGTATTTCAGTTATCTGGAGACAGTGTCCACTTGAAGCAGATATAGTGCTACCTTCACTGTGTATAGCATGCCGTGATCACCTGGCATGATACCACACCCAGTCACATTATCCTGACACCGGGCCAACCAGTCATGAAACTACCCTTATACGTGCTTGAGGGTTAGCAAGGGAGCTATACCACTACCATTTTTAACGACTTAGGTATGTAGCGGCCCGGGATCGAACCCTTACCTGGAACCGTATTACATTGTAGTTTTTGGATAGTTTTGAGGCAAAATATAGGAGTTTCCAACTTAAAACAGTTTCATTTACTGGCACTTATACTAACATTTCTAACCTGTACACCTACTGTTTCTGCAATTATCAATGTCTAAAATGTCTACCATAAAAATGAAGGAAAACATTAACTTTGAACAACAGCATCACAATCCAGGCAGAAGGCCTCTGCAAAGCACATCACCATCCTCTGAACGGTCACCTAAAAGACCTGTACCCCATTGCACTGCCTTGCAAGGTGACCATGCAGATGATAAAAAGACGCACAGCAGCATTGTCTGAAAAGATTGTGATATGCCATTGCAGGCATTGAAATTCTCATACCTGTAAAAGAACAAACGAAACCAAAAGCAGATTCAAAGCAATATTTACTCTCTTCATTTAATGGCAACCAATTAACAAAACTGATCAGAACATTTTTGGAATTGACTGAAGTAGTCTAAAAATCTTTTATGACTCTCCAATGCTAAAAGATTTTATAAATTTTATGATTTTTTTTTTATTTCACTCATTTGAAATAATGTTAAGAAGTCTGGACAAATAGCCATTACATTTTGTATATATGTCATATAATATACTCAAAACATTATTTTCAACAAATTTTATGATGAAATACCAAACCATATATAACTTTGAAAGTTCTTCCCCTAAGCACCATACAGAACCTATGCCTGATATCTGACAGGAAACAGAAGGAAATAATTAAATAGAGCAAGGACATCAGTACATAGTAAACAAAAGAATGTGAAAATTATGCAATATTCTCTCATTTCCTGTCTTTAAGCTTGACAAAGACATGTGGAACAAAGACTATCAAAGCAGGAAGCAGAGTACAAGACAACAATAGTCAAGAGTAAGTTTCCAATCTAAATCTCCAGTTGTTACTATAGCAACATGTATGTTATTTCTTCCAGTAATATCGCAGAAGGCATTGGCATTTATTTGGACAATTGTCTTGAGGGTTTCTTGAAAACAATTTACATTCTGATCACACAATTAATGTAAATCTGATAATAGAAAAATGCTATTTTTAGCAACCAAATATAGAAGTATTTAAAACTAACATCTGCAAAACAAAATAAAAAAAACTGTTATAATATATCAATTTTAAATTGGAACTCATGCATGTTTGCATGTTTTTTGTAACTGGTTGGCAAGTCCAAGAAACTATTTAAGTCCAGGATTTACTTGCACTGTTTTATAATTTAAGTCCAAAGAAACAATTTAAGACCAGGATTTATGTGCATTTTTTCATTTAAGTCCAAGAAACAATTTAAGTCCACGATTTATGTGCACTTGTTTATTTAAGTCCAAAGAAACAATTTAAGACCAGGATTTATGTGCACTTTTTTTATTTAAGTCTAAAGAAACAATTTAAGTCCATGATTTACATGTACGTGCATTTTTTTTTTTTTTTAAGTCCAAAGAAACAATTTAAGACCAGGATTTACATGTACTTGCATTTTTTTTTATTTAAGTCCAAAGAAACAATTTAAGACCAGGATTTACGTGCACTTTTTCATTTAAGTCCAAGAAACAATTTAAGTTCAGGATTTATGTGCACTATTTTATTTAAGTCCAAAGGAACAATTTTAGTTCAGGATTTATGAGCAGTTTTTTATTTAAGTCTAAAGAAACAATTTAAGACCAGGATTTTCATGCACTATTTTATTTAAGTCCAAAGAAACAATTTAAGACCAGGATTTTCATGCACTATTTTATTTAAGTCCAAAGAAACAATTTAAGACCAGGATTAACGTGCACTTTTTCATTTAAGTCCAAGAAACAATTTAAGACCAGGATTTACGTGCACTTTTTCATTTAAGTCCAAAGGAACAATTTTAGTTCAGGATTTATGAGCACTTTTTTATTTAAGTCTAAAGAAACAATTTAAGTCAAGGATTTACGTGCATTTTTTTTATATTTAAGTCCAAAGAAACAATTTAAGACCAGGATTTTCATGCACTATTTTATTTAAGTCCAAAGAAACAATTTAAGACCAGGATTTTCATGCACTATTTTATTTAAGTCCAAAGAAACAATTTAAGACCAGGATTTTCATGCACTATTTTATTTAAGTCCAAAGAAACAATTTAAGACCAGGATTAACATGCACTTTTTCATTTAAGTCCAAGAAACAATTTTAGTTCAGGATTTATGAGCACTTTTTTATTTAAGTCTAAAGAAACAATTTAAGACCAGGATTTTCATGGACTATTTTATTTAAGTCCAAAGAAACAATTTAAGACCAGGATTTTCATGCACTATTTTATTTAAGTCCAAAGAAACAATTTAAGACCAGGATTTACGTGCACTTTTTTCATTTAAGTCCAAAGAAACAATTTAAGACCAGGATTTTCATGCACTATTTTATTTAAGTCCAAAGAAACAATTTTAGTTCAGGATATATGAGCACTTTTTTATTTATGTCTAAAGAAACAATTTAAGTTCATGATTTACATGCACTTTTTTTATTTAAGTCAAAGAAACAATTTAAGACCAGGATTTATGTGCACTTTTTTATTTAAGTCCAAAGAAACAATTTAAGTCCATGATTTACATGTACGTGCATTTTTTTTTATTTAAGTCCAAAGAAACATTTTAAGACCAGGATTTACATGTACTTGCATTTTTTTTTATTTAAGTCCAAAGAAACAATTTAAGACCAGGATTTATGTGCACTTTTTCATTTAAGTCCAAGAAACAATTTAAGACCAGGATTTACGTGCACTTTTTCATTTAAGTCCAAAGGAACAATTTTAGTTCAGGATTTATGAGCACTTTTTTATTTAAGTCTAAAGAAACAATTCAAGTCAAGGATTTACGTGCAATTTTTTTTATTTAAGTCCAAAGAAACAATTTAAGACCAGGATTTTCATGCACTATTTTATTTAAGTCCAAAGAAACAATTTAAGACCAGGATTTTCATGCACTATTTTATTTAAGTCTAAAGAAACAATTTAAGACCAGGATTTTCATGCACTATTTTATTTAAGTCCAAAGAAACAATTTAAGACCAGGATTAACGTGCACTTTTTCATTTAAGTCCAAGAAACAATTTTAGTTCAGGATTTATGAGCACTTTTTTATTTAAGTCTAAAGAAACAATTTAAGACCAGGATTTTCATGCACTATTTTATTTAAGTCCAAAGAAACAATTTAAGACCAGGATTTTCATGCACTATTTTATTTAAGTCCAAAGAAACAATTTAAGACCAGGATTTACGTGCACTTTTTTTTATTTAAGTCCAAAAAAACAATTTAAGTCCACGATTTATGTGCATTTTTTTTAAGTCCAAAGAAAAAATTAAAGACCAGGATTTATGTGCACTTTTTTATTTAAGTCCAAAGAAACAATTTAAGTCCATGATTTACATGTACGTGCATTTTTTTTTTTATTTAAGTCCAAAGAAACAATTTAAGACCAGGATTTACATGTACTTGCATTTTTTTTTATTTAAGTCCAAAGAAACAATTTAAGACCAGGATTTACGTGCACTTTTTCATTTAAGTCCAAGAAACAATTTAAGTTCAGGATTTATGTGCACTATTTTATTTAAGTCCAAAGAAACAATTTAAGACCAGGATTTTCATACACTATTTTATTTAAGTCCAAAGAAACAATTTAAGACCAGGATTTACGTGCACTTTTCATTTAAGTCCAAGAAACAATTTAAGTTCAGGATTTATGTGCACTATTTTATTTAAGTCCAAAGAAACAATTTAAGACCAGGATTAACGTGCACTTTTTCATTTAAGTCCAAGGAACAATTTTAGTTCAGGATTTATAAGCACTTTTTTATTTAAGTCTAAAGAAACAATTTAAGACCAGGATTTTCATGCACTATTTTATTTAAGTCCAAAGAAACAATTTAAGACCAGGATTTTCATGCACTATTTTATTTAAGTCCAAAGAAACAATTTAAAGTTGTATGTGTCTGTCTAACTAGCTTCAATCTTGAGATATTTGCTTTTATAGATAGAGTAAATTTTTAAACACACCCAAAAAACTCCGATTTTTGCTTGGGGGTACACGTATGCAAAGCTCTGTATTTTCATAAGTATTTGTCCAAAGTGTAATCTTATTGTTCTGATTTATCATGACATGATTGTGTAACAGAAAAATTGGTTAAAATTTGAATATGGAATAGTAGAATTTGAAAAAAAAGTACTTTTTAATTTTTTGTCCCAGCACAATTTACGGTGTTTTTGAAAATCAAGGGTCACTTTATAAAAATGCACATAACTTAAGTTACAAATGGTAAACTTTCTTAAAAATTCACCATACGATATGTTTTATAGTATAGATACAAGAAACAGTAT
Organism: Sinonovacula constricta; assembly: GCA_007844125.1. NCBI lineage: Eukaryota > Metazoa > Mollusca > Bivalvia > Cardiida > Solecurtidae > Sinonovacula > Sinonovacula constricta. The sequence goes on from CM017572.1 coordinate 634,460, forward strand.
CATTATAAGGATTGTGAAAGGTCACCATTACAGTTCCAGAACCTTAAGACCCTAAAATGTCCAAAGTTTGGCAATACTATTGTTGAAAACTAGCAAGTGCAGGTTCAATGTTACCTTCTATAAAGCATAATCAATGAAGCAAACAAAACCACACAAGACATTTCCTTGAAAAGGTCTTTGTTTTAAACTTTATAAAAGATTTGTGCCATATGAATAATTGCCAGAGGAACTCTTGAAATACAAGAAGTTATCAATGTACGAGTGCAAGGCGCTGATACAGTTTAGCCAGAAACCTGAAATTGTGCAAATTGATATGAGAGATATGGCATAAGGACATCCAAAGCAGGAAGTGAAAAGGGCAGCCAGGACAACCAGAATTGATTGATCAGGAATACAATACCAATCTAAGGTTTCTATTGTGGCAACATGTACCTAATGGGGTCCAGTCATATTGCAAAAGGAAGTGAAATTCATTGGTAAGATCTGACATTTACTGGGACAGTCTGACATTCATTGGTACAATCTGACTTTCCCAGGGACAGTCTGACATTCATGGTACTTTGGTTTGACCAGGCCGGGCTTTGAACCTTCCAATTCGTAAGCCGACGCTCTACCACTTTTTGCAATTGCGGCCGGTGCCATAACTCTAACTCTGTGTTAAATGGTCAGACCAAAACCAAAACATGCCAATGATATCTGCATCTCCTTTGGTATTGATGAGTCTCAAAGTTTCGCTGAAATCCAGAAAGCCACTGCTATGAAGTAGCGCAAAGACAAATGCTACTCTGTATACATACTGCATTACTAATCAAGAGCCATACTCTGCGTTGAAGGGTCAAACGGGATCTTGCCACAGATATGCACATCTCCTTTTGGCATTGAAAGTTCCCATCCCACAACGTTTCATTGAACATGACAATGATATGCATATCTCCTTTTGGTATTGATGGTTTTGTTGAAATCCTTTAAGCCATTGCTGTGAAATAGTGCAGAAATCAATGTTGTTACTCTGTATACATACTGCATAACTAATCAAGGGCCTTAACTCTATGAACTCTATAGAAGGGTCAACTGGAACATGGTATGAAAGTTTTGATAAAAAATTTAATTGAAATCCTGTCAGAAGTTGTCGAAAAATAGCGTGGAAACGAAATTCGGATGGATGGACTGGTTCAAAACAATATCCCCCTCCCTATTCCATCAGCAGGTGATAACAAACAATAAATTCAAAATTAGAATATGGCACATATTTAAAATGCAACATTTATAACTGACCATAAAATTGTCATTCACACAACAGACAGCCAGGATAAACCTTAACTGTTCATCTAAAAAAACAGAGTAGGCTCATATCTGACATCAAGTGATTAAAAGTTATTTACAGTAGAAATCGGTTATTATAATTTGGCCAAATAACAAACAATAAATTCAAAATTTGAATATGGCACATATTTAAATACAACATTTATAGCTGACTGTAAAATTGTCATTCACACAACAGAATATTTCCTAATCTAAGGGCAAAAAGGAACACTTTTAAAGGTTAAGCATAATTCATTAAAACCAGGAAGGAAGCTAGTGACAATCTGTCAATAACATGACTGAGACATCATGTTTCAGATAACGGTGGCAGGAAAACGATTTATATCTGAAACTTCCTGTTTTCCTTTGTTCCTTTATTCCTAGGGTCAGAAAACCTTTCAAATGTTTTATATGCTGAGTTTTCCTTTTTTTTTTTTTACTGAGTAATTTGGCAAGTTCAATAACCAACCAATAATACAGGAAAAAAATTAATAACTGAAACTTACTGAAATCCTTCTGTTCATTTTTTCATCAAATCATTATGTTTTGGCATGATTTTGTTGCATATTAGTTGTTCTAGAATGTAAAAAGCAAGCTTATAAAAAAAGAAGAATTTGCAGTATTATTTTTTGATATAAAAACCAACAAACACCTTACAAATATTCATTATTGTGGACAATAATTGTGCAAATATTATTGGCCTGAAAATAATTTGTGAGTGCCTGTGACAGAGCCATTAGTATTGCAGACTTGTTCCCCTCCAGTCCCTCAGCATGTGGGTTCAGAAATGTAAAATGCAATTTATAATACTTTATTTCTTAGAATTAAAAAAATATATATAATTTAAACAATGAATGAAGTTTGTTTCACCCATTTATTTCGTGGAACAACAAATGAGACTTTAACACTGATCTACCTGAATTCATAATTTTAAAAACAACAACATTTGACAGGTTCATCACTGTTTTTTCTTGCAACAACAATGCTACTGAATTGCAATACTACCACCTACATTAATAATGCAAAATTACACTAACAGACCAAGAGACCAAACATTGAACTGGGTCACTCCAGAAACTTCATATCTGGGGATATAATAAAATATTCTTTAGTTTAGTTTAAACCTAATTATTTATAGTCGATTGGGAAACAAGTTTTTTTAACTTATATTAATCCCTCTCGACTGTCCACTTCCTGGGTAGAACCAGTACTCAGGTACTGAATACCTGGAGCAATGTGCAGTAAATAGTCTTGCTCAAGGACTAACATCACGTGGTCAGTTTTGGGGTTCGAACCCGGGACCCTCCAATCCGGACTCCAACGTCTTAACCACTAGAGAATGAACGCTTGAATATTCTTTAGCATCTCATCGCATGGGTTCAAGTACTGGTTGTGGCAAGAGCCATCATGTAGGGAGGTTTTCCAGCTAACCTGCTGTGTGTTGGTGGAGCTCACCAGGCATTAGTCTGGGGTCTTCCTCCACCAATAATTAGTAGGACATCGCCAATTGGACCACAACTGTGTCGGTGTGATGTTAGAAAAAAACCCCACACAAAACAAGACAGCCAGGATAGACCTTAACTGTTCATCTAAAAACACAGTAGGCTCATATCTGACATCAAGTGATTAGGAGTTATTTACTGTAAAAATCTTTGATTAGAATTTGGCCAAAAATGTGGCCTCCAGTGTGATCACAAGGTTTTTCTAAGATTTGACCTAGTGACCTAGTTTTTGACCACATGTGACCCAGTTACTATTTCGTCCAAGATTTTTTGCAGACAAACAAGTTTGGTGATATGGATAAAAACTGTAGCCTCTAGTGTGTTCACAAACACATTGTTGAAAATGCATGCCGCATGTCAGACATTGGACAAAGAGGTATCAGAAAAAGCTCCCCTTGAGTATGTTGTGCTCTAGTAAGCTAAGAAGCAACACAAATATAATTTATTTACCATTTTATTTAGAAGAAGAATTGAAATATATTTTGTAAGGTTAAATGATCCACCATCAGTATTTCAGTTGTCTGAGGACAGTGTCCACCTGAAGTGAATACAAAGTTACCTTCACTTTGTATACCATGCCATGATGCCACATCCAGTCACATTATCTTGACATCATGCCAATCATTCATTAACTTCCCTCATATCTACTTCAGTGTAAGCAAGCAAGCTATAACCATATCTTTAATTTAATTGGTATGTCATGGTCCAGGATTGAACCCGCAGCTTCCCGAACCTGGAGCCAATGCTCTACCATTTGGATAACCAGTTTCTGTTAGATTGAAATGGGAAACATAACATGAGAAGTAAACAAAGAAAAACATTGATGCAAAGCATCAAAGACGATGCAAAAGTATGTATTATGTATTGTACCAGTAAGAGAAATATGGCAAAAATAAAAAGAAACAATATAGTCCCATAACAGTAATCTCCCTTGCTTGACAAATTAAATTAAAAAACAAAAATAAAAAAATAATTCGAATTAAACATATTTGACTATCATTATCTGACGACATTTTTTTTTTTATTGTGACAATCACAACAGTTTTTGATGTGACATTGGATTTTTAAGACATTTTTTTTAGATTTTTGCTTGATGATGAACCGTATTTCTGCTTACCGTAAACATTCTGGTCACATGACTCTCCAGTGGCAATCAGTAAACGCAATCACAGTAGACTCCGTGCTTCAGCGTGTCTTCATTGAAGCAGCACACTTAATTGAAAGGATCAGCTCAATTGTCCCCATGACAGAGTTTATGATGCCTTTAGTCCCTGAGTTTGATAAACTTCAGTTCCCTACTTAGCCGTGACATTCAGGAGATGTACTGCGATGAGAAAACCCCAGCATTAGAAGTAAATGTAGCAACAGCCACTTCAATTGAAAGGATAAACTCAAATGGCTCTCTGACTTTTAAGTCAATAAATCTGATCAGATTTCAAATACAGCATGAACGCCAGACCAATGAAAATCAAATTTAAGGCCACTGGCCCGTTATCTGAATCAATGAAGTATAAACAGAGCATAAACAAAGCATAAATGCTACATTGCTTTAAATCAAATTGAAGACCACTAGCCTATTTATTTTATACTGGAATCAATGGACTTTGCTGCCTTGTGCTTGAGATAATATGAATGCAAATTACTTTTAAATGGATGGAGGTATGATGAGGTTGATTTGTTGGAACAATCATTATTACGTTGACAATCAGTGTTGTTGGTTAAAATGTGAATAAACCAGTAATCCCAGCCTTTGCTGTTTTTTAACTCGTTGCTGGAAATATTGTTAGGCTGCGGCATGTTGTATGTAAATGGGTGGCATTGTGTTTCCAACATATACAGGGTCATTTGTTTATTGGGTTCATCGCCCCAACAACAGTATTTCAGTTATCTGGAGACGGTGTCCACTTGAAGCAGATATAGTGCTGTCTTCACTGTGTATAGCATGCCGTGAACACCTGGCATGTTACCACACCCAGTCACATTATCCTGACACCGGGCCAACCAGTCGTGGAACTACCCTTATATTTGCTTGACTCTTTGTAAGGGAGCTATATCACTACCATTTTTAACGACTATGACATGTCATGACCCGGGATCGAACCGAGGGCCTCCCATACCTGGAGTCGACGCTCTACTGATTGCTCTACCAGGTCCAGTCGTACAGGTTTAATGTTGTTGCTATTTGTGTTTGATTTTAAAGTACATTGTTGCTAAAATTTTCTTACTGTTGCTTCATCTACTACTGCTGTTGTTATTTTTATTAATGTGTTTGACTGATAAAACCTTTTGACAAAACAACAACAATTAAAATCAAAGATGATGACCAGATACTGCTTTTGTCACAATTACCCACTAAAGATAACAAAGGGCCAAAACCCTGTTAAAATCATGCTGGTCTTAATATTCCAAAGATTCGTAGCTAGACTTGTACTTACCAGTCTTGTCAAGTTCAATAACAATCTGAATAACTATAGCAAAAGACTTGTGTGGATAATTCCGGTTTAAATACAGACCATCAGAATGACCGACAGACATGACTCCAATGCAGCCAATTTTTCATTGTGTCTGGGAGTATCAGGAATGGATCCAGGGAAGGGGGTATGGGGCGATGCATTCCCCCCTACCAACAATAGGTAAAAGTGTAGAATTGTGAAAACATATACGTAAGCTTAAAAAATACTAAATTTTTAAAGTAAATTTTGTCTGTTGACTGCTTAGGTCGATGTTAGGGTCCCTTACTGTGTGTATATATCTAGTGTTGAATGCGATAAAGTTGAATGGATCTTGATTCATATCCACCCACCAAAATGTTCTGGATCAGCGCCTGGGGAATATAACTATGCAAAAACTAGCATAACAGACTACTTCATGCAAAAAACAAGAAAGTATTAATGCATAGCATCAAAGGTCGCCTTCTAGCTTCTGTTCAACAGTGGTACATTTCTAGCTAATTAGACATCATCTACTATAAACAGTTACTAACTTTCAAAAAGCTCAGTTAACACAAATAAATTGCCATTGTATCTAACAAAGGAGATGGTTCTCAACCTTCAATAAGATAAAAAGTGGTCTGCAAAACCAACAACTCTTTTGAAGTCGATAAAACCAAACATAAAACGAAAACAAAAAGCTACACATGTTTTCTTTCCCATGAGAAACTGTCAAAAGATTGCTAATTAGAATGAACTTACAAATAACCAAACCAATGGCATACGCAAGATTAAGCAGTAACGTAGTATATCATTGTAACAAATACAATTTTTAAAAATCATCATCATACATGTAATTCACATTTTTTTTATCTTATAATACTCAATGTCTTATATAACCCAATGATCTATTTCACATTTTTTTTATCTTATATAACCTAATGATCTATTTCACATTTTTTTATCTTATATAACCCAATGATCGATTTCACATTTTTTTTATCTTATAAAACTCAATAATCTGTTTCACATTTTTTTAATCTTACCCTATATAACTGAAAGATCTATTTCACATATTTAAAAAAAACAAAAAACTTAATGACCTATTTCACATTTTTTATCTTATATATCTCAATAATCTAAATTATTAAGTTAATGTAATTTTGTTTGTGTGAATTTGATAGTATGTCTTGACAGATTTCACGCATTAATTGCCTAGAAACACTGGCTGACAAAATGCATCAGGATGTTTGTTCTGTGCGTGTAACTGATGCAGAATTAAAATATTGCTTGTCCATTTGTGCATACACTTTAATAGTTTATTGGTAAATTTGGTTCCAAGATTTGGCCATGAATAATCACACCAGACGGAATATCTTGGAAATTGTATCACAAATAACTAGAACAGAGAAAAGATAAAAATATATGATAAAAAGATATTATAAGACACACTGAAAGTTAGAGAATTCTACTACTACTGTTTACAATACATACTGGTGAACAATAAAACCTCTCTAAGAAGGACACCTGTGGTTCTTGTTTAAAGTGGACCACTTATCAAGGTGGTCCTTGTAGTGAGTTCATATAAATCATTTCATTAAACTGCTGCTTATATCTAAGTTTTAATGTTATATTGTCTTTATATTGTATTAATATTTATGTGTATTTATTGTGTTACTGGTTATTTGTTTAATATTATTTTTATTTTTGTACAGTATATTTTATATTAGAATTTAGTTATTTTTCACAAGGATATAATTAAGCATAAAAATAAAGTAGTTTTTGTTATTTGCTGTTAAATAAATTTACCAAAAAGGTCAGCCCTGAAAGAAAAGTTTACTGAAAAGAAAATAATGTTTTCTTAAAATTTAATGCACCCTAAAAAATTCAAAAAATGAAAAGACGATATCCATAATGAAGCTTTGAAGATACTTAAGGCTTCTTACTTAACAACTTATGATCCGGTATCCATTTGTAAACATCAAACAAATCACTGACTTCTTCACGATTACCGTAAATGAATCGGCAATGTCGTAATTTGAAGTCATAAAGTGTGCAAACAATCTTGTTCACACGGGCAGTGTTTGGAGACATGATAAACTGATTAATGACACTTGGATAATGTGACAACCTGGTGCTGTCCTGCAAAGCAAGAATTAAGAAAGGTGTAAATATGTTTATTTGTTCTGAAATAACAGACCCGGGTCCTAGGTAGAAGAATGCCCTGCTTTCGAGGGTTGTGGGACATTAAAATGAAGAAAGAAAAAAAAAAACGGTTCTGGAAAATAGTGTCTTGAATATTGAGTTGAACCGCAATGGTTCTTTAGGTAAGTTTTACTATATGACTATATATACTATATTTCATTAGTCAAATACAGTGATATTTTTTCATTTTAAAAGTATGAGATAAAAGTGCACATATTTGAAAACAATTAGGATTTTTTCAAAATTAATGAGATTTTTTAGTAATCTTTGACAAAAGTTTTATTTTTGCTCATAAAAATGAATAACAATGTACATTCATTGTACAAAAACATGACATCTTATTTTCGTTTGTGAAAGTTTTGCCGGTCGAATCCTGTCCAAAAACGATGATAAGTCGCTGATTAGATGACAGACAAAGTTTCTTTTTAGGTGGCATGACATTAGCATCTTAAAAATGAAAACGGAAATGACTGAAGATTAATCTGGTTACCGGCATCATATTGTACTGCTAATAAAAACGATAAACAAGTGCGCGTGAACAAGTGCTCGTGACATAGCAGTGTTCCAGACAATTTTTACCTCGTAGTAATTGCTCAAAGACGATGTATTATGGAAATAATTTTTTTCTGACGTTATGACTGCTAGTTTATCGATTGCGTTTTTTAAGCGCAGATGTGTTAAAATTATGTGCTTTTCCTAAAATATATGTGCTAAAATCGCAAACACACACCAAAAAATATCACTGCAAATATGATCTGTGACTCAATCATAAAATGAGAAATCAGTGTATTTGAACATTTGCAGCAAATATTGTGATAAAAAATGTTTAAACACAAGCAATCAGTTTACTTTATCATGATTTAGTTGTATTTTTTTGGTGATTTTTTACAACTTGTGCTTGTAAATCTTGCAGCATATCTTGGCAGATTTTCGATATTATGGGTTGATTCCTTAGAAACGATGGTATGACGAATGTATCAGGAAGTATGTTATGTGTTTATACTGGCTGCAGAATAAAACATTACTTTCCCATATGCAATGATTTTTTGGCCAACTTGTTATCAAGAATCAATGTTGACGGTTGAGGTAGACCAGAAAAAATATCCTTAAAGTTATATGCATTGAAAAAAAGCAACAAGAAACAAAAGGAAATCAGTTTTGAGGTTAATCAATCCAGTTAGTTTTATTCTCTTGACAAGCATGTCTGACAAACAGATGACTGGATGCTGCCGCATGCCTGCTTTATCGAAGGGCAGACATGATGCTGAGAGCAGACTAACAGCCTTAGACGTTACTAGGACATTTCACAGAAAGATGTTCTAGGAGAAAAACATGTCTCAATGTCCCCAATACTGGACATCTTAAAAGTGCTTGGTAACTCAGTATAAGATCTCTTCCCCATTTTTGAAATATATCAGTTATATCCCTTGTGGACATATTTGGCCAAATACTTAAAATAAGAAATTTTCCTAATTTTATTTTAAATTGTATTAGTTTGAAGATAGTTCTCAACCACTTTAACTTATTCTTATCTCAATCAATAAGATGCAATTTAATGTGCAATTTCAAGTGTTCTCAAATGTTAACAAAAAGTGAATATTATTTAACTACATGTCAAATACTTTCCCAAAAGGAAGGTAAGAAAGTGACATCTAAATAGAGTAGTGCCCTTTATAAATGAAGAGGGAATATGCCCGGGGCCTGACTGGAGCATAAAAAGTAGATGTCCTAGAATAAGAACATGGATAATTCTTCTAAATATAGGATATATAGCTTAAGGTATTTGTGCACTCATAATGAAAAGGATTATACAAAGCTAGAAGAAGTATAACATTAACATGTAAAATAATCATAGTACCTTAACAAAACGTACCAGGACAGTGCCAAGCAATGACAATAAAAGTTCAAAAGATGGCAAGTCCAATACACTATTCCATGCTCTTAGATACTGTTGCAATCTGTTCACAAGATACCTTTAATAAGAGACATTAATGAATAGTCTCTTTTGAATAATCCCCCAATGCAAGTAGCTCCTCTCATTTGTTTTGTTTGTTTATTGGGTTTATCGTCCCACCAACAGTATTTCAGTTATCTTGAGACGGTGTCCGCTTGAAGCAGTTATAGTGCTGCCTTCACTGTGTATAGCATGCCGTGAACACCTGGCATGATACCACACCCAGTCACATTATCCTGACACCGGGCCAACCAGTCGTGGAACTACCCTTATATTTGCTTGAGCGTTAGCAAGGGAGCTATACCACTACCATTTTTAACGTCTTTGGTATGTCGCGGCCCGTGATCGAACCCGGGGCCTTCCGTACCTGGAGCCGACGCTCTACCGACTGCGCTCATTTGTTTTACTCAGATTTTATGCTTGTGCTCTGTGGAGTGTAGGTTGACTTTTCTGCCTTTCTTGTGATACCCAGGTTAACTATCATCAACAAACACTTCCATGTTCTTTTTTAAATAACAAGTCTCTATAAATATTAAATGGATTTTTAGCATCTATTTATGCAAAAGTAAGAAATTTAACTGTTTGTAATTGCAATTTCAACAAAAAAAAAAACTGGCGATAAAGTCCAAGAATTCCAACTGAAAGGACGTACAGACTGTTTGGAATACCTCGGACTTTAACTAACAAGGAAGACAATTTCCATTGTAGGCTTACACTCCACTTGTCAATACAAACTTGTATTCTAAACCAAACTGCGCAGTTTTCTATTTTTAAATTAAGAAAACCACATGACCACTTACCTTTGATGTCAAACTATACCATTATCCAGGTAATATGCTCTGATGTCGATATCTACTTCTAGGAAAAATTCCCATCTTGTTTACTTATAGATTTTGAACGAATGAACAGTTTGTCTTTCAATTCAGGTAGTGTTCAAATTTGTCTGTATTTAGACTTTAGTGTAAGCTTTTGCAGAAATTATACACTTATATGTCCAAACAAAGGCAAAACATTGCTTAATGTAATTGCAATAGGAAACAATTACAGACACCACCTTTTATAGGGTCTATATACGGCTAACATAATTTTGACATTTTTATTCAACTGTATTTTCAGTTTTCCATGTGTGTAGAATTTTATTAAAAAAATTCTTACTAATTTCACTTGCATATGTGTGAACTTTTTCTGAGGCCAAAGTAGGAGATTTTCACTTGCAAAGTGGGAGATTTGTAATTTTCATATAAACAAACAAGAGGGTCATGATCGCCCTTAATCGCTCACCTGATGACACAGGCTTTTAGGAGGCTCAAATCTGGCATCAAGTAATTACAAGTTATTTACTTTAGAAACCTTTGGTGAAGATTGGACCATTAGTGTGGCCACTGGGTTGATAACATTTTCTAGAATTTTACCAAGTAACCTACTGAATTCACATGAGCCACTTCAAAAGATTCTGCCCAAGTTTTGTGAAGATTGTTCCATCAATGTGGACTGTGTTTTCACAAGGTTTTTCTAAAATGTGACATAGTAATCTACTTTTTGATCCCACGTGACCCAATAATATATTTATCCAAAATTTCCAGCAGAACAACTATCTGATCAAGTTTGGTGAAGATTGGGCTATGAATGTGGCCTCTAGTGTGTTCACATGCCTTTGCAAAGATTTTACCTAGTAACCTACTTATTGACCCCATGTGACCCAATTATGAACTCATCCAAGATTTCATGCAGACAAACATTTCGACCAAGGTTGGTGAAGATTGGGCTATAATGTGGTCTCTGGAGTGTTCACAGGCTTTTTTCTAAAATTTGACCTAGTGACCTACCTTATGACCCAGTTATGAACTGTCCAAGATTTCATGCAGGCAAATATTCTAACCAAGTTTGGTGAAGATTTGGTTATAAATGGGGCCTCTAGTGTGTTCACAAGCTTTTTCTAAGATTTGACCTAGTGACATACTTATTGACCCAATAATGAAGTCATCCAAGATTTCATGCAGACAAACATTCTGACTAAGTTTGATAAAGATTGGATAAAAACTGTGACCTGTAGTGTGTTCACAAGCTAAAATGTTGACGACAGACACCGGACAAAGCAGTATCACAAAAACTCCCCTTAAGCATGTTGTGCTCAGGTGAGCTAAAAAGGAAATTTTCTGTTTCCAAGTACAGAGATGTCTCAAAATGTGCTAAACACCCCTCATATTCAAGGAATTTTAAACATTAAAAGAGGGAGTCTCCCTCTAAAAGCGAGATATTGCCAGAAATGTCTTAGGAGTTTTTTCTGTCATAATGGTAGTTTTTTTTTTTTTTAATAAAACCATGTAGACATATGATAAGCAAAAGGTTAAAGGTGGTTTCCGACAGTTTACCTCTAATAAAATTACTGCAGAAAAAAAAAAAATCATACTCTAGTCTAAGATTTGATGATTTTCTGCATTATCAATTTTAAGGAAGCAAAACTCTTTAACCAACAATGTTCCTTCTTTTCATATTGTCAAATAAGATTCATTGGGATTCCTGCTTAAAATAGACACTGTCACAGTGGATGACATGGATGAGCAAAAAAATATGTGGTCATGTGGTTTTCTTAGTTTAAAATAGCTAACTATGCAGCGTGGCTCAGATAGGAAATACATGTTTGTAATGACGCTTGTGGTGTTATGGTTCACTTTTCAGACAGGTGTACAACATCAATAATTAGCACTTTACGAGATCTGTTCAGGCAATAATGGTTTATTATGATGTTTAATGAAAATACTTTTGGTCCAAACTGCCGGATACCACCTTTAAGGGTCAAGGACTGAGGTAATCCTTATTGCCCCTGTCCTGGTTACATATCACATAACAGATTTTGAAGGATGCTGTATTTCTACTTGCTCTCGATGGTGGCTTATGTATGAAGTAGTTCATTTTGTATTGCTTTTTATAGTCATATTTACAACTAGTTTTAGCAAGCCTGACATATTTTTGTTAACATTTGAAAAACACGAAGCAAGGAATTTTCCAATGTAGTTTCCTGTGGAATGTTATTCTGAACCAATACATTCCTTATCATTAGGAATAAAGCAATTTACTTAGGCATTGTGACAAAATAGTGAGGCATTGTTATTACATTATCATTAATATCCTTCAACGTTAATTATTCTGTACTTAAAACTAATACAAAGTTGCTGAGAAGGGGCATTATTTAATAAATCATCCTGAGGTAAATATGAATATTATATGAAGCAAAGCCATTCATCTTGATTTTCTTCATACTTACGATGGTATTTCTGAAATTCAATTAATTTAATTCATCGCTTAGTAACAAACTTGCATCATTTCAATCTAATAGACTACCAGCTTGAATTGTATGAAAATTATTCTATTTATTTATGTCCAGAACATGACTGTATTCAATAATATTAGGGAAGAGTGTTGGGTGTTAGTTATTTATTTCTTGCAGCAAGATGGGAACATCAGCTTTTTTTTCATGTTGGTGTAAGTTTTGTTTGTTTATTGGGTTTTATGATCCCACTTTCAGTATTTCAGTTATCTGGAGACACTGAAGCAGATACAGTGCTGCCTCCACTTTGTATAGCATGCCGTGAACACCCGGCATGGTACCACACCCAGTCACATTATTCTGACACTGGGCCCACCAGTCATGAAACTACCCTTATATTTGTAAGTGTTGGCAAGGGAATTATACCACTTTATCAACTTTGGTATGTCGCAGCCTGGGATCGAACCCAGGGCCTCCCTTACTTGGAGCCGACGCTGTACCGATTTGGTCCATTGTTAGAGTAAGGTTACAGACAAGTACCTCAGTAGAACCACAGGCGCACCACTGTCCAGCTAAAAGACCTTGATACAAGAAAGTTTTGCTCCTACCAGGATTCACACCCAGGTAGTGCAGGGCAATGAAACCAGGAGTTTTTCGTATGCAACTTCACCAACACGATCATGGATGGCCTATTTTTGTAAATCTGATATTGAGAAGGACACCAAATTCTCAATGCAAATGTTTAAAAAAACTCATTAAAGTTACCACATTAGGATGATCATAATAAGCAGATAATATATGGCTGTGAAGATAAATTAATGATTAATGGTGTTCATAAATTAATTGGTCTTAATATATATATGCACCTTTTGAAACAGCCTACAAAGTATGTTAGGTAAGAATATGGGTTTTGGATGTTTACTCATTAAAATGCACTTACTAAAGATATTTTTATATTAATTTTCTAAGTGATGTATTTATCTGCACTTAAGTATGAAAAACTTTTTTTTGTCTGCATTATAATGAATTACAATAATATGATTATGGTCATATTGGTGACATCCATGTCTTATTCTAGAACAAAGACCCCTTGAAAAATGCCTGGGTAGAACCACTGGCACACTGCAAGTCAGCTAAAATGCCTCCTCAAATGAAAGTTCTTGCCCAGTCTGGGCTTTAAACCTACACAGTGAGGGGATGAGTCTGAGACTAAAGCCTACACAGTGAGGGGATGAGTCTGAGACTAAAGCCTACACAGTGAGGGGATAAGTCTGAGACTAAAGCCTGCACAGTGAGGGGATGAGTCTGAGACTTAAGCCTACACAATGAGGGATAAGTCTGGACCTAAAACCTACACAGTGAGGGGATGAGTCTGAGACTAAAGCCTACACAGTGAGGGGATGAGTCTGAGACTAAAGCCTACACAGTGAGGGATGAATCTGGACCTAAAACCCACACAATGAGAGATGAGTCTGAGACTAAAACCTACACAGTGAGGGATAAGTCTGGACCTTAAACCTACACAGTGAGGGGATGAGTCTGGATCTAAAACCCACATACTGAGGGGATGAGTCTGGACCTTAAACCCACACTGTGATGGGATGAGTCTGAGCCTAAAGCCTACACAGTGAGGGGATGAGTCTGGACCTAAAGCCTACACAGTGAGGGTTGAGTCTGAGACTAAAACCTACACAGTGAGGGATGAGTCTGGACCTAAAACACACACTGTGAGGGGATGAGTGTGGGTCTAAAACCTACACAGTGAGGGGGTGAGTGTGGGCCTAAAACCGATACTGTGAGGGGGTGAGTGTGGGTCTAAAACCGACACAGTGAGGGGGTGAGTGTGGGTCTAAAACCCACACAGTAAGGGGATGAGTGTGGGCCTTAAACCCACACAGTGAGGGGGTGAGTGTGGGTCTAAAACCGACACAGTGAGGGGATGAGTCTGGGCCTATAATCCTTTCAAAGAGGGGATAAGTCTGGGCCTAAAACTTACACAGTGAGGGGATGAGTCTGGGCCTAAGACCCACACAGTGAGGGGATGAGTCTGGATCTAAAACCCACACACTGAGGGGATGAGTGTGGACCTTAAACCCACACAGTTAGGGGATGAGTGTGGCTCTTAAGCCTACACAGTGAGGGATGAGTGTGGATCTAAAGCCTACAAAGTGAGTGGATGAGCCAGCCTAAAGCCTACACATTGAGGGGATGAGTTGGCCGAAAGCCTACACAGTAAAGAGATGAGTCGGCCTAAAGCCTACACAGCGAGGGGATGAGTAGGCCTAAAGCCTACACAGCGAGGGGATGAGTCGGCCTAAAGCCTACACAGTGAGGGGATGAGTCGGCATAAAGCCTACACAGCGAGGGGATGAGTCGGCCTAAAGCCTACACAGCGAGGGAATGAGTCGGCCTAAAGCCTACACAGCGAGGGGATGAGGAGTTACAAGTCCATAACTATCAGCTCAGCCCAGGACACTTGAGTAAAAAAAGATCTTTCCAGGTAAAAACAAATGAAATGTGTTATAAAGCTCTTTTAAGTGATACAGAACCATTCAGTAACTTGTTGGCAGCATAGCAGGTTATATGTTTAAATAAATGCAGTACTAAAATACTGTGATGTTTACAACATGCAAACACAGTTAATACAGCACTCTTTCTATTTTTGCTGGCACTGGCTTTGTTAAGCTGAGCAAGTAATGCTGTCATGATTTTAAACCCTTTATAGAGCCAGCAATGCCAATGCATGCCAGAATAATCTGTCTTACATTTACCAAAGGTTTAGAAATTAACTTATTTCTGCCAATACCTATTAAGCATTAATCAATAAGAAGTCATGAGGTAATACCATTCTTAGGACAATAATCTCTTCAGATGTATGAGGTGCAACAAGAATATTATGAGAATAAAAAAGTTCTTCCGAAGCAATTTGCATAGTTTATTGAGTTATTTCATTCTATGAACTTTCATTTATCAATTGTCATTTCGCATTTTGTTAGATACACAACTGTACTGCACGTTCATTAGAGATAACAAAACATTTATCTTTGTTATTGTCTGGATGACATAAAGCACTGCCATGTTTAAATGGGCAGGTTTTCTTCGGTCCTACATCTGAGAGATGACTTGTGAATTATCTGAGAAGTTCCATTGCAATTGCCTTATAGATAAATGATTCAGAGATCATAATGCAGAGAAGTTTGTTTATTGGGTTTATCGTCCCACCATGTAAGTTCTAAGGGATGTGTTATTCCATGACAGAAATGGTGTAATGTGCTGTCAGTAAAGAGGAATTGACTAAGTAGAGATGACTTACCAATGCAATCGGAACACCTCGGATAATTCACGAATCATCTCTCGAATGTATGTAGGTAGTCGGATCACCTCGGTCATTTATCTAAATGGGACTTCTTTCGAGACAGACGTCAAAACAAAGATGGCAGCTCGGGTGACAACTCACTACTGTACGATGCCAATAAAACTTCAATTTGTGGTGGCTTCAAATTTAAATCATCTGATTTTAATTTACCCAGCGCAGCAGACATGCAGCTGTCAAACGATGGCAGTGTTTATGTTTTGTGCGAACTATTTAGGCATATCCTTCTTCCGATTTCCGGCGAACAAAGCGATCAGGATTTCGTTAAGTACTATTGCACCAGATACAACCGAGGGATGATTGTTCCGAGGATGGAATTACCCGAGGAGTTCCGATTGTTACCAATGGTGATAAGGCCAATTAATCAATTTATTATTTGAATTGGATGTTGGAAAGTCATGGTAATGATAGCTGACAGGAAAAAAAGATGCTTCTTGTTTAGCAGGCTAATGTTTTTTAAAGTCATACAATGTCTGGGGTCCTCCTTAACAAACAGTAGCTGGATATCAATATAAAAGCCTTTATTCTGTGCAATGTATATAGAGTCCAGCTTATATTATTGGTGAAGGAAGACCACATGACATGTCTGGGTAAAACCCAAAGGCACACAGCAAGTTGGATGGAAAACTTCATCATTAGAATTCCTTGCCCAAATCAGGATTTTAACCTATACAGTTAGAGGTTGAGGTGTTACAAGTCTACTACAATAACTGCTTTGCCACAGATGTTTAGCAATGAACCGGCATTTCCAAACAAATAACAAAAAGGACTTATATTTCACCTGCCTATGTACGTAAAACAACACAATGTGTTATATGTATGTACTTAAAGCAATGCAATGTGTCTTAAGAGCCCGAGCCGTTGCCACCAACTGTCACATCTTATCATATCTTAATGTTGCCAAGGCCTAACACTAGCTGTCTTAATGACGTTTTATTACGGCAAACAGTCAATATGGTCTCCAGCTAATCTCCTAATGTCTTCAGCTGCCTTAAACATAATTATATTACTTTTGTATTCTTGGCGTGGGATAATGTCTGGTTAAATAGTTAGATTATTGTCCATAGGAAAAACATTAAGTTATATCTCTATCTGAAACAAGACATGATTTTGCTCTTTTTTTTTTTTCTAAGTTTGTCCTGCTTATGTCCAGGTTTTTGTGACTGTCAGAAATAGCAGGTCTTGTGAATTAATTGCAAACAGATTATATGGTGAGGTCTTTGCTGAATTGTTTTTTTTTTTTTACATTATTCTGTTATTTTCTGGCTATGGAATGTCAAGGATTTTGTAATCTCTTAAAAATGACATAATTTGTCTGTCTAAATAGCATAAGCTGTTAACAACAACTGTTACATCTTTTCACATCAGACTGTTGCCAAGACATAACATCAAATGTTCTAATGATAGATTTCCTCGCCGACCAATCAATATAGTCCACAGGTTGTATTCAGCCTCCTCTAATACCGTAAACTTTGCATTTAACACCCCCCAGGGAGTAACAATTTCCGAAAATGGGGCCTGTACTTTTTACACATTTTAGAAGTTAAGTGTAATTTAGCTAAAAGTGAAGTAAACACTGTTATTCATAGAATTATTGGTTTATTGAAGACTTTATGTGGACAGATGGTGAATAAAGACAGTTTTATTTTACAAACATGTTTTTAAATATTTAAATAGTTTGTTCATATATATATTTTATTTATTTTTTTAAATCGATGGGGGTGGGGGTGGGGGGGCATTTATTAGAGAGGGGGTGTTAATTACAAAGTTAATGGTACAATTATATGACTTTTGTGTTTCGACCTGGGTTACTGTTTGCTAGAATAGCTAGCACATCATACTTAAACAAAAGTTGAATGACTCCCTTGAACAATATGTCAGTTATTTTTGGCACATATTCACTACCCATTCTAAGTCATGACTTAAGCATAAGTCACAATATTCATACCAACAAAACTAAACATTTGTATGAAGTTCCAATGTGGTTTTAAGCTTAAAGTTGCAAAGTTAAAGTATCATGTAAAAATACAGACACGTAGCTAAAATACATAATGAAGATATTGTATACTGAAATCAATGACTTAAGCAATTTTTACTTAAGAGTAGTTGGTGAATACTGACATACATCTTGACTTTATTTCTTTTTGTTTATTCTGCTTATAGTTTACAGTGACAGATTTTAGGCAAAAAAATCACTGAAAGTTCTATGACTGCTTGTCATAAATACCATCAGCTGAACTGGTTGCAACAGTGGTAGAGTGCCGGCTTGCGGATCGGGAGGTCGTAGGGTCAAACCCCGGCCGGGTCAAACGAAAGACTTTAAAGTTGGTAGTAGTGGCTTCCCTTCCTAACGCTCGGGGCTAAGGGGACAGCATTACGCCTGACTCGTCGGTGTCAGAAAATTGGACTTGCCAGTTCAGTCCCTGAGCACCTCATAAGTGCCCCTGTGCTCTAATATCAGAAATGTCGCTGCAAAGTATCAGCAAAAATACTAGCTAATCCCATCCTACCATCAGCCAAGTACTGACTCGTCTACAGGAGTTTAACCCCTTATCTCGGAACTTCCTCAGATGTTAACAGAGGTAACAGAGACAAAATGAAATGTTATTAAGACAAAAACTTAACTTTCCATAATGTCACACTTTGAAAAAGAGCAAATTACTATTTAGATAAAAAAAAATGTTATTTTCAATAAAAGAGTAGGCATGAAAACTTACCTGGAAATAGTTTTGTTTTAGTTTCTTTCATATCCAGGTAGTGTTCTAATTGAGATTGACTAAAATTCAAAATGTACATCGGTCACTGCTCCATCAAAATACACCCGATATAAACTGATTACTCCACAAGTGTAACACACACTCTTCCACTATATTGTTGTTATAACATGAGCACATTATATTAATCAATTAATCTGCAAAATTCCTCAGTACAAGCAGAGTTAACATCAAATCAGTACAACAATCAGAATAATAAGCCTCCTATGTCCACATATTGTATTGTTTTTCTCCTGAAGTGTGCCATCACTGAACATGATTTTAGACGCAGTCTTTATCGAATCGAATCCAGATATACAAAATACAAATCACATTATTAAATATCTGTTGTACCTATATCAAGAGCATTATCCCTGCACAATTAGTATCAAACATATTTTCGTTTTTTTTTACAGATAGATCACAGAAAAAACACTATTGAAAGCTGGTATTTGCTTCGTACCTAATAATGATATGCACAATACGATTTAACCGACAGGTGTATTTATTTTTGATAAATTAAAGTCAATGCTATATCTGAAACATCACTTTTGTCTATAGCATTATATTCAATGTTCCAGTATGTTTACTTCATAGACTGAAGAGAGAAAAAAAAATTCTTTAAAAATGTAAAATACTTTAATAACCCAAGGTACTAGAAACACCAATCAATCTTAATTACATGAATCCTTTTTAAAAATTCATTAAAATCACTGGTCAGATAGCAATAACAGTCTTTAATACACAATGCTATGTACTGGTCTGTTTTCACTGACTTAGCACAGAATCAGCAATTTGAAAGTTGGCATTGACTTCCTGTCATATCCAGGTACATAAAACATCAATCTATCAGCATGAACACTTGAACACTTAAAGATGTATCACCCCTTATGCAATAGCATGAACACTTAAAGATGTATCACCTCTGATGCAATAGCATGAACACTTAAAGATGTATCACCTCTTATGCAATAGCATGAACACTTAAAGATGTATCACCTCTAATGCTTTAACATGAACACTTAAAGATGTATCACCTCTTATGCAATAGCATGAACACTTAAAGATGTATCACTTTTTTTTTACAATAGCATGAACACTTAAAGATGTATCACTTTTTATTATATGTACAATAGCAGAACACTTAAAGATGTATCAACTTTTATTACAATAGCATGAACACTTAAAGATGTATCACCTCTGATGCAATAGCATGAACACTTTAAGATGTATCACCCCTTTTTACAATAGCATGAACACTTAAAGATGTATCACTTTTTATTACAATAGCATGAACACTTAAAGATTTATCAACTTTTATTACAATAGCATGAACACTTAAAGATGTATCAACTTTTATTACAATAGCATGAACACTTAAAGATGTATCACTTTTTATCACAATAGTAGAACACTTAAAGATGTATCACTTTTTATCACAATAGTAGAACACTTAAAGATGTATCACTTTTTATCACAATAGCATAAACACAACAATCCATCACTTGAACACTTAAAGATGTATCACCTTTTATCGCAACAGCATAATAAAATCCCTGTGCTGAAAACTGTACAATACCCAGAAATGTTAATTCATGATTGAGCACAAACATGTAGCAGCCAGGTGCAAGTTTCGTTTGTAGCATATGATAATAGCATGGTGACTGACATTATTACGACCCTTCCAGATCAATAGACACATATTTCTCCCATAGACGTACAATGAAATTAACACTTTCCATCAACATACCTGCATGAACATGGCCAGAATTTGCAATACGTGCCACAGATTATACTAGACGTCAATGAATTTTTTCCATGTCAGTAAGAAACTAGAGTAAATATGACCATATATGGAATACGATCTGAACAATGACAGCAGAAAAACAATAGGATGGTATACCCAACCAAGTATGGCTAGAGCAAATGTTCTAGATTGTTCTTTTTGTAATATAAAATTTTATGACACAAATTACATTTCTTACTTAGAATAGATTTGACTTGATTTCAACTTACTGATTAAGACAAATTAAGATAAGTAAAAAAATAAGTTCCACATTAAAGGTGGTATCCAATAGTTTGAACCAAAAATATTTTCGTTACACATCTAAGTAAACCATTATCTGAGCAGATCTCGTAAATAGCTGTTTATTGATGTCCTACACCTGTTGGAAAATTGAACCATAGCGCCACAATTGACATTACAAGCATGTATGTCCTATCTTAGCCACGCTGCACAGTTAGCTATTTTTAAACCAAGAAAATGATGTGATTGTGATGTTTTAGGTCATCCATGTCATTCGCTGTGATGTCGATGTCTATTTTTAGCAGGAATTCCAATAGTTCATATCTACAGATATTGTTACATGTAGAAGATGTAGGCAAACTGTCGGATATCGCCTTTAATAGATATTTTATAACATAAAATACACCAGAGTGTTTGCAATGATATTATGGATTGCTAATATTGGTCGAAGGTTTGTGTTTTTTTTTAGTACATATGTTTATGTTAATTTTATGAGGTTGTACATTATTAAAATGATAGATTTTTTCACAAATTTATTGTTTCCTTATGTCTATCTTCCCATGAAATCATGATGCATCAAAAGGATAAGTTAACTTCGGATTATTGTTCACTATTATATTACAACATTTAATGGCAAAGGCTAAAATGCAATGGAAATATCTACCTGAGGACTTACAACAACAAGAGACATTAATGAAAAGAATCTCTTGAAAAATCCCTAAAGGCAAGAAGGTCCTTTCATTTGTTTTACTTGGTTTTTTTATGCTTGTGCTTTATGGAGTGTATGTTGACCTTTCTGCCTTTCTTGTGATACTCATCTTAACCATCATCAACAAACACTTCCATTTTCTTATTTAAATAACATATCTCTATAAGTATTTAAATGTAATGTAAGCTTAAATTGATGCAAAATTTGTAATTGCAACATCTACAAAAAAACTGTCAATGAAGTCCAAGAATTCCAACTAAAAGGACCTACCTACTGTTTGCAATACCTCAGATATTAACTAACAAGGGAGACAATTTCCTTTTCATCAATGTACTCCATTGCTTTTCTTACATGGAAATATTGCCAGTAATAGTAACCTTTCAAGCAATGACACTTAAATGCAGACCATTCTGGTTACTTTACAGTTGAACCGCCCATCTGGTCAAAGGTTGGTGCAGTGTTGATGGAGCGGCTTCAACAAGAAATGCCAAAAGAACAATACATAATTATGAACCCTCCCACTTTTGGATTGAAACTCCCACTTTTATGGTCCAAAATTATTTGAAAATAAGGGGTGTTTAAAACATTTTCAGAAATCTCCATACTTGCAAACAGATAATTTCCCTCCATATTTATATGAAAATAACAAATCTCCCACTTTGCCAGTGAAAATCACCTACTTTGGCCTCAGAGAATGTTCACATGTATGTTAGAACTTGCACATGGCCCCAAAGGATGAAATGACCTTTAATATGACCCTGACCTTAATGGTTGGCACTTGTAAATGTTATAAATGACACACTTTCAAAAATTGATCTGTATGATGGTGTTCGATTGAAATGTTTGTGTATTGGGTTTATCGTCCCTTGTTTTTTTATTGGGTTTATCGTCCCTTGTTTGTTTATTGGGATAATCATCCCTTGATTGTTTATTGGGTTTATCCTCCTTTGTTTGTTTATTGGGTTTA
Source organism: Sinonovacula constricta (assembly GCA_007844125.1). NCBI lineage: Eukaryota > Metazoa > Mollusca > Bivalvia > Cardiida > Solecurtidae > Sinonovacula > Sinonovacula constricta. The sequence continues at coordinate 656,948 of CM017572.1, forward strand.
TCGTCCCACCAACAGTATTTCAGTTATCTGGAGACAGTGTCCACTTGAAGCAGATATAGTGCTGCCTTCACTGTATATAGCATGCTGTGAACACCTGGCATGATACCACACCCAGTCACATTATCCTGACACTGAGCCAACCAGTCATGGAACAACCCTTATATGTGCTTCAGCGTTAGCAAGGGGGCTATTCCACTACCATTTTTAACGACTTTGGAATGTCGCGGCCCGGGATTGAACCGGGGGCCACCCATACCTGGAGCCAATGCTCTACCGATTGTGCTAAAAGGTCCGTTTTTGAGTAAAATACCATAAATAAGATATATGACATGGCTGAAACATTGAAATAAGAAAGCTGGTTATACTGCCCCTACTTAATGCTTTACTTTTGGGGCATGAACAAGCATAATAACATTCTTGGTAAAACAGGATAAGGGGATTTATTGAAAATTGGCAATAAACAATAAACATGTAGTGATTACTTGTTTTCATATTCTAAATGCGTTTTGTTTGTAATTTTCTGCTAAAAGTAAGGTAGATATATGACTGCACCTAATGCTGCAACATCAGCCCAGTCTCAAGTCTTCCACACCCAACATCATGAAACTGTTTCATAATCATGTCTTAGACCGCTTATCAAGCTTGAATTCTAGGCAAATAGTGTAGATCCAGATCAGCCAGCTAACACAAGGAGTTGTCTGGTCAGGATCTGCAATATTTGCTGCATAATGCCTAGCAGTATGTTTTAGTTAACAGCTGCATGCAGATGTTAGCTATAAACAAATGTTGGTATAGGTAATTTGAACAAATAAAAAAAAGATAAAAGTTAACCCTTAGCTTGTTTAACACATATTTAAAGGATTTTGGCAAATAGTGTAGATCCAGATCAGCCAGCTCGATATTATAGGAGCTGTCTGACCAGGATCAGCACTATTTGCTGCTTAATGTTTAGCTATATATCTACACACCTTTGCATGTCAATGTAAGATGACTTAAGAATTGTTTGGGCTATAAACAAATGTAGCAAGCTCAGTGTTAAGGGGCAAAGCATGTAAGATGAAAGCCGGAATCTATTTATGGTAGAGCTCTCTGGCACACCTTCTCAAAAATCTAGTGCATGACCAAATACAGTCATATGACTTGCTGAAACAAGTGCTAACAGCTTGCATGCAATTTGTATACCTGCACAACTCGTTTACCTGTACTATGAACACAATGTCACATTGATTTCTATGAATGCTCAGTTATTTGGTTTTAGACTTCATTGACAAAGTCTGATGACTCGCATGTATAGTATCTTTACTGGTTATTTATAGAAAAAGGTGCATCCATCTGCAATTTTTTACAATTTTTATGCATATCACAGTGAAGGCTGCACTATTAAGTATGCATACATGGACTTGTGTCTCATAATTTTGGAAAAAAATATGAAAAGACTTTTTTTATCTTTGATGCATGTGTATAATTACTTGTGCTTCATTATTTGGGGAAAAAATATGACACTTCCTTTTCTCTTTGATTTTGCTGTTAGTATTTTGGAAATATGGAAATATTTCTTGAGAGATTATTCTGCTCATACAGATGATTTATCAGATTACACGTTCCAGGGATTTACACTACTTTTTTTATTTCAGGCGTCCACTGGATGCAGGATCGATGATGACAACAGGCATCCAGCATGAAAATTTGTGGGGTCCAAGTCATTTTAGTAATAGAAATTGAACATTTTAGCCATAAAATGGCTTTAATTTTATAACATATTATGTAAATAAACACTGCATAGCTTTATCAAAAATGTGAATGCATCCGAACAGTACAACGTTCCTAACAACAACATCCGCTTTAAGCGAAAGCGCTTAAACTATTGGCTTTTCATTTAAACGTGAGCATTGATTGAGTGGTAAATTTACATACACGATGACGTGGCAAGAAATTTATAGCATCAGAAATGTCGAGGACAAAATCGCCGATAACCAAAATATTTGACGTCGAAATTAGTTATTCTGGGCATATTTTGTGCTTCCACATGGATACAGAATTTATTTTTTGTGTGTACATTGCTGTGATTTATATGTATATGGATGCAGGCTACTGTGACCGGTAAATCCCTGAGGTACAAGCTGCCTTTAAAATGATAGATATTTTAAATTCTTTTTTAGAAATCATTGCAGCAATATAATTATTATATTATTATTATTATTACAGCATTATAGTGACATCCACTTATTCTGGTGGATTGAGAGTCCAAAAGTGGGACTCGAACCCACTTGGTAAAAAGCAAGCAGTTAGAGGTGTTACAAGTACACAACAAAACCACATGATATTAATGTGAAACAACTTTAATAGAGAGTTCAGCTGAAAAGTAACGCTTTTATTTGTTTTTGTTTGTTGTTGCTGTTGCTTGTCTGAGGTTATGTATCCTACAAACAATAATCCAATTACACCAAGATGGTGCTTTAATAATATCAGGTGCTGCCCTTAGTGTTACAGGATATTGTGAAAGGTAAACAACAAAGGGAGTTGAAATGGGAGTCAACTCTACCAATTGTGCAACTGCTACATGCATCCCTTCTTGAATATGAAAATATCATGTAAGACTCATCCAGTTTATCCTGAACACTTTATTAATAGTTAAAAGTTACCCGTAAATGGTGGAATCCTACAGTTTGGACTAAGATATTTTTTCTTAAATAATCAAATAAGTCATTGTTACCTGAAAAGATCTTTTGCAAATGCTGCTCATTGATGCCCTAGATCAGTGTGAATAGTGACACATTAAATCCCCATTCCTCATTGCAAACAGGTATTTCCTAACTGAGCCACGCTGCAGAGATAGCTATTGTTAACTAGGAAAACCATGCGACAATTCCCTTTTGAGATTACTTTACAATGTCATCCGGGTAATCCTCTCTGACGTCGCGATCTATTTTTAGCAGAGATCTTGCTTATTTATAGATCTGGAATGATTTAACTTATAAATTATTGTTACATGAATACATCCCGCAAAATGCTGTTTATTGACGCCCCACGTCTAAGTGAAATGTGAAGCAAAGCGCCCCAATGATAACTACAAAAATGTATTTCCTATCTGAGCCACGCTGTACAGTTAGCTCTTTATAAACTAAGAAAACCACATGACCACTAACTTTTGAGTTCATATTGTAAGGCATTCCAGGTAATTTTCTGTGATGTTGATATCTTCTTTTAGCAGAAATCTTCATAATGCTTATTAACAGATTCGGAAAGTTATAGATTTAAAGTGATTTTTTCATTACTTGCACTGTCTAACAACCAAGGTTCATGTAGTATTGAAAATTGTCTTTGCTTAGATTATTGTATGAGCTTATGTTGAAATAATGCCAGGATTTCACCAAACATGCATCATATATTATTACATGTATTCTATGTAGGCAAACTGTCAGATAACAACTTTAACAGAAAAACAATGCAGAAAGTACAAGAATCCATCTAATTTTCTAGATGCTATTGTTCAATATTGACTGCAGTTAATATTTCACTTAGAGTCATCTCCCTTAAAAACTCTGTATCTATTATACACTATTAGCGTCCAGCAACCATAATGGATTCCATAGTTTATCCTTTAGACCTGTTCCATTACTGTTCATTAGATAATCATATAAAATAATGGCCCAGCATAGAACAGTGGCTATAGAATTGACCTATGTTAATGTTTCCATCAACATTGTTATAGGTTTGGTGTTTTTTGTTATAGCTGATTAATGTCAGCCATTGATCATATAAAATGATCTTTGTACAGGCAAGTTTAAGGAAAATGATGAAAGCGTAACTTAAATCAAAAATACTAACTGCATTTACTTTTATGCCAATCTACAGCACCCCCTGCAATTAGTGTACAAACTTTGTAGCTATTTTATATTTTTGAATTATAATTTTGTATGACCATGATGACAAAGACTGCTTCAGCAATGTATATAGGTAACTTCTCCCGCTATTGCCAGTTTGGCAGTTTTTATCAAGGCAGGAACTTTTATGTGAAGCTGTCCAGCTAACCTGCAGTGCGCCAGTGGTTCTACCCAGACATGGGTAGTCGGAGTTTTCCTCCTCTAAAAAAGCAGGATGTGGCTATAATGACTATGATTATATATAACTTTATACCCAGGCAACGTGCTAACAATTTTAAACAAACAAAACAGCACATGTTTTATTGTGTAAAGTAGTTCATCTGTGTACCATGTGCTTTATACCCATTATGATTGGATAAGCCAGTTTATCTTGTGCTTTATACCTATTCTGATTGGATAAGCCAGTTTGCGTACAAGTTTCCCTCAACAGTAGGATAAATGGAGGCAATAAAAATAAATCTCTCATTTCCAAGCTGCATTATTGACTGCAGTTAATATTTCACTTAACAGCATTTACCTAACGTACTGTTACATTTATACACTTAAATATAGCGTAGAGACCATAATGGATGTCACAATTAATCTGCCATATAGACCTGGTCCATTTCTGTGCATTAGATGATCATATAAAATGATTCCTTGACCGAGAAAGTGGCGACACTGTTGTCGGGTTTTAGCATTCATTCTCATTCTACTGTTGATTGATTGATGCATAACTTGCTCACAATTTCATTCAATTGCAACAAAACAACAAGAGGTAAGAAATGTATTCACTGCTATTGCAACAAAACAAAAAGAGGTAAGAAATGTATTCACTGTTATTGCAACAAAACAAAAAGAGGTAAGAAATGTATTCACTGCTATTGCAACAAAACAAAAAGAGGTAAGAAATGTATTCACTGTTATTGCAACAAAACAAAAAGAGGTAAGAAATGTATTCACTGCTATTGCAACAAAACAAAAAGAGGTAAGAAATGTATTCACTGTTATTGCAACAAAACAAAAAGAGGTAAGAAATGTATTCGCTGCTATTGCAACAAAACAAAAAGTGGTAAAAAATGTATTCACTGTTATTGCAACAAAACAAAAAGAGGTAAGAAATGTATTTACTGCTAATGCAACAAAACAACAAGAGGTAAGAAATGTATTCACTGCTATTGCAACAAAACAACAAGAGGTAAGAAATGTATTCAATGCTAATGCAGTGAATGCAGTGTTTCTGCTTCATACAGCAAGCTGCTAAACGTTACATCTTCTGTCTCCAATGCGAAAAAAAAAGCATTTCATATATGTCCATAATAGAATGTAAACAAAAGACAGTCACAGTTAAAAATTCTGTATCCGTACAAAATCATAAAATGTTTATACCAGAAGCAAATGTGATTATAAAAACAACACTAAAAGAGCATAGAATTAATAAATCAATAGCCTGTATAAATACAGTATCCAGTGAAATATGGCATATGTAACCAGCATAGTGACCACATCTCTCACATTAAGGTTGGTCAACCAGTCTTAGTTCTCGACCCCTAAACATCTGCTTAGTCCACATAATTGATAGCGGTGTTGTATAGTTCGAGCAGAAGTGATTCATCTTACACAAAAATTTTGTTTAACCTTTTATTGCGTTTTCTTAAGAGGACGATAGTGTAGCAGGCAAAAATAGGGATATCGTAGCTGTTAGACCTTTTTTCAGAGAAAAGAACCAAGTATTTTATTTTTTAACAATGTTGCGCCTGCAATTATAAATAAGAAATTTGCAGCTGTTTAGTGAGGTCTTTTTAAACAAAAGAAATATATGCTGATGTTATTAATTTAGCGAATTATTACAGATGTAGCATCCAACAGGGAAGAAAGCAAAGTAGCAGATAGTCTAGCTCCTATTTGAGTTATGATTCATTACACTCACATATTTACGTAACAAATCAACAGTTTAAAGAGTGTTTAGATCTTGGGTTAGCCATCTTTTTGTTTAAAGCACATGCTCTCTGCCGAGACTTTGACGTCTTACATCAGTGCTATTTCTGGTTTACACTGGTTCTCAAGGTCAGACAGTGATTTTTTTACCTCTGCATCCCATGCCCCTGAAACACAAATTTTTTTTTGTACACGCAAGAAAAATGCATATGTGCGTGTAACGCATGTAATTTGGATTCCTCACAAAAATCAACCTACAAGTAGCATTATATAAACTTGCATACAATAATAAAATAAATCCATTTACAGTCATAGAAATTAGGATGGAACTTTACAAGCAAGTCGGGCTAGTAACTAAGCAATTTTCACTAGCCAGAAAGAAAATTCATTAGCCTGAATTTAATTTTTACTAGCCCGAGAGAAAATCTACTAGTTTTTTGCTTCCAGGCTAGCGCTAATTTCGACTAAGGCATTTTAGCAGAAATTACATACGAACTAGGTTAAATCTACAAATGCACATTGTAAATTATCCACCGATCGGGTCAATTTCTAGGCCAATGAAAACAGGCCTATTAAATGGGTCATGTTAAATAGGTTTTATCATCTGTTCATAAACAAACTGTCAATATGATATTTTCATGATGCCTCCAAAACAGAAAAGTTGCCCAGTTATATGGCAGACAGCAAATGCTGACAGCACCTTTTGGCAAAGTTAGTGATAAGGAACCTGATGTAAACAATAATGATACTGATGATTCACTGTTGCACACTAAGACATCATTTAGGTTTCAACAACACCAGTTATTTATTTGGTAGAATTATCATTACAAAAACCATACATCTTACATATAGGGACCCATTTTTTGTCCCATTATTTCAGAAAATGTGCATCCTGTGGACTCATAAGAAAAAAAGGTAAAATGATCACTGTCTTAAAATGCGACTTATTTTTCAAAACAGTGAATACCACTGTGCTTGCAGTGCTTTGATTACTGGTGTTTTGCTGTTGTTGGATAAAAGTTGTTTGAAACTGTCAGATGGTGATATCCAGCTGCCAGTTTCATCAAGGAAGATGCAATAACACTGTTAAAATTAAAAAATAAGACAATGTCATTAAAAGCGGCTCAGTAACAATGTCATTATTGTTAAGAGATTTATTGTTAAAAAATTGTACATTATTCAAATAATTCTTTCCTGTAAGATAGATTTCATTTAATGACATTCTTTCTACCAAAAGCACTCAACTTGGTGTCAATGTTTATCAACCGATACCCCTTCAAATGCAGATTTAGTAAATGAGGATTCGGATTTCTAAATGCCAAGCCAAATTACCAAACGAATGTCTCCATTTTCTCTAAGCCTACAAATCACTACCTTAAAAACATTAAGCAAATAATGTGTCTGTTAAAAATCTACATAATTTGCTGCTCAGCATCCATCAATGTGTATTGTTTTTATCAAGTACAGTTGTAACTAGATGGCAAAGTATTGAACATCACATTTCTCATCCCCCAGTTACGTACAATAAGCATCCAAGGCGCTCAAATGAGCATGGTCATAAAAAATGCAACAATTAACCGAGAAGTTTCTTATGATGGCAAAAAATATATTAAATGAAAATCATCAAATGATTTCCTCCTTAAATTTGCTTTACAACAGACTGAGTAAGTGCGCCCTTGATAGTAAATGCCAGTTTCTACGAAATAGCCAATCGGAGCACCTCGGATAATTCACGAATCATCTCTCGGATGTATGTAGGTAGTCGGATTACCTTGGCCATTTCCCTAAATGTGACTTATTTTGTGACAGACCTCAAAAACAAAGACGGCAGCTCGGATGACAGCTCACTATTGTATGATGCCTGTAAAACTTCACTTTTTGGCTGCTTCAAATTTAAATCATCCAAGTTTAATTTACAAAGCGCAGCAAACAAAACAGCTGTCAAATGACATCATTGTTTATGTTTTGTGCGAACTACATTTTAGGCATATTCTTCCGACTTCCGGTGAACAAAACGATCGTGATTTCTGTAAGTATCATTACACCAGATACATCCGAGGGATAATTGTCCCGATTGACGATATAGTCTGAGTAGCTATCTCCTACTTTGCTTTTTTCCTTGTTGTCTGCTACATCTAACTGTAATTGCAAGCTGCATTGTTAACCTTGGCATACTTGGTTTCTTTTGTGAAACAAGGCCTTGCCAACAGCTGTGAAGTCCTATTAATGCTTGCTACCTTTTCATAATTGCAAGCTACACTTTATTGCAGTTAGTCAGTTCCTTTTCCTGGAAAAGGTTTCACAGAACAGATGCGATTTCCTGTTATTACCTGCTACACTAGTTTTCCTATAGGTGAGCCATATATGAAAAAATGGCCATGCCCCCTGGCAGCCATGTTTTTAATGGTTCCAAATTCTTTGAACACACTTGATACAGGGTTACCCATGGAACATATGTACTAAATATCAAGGCTCTATCTCTTGTAGTTTCTGACAAGAAGATTATTTAAGTTTTCCTATATAGCCTTATATAGAAAATGGTCACGCCCCTGGTGGCCGTTCCCACCCCACCCCTTTTTTTTGACTGATCAGAATTATTTGAACAACCTTCATACAGGACCACCCAATTAGAACAAGTATACCAAATATCAAGGCTCAAGCTACTGCAGTTTCTGATAAGAAGATTTTTCCTATATAGCCATATGGAAAATGGCCATGCCCTTGGCAGCCATGTTTTTTGACGGATCAAAATTATTTTCACAAATTTTCATTCCCCACTGCCTGCTTAAGCTTCTGAAATAGTTTGACTGAATTTGGCCCAGCAGTTTAAGGAAGATGTTTTTTGAAAATGATGATGTCATGATGCATGACGACAGATGCTGGACTCCAAGTTGTAATAGCTCACCTTGAGTATCAGATCAGGAAAGCTAAAAACAGAAGAAAAAAAAATCTGCCTATCTAGGGTTTTGAGCTTACAGCCTTGAGGTACTGAGAGGACTGTAAGGGAACTATAACAGTACTGTCTGATGAATGAGTATGGCAATGAGTCCCCAAGGAAATAAATGATAATGTATATAAAACATTAATAGATAGTTTCCACATCAGGGAAAATCCCTTATCTTGGCAGCCATCTTTGATGGTAATTTCAAGGGAGTTTCATATGAATTGTATAGAAGGGTAAATATTATTTTCTTATAATATCTTCATATGTGGTCCGAAAATTAAAAGCTATACACCATTGGAAAGCTCTTGAAATTCATATTTTTTAGAATACAATATTTTTACAATTGATAGGTGCACACAGAATTAATACACAGAAATAAGTAAAACTAGTGGCTCATACTAAAAACAAAATGAACAGTGTATCATTTTCACATGTATTTCTTAAACCTTTTAAACTATCAAAATATAGTTTCGATATTTAAAATACTTTATAAAAGCTGTTTAATTTAATATCAAATTCAGTAAAATAGACCGAAAAATAAAAACACAGTGGTGAGTTTAATACAGCACATATTTCTCGATTTCGGCCTGCATTAGCTTCTGCCCACAAAGATGGCTGCCTTATACTGTCTTATCAGTGTCGATGACATCACATGGAAACTATCTATATGAAGAAAAATCATGGAATAAGTATTTACTTTGTTATATGTTCTATTTACTATTTATGTAAATAGCATGTTACATGTCCTATTTAAAGGAACTACAAGAAACGATGAATAAATCGTTCACTAAAATTGTAATGCATTATTGGATGGAACTTACATGCCAATATGACTCTTATTTGCAGTGAAACAGCTGCTGATGTCCTTTTAATGCAGTTTTCACGAAAGAAATTCAAAAACACTGAACCTTAGGTCCACCAAGTTGGCAATTTCTACTGGACTGGACCAAATTTTATCCAACCAGTATGATTTTGGCATTTTTACAAAAAAAAGGATGGTAAGCTAACCGAGGTGTTACGAGTGGTAAGTTCAGTAAAAGGCTGTAAAGTGATATTTAGTTTTTCTTGTATGATTTCATAATAATTCAGAATTTTAAAACTGATATGGCTAAAGATTCTGGTGGACCATCGATCCATTTAACTTATAAAATTGAATGGACCGACAGACATTTTGGTGGACTCTGGTCATGGTCCACCTGGTATTGTCGAAGACTGTAATGTAATAGGAAATTAGCAAATCAGCCAATCTTGGTCATATTCCTAGGAGTATATACAAATTTTGTCATTTAAAGTCAACAGATGCTGCATCAGCTCTTTTATACCCAATGGAACAACAAAGAAATTACTGTGTTGGCTAAAAGCTTAAAGCAACATTGATTGTACTTTACTGTCAGGATGCAAACGTCAACAGAACTACCCTCAACAATGGTGTAGGAAGCATTTGTTGTAATGGTTTTTATTTCATTTCAGAAGTTGAGATGTACTTGAATGAATGTGATACGAAGAAATTGCAGGCCTGCAAATCCACCCTCCTACACAAAATCATTGTTTATAACTCTCACAAATACCCTTCAGTGCCATATATGGCAATGTTCTTGACTAGATTTGTAAAATGACTAAAAGGTTTGTAATGTTTCAGGCGGTTCATGCCTGGATATACATTCTCCAGGATAAGCCTGGAAAACCATGGTAAAGCATGAAAGAGCATGGAAATCCAAGGAAAATTGGGGAATATGCAGTATATTTTCCATGTAGACATTTTTGTCTAGGCTTTACCAGCAAAGGCTGGAAAAGGCTGGAATAATTTGGAATATGCCTACAAAACACAAGTTTAATTCAAGCAGCATGGAAAAATGAACTTAGAAATTTTCAAGACTAGAAAACACTTAAATTACATTTGCCTAAAATCTGTAAAATGTTTGAATCCTTTTTTCTAACTCTTTCATTAATTAGGTTAATTCTAAAAACGATTCCCTAATTCGTATTCCCAGAAAGTAACAACATTTTGGTAAAGCTAATATAATTCTAACATTATGTAGAAAACCCCAAAATATATTAAGTGACCTTAATATTTACAATCTTTGTCCCAAAAACAATTCCAAACTTTTGTTTCTTTGTTTATTGGGTTTATCGTCCCACCATCAGTTTTTCAGTTATCTGGAGAATGTGTCCACTTGAAGCAGATGTAGTTCTGCCTTCACTGTGTATAGCATGCTGTGAACACCTGGTGTGATATCACACCCAGTCACATTGTCCCGACACCGGGCCAACCAGTCATGAAACTATCCTTATACTTGCTTGAGCATTAGCAAGTTAGCTATACCACTGCCATTTTTAACGACTTTGATATGTCATGGCCCAGTATCTAACCGGGGGCCTCTGGTACCTAGAGCTGACGCTCTACCGATTGCACTACCAGGTCCGGTTATTCCAAACTGCCAAATGTTACTCTTGTTACAAGATTATTTAACTGGGACATTTTTATTTTTTAGTAACAGTGACATACACACCAACCTGATTCATTAGGCCTACGTACGGTACATAGACAGCCCTACAGAAATCAGGAATCAGGTCAAGTTCATGTAAGGAATGATAACCCAATGAAGAGGTTGCTCAAACAAGACCTGTGGTCAAATAAGTATTCAAATTTACACCCTAATTTCATTTTTGACACTTAATGACTAAATAATGCATAATTTATTTGAACAAAAACAAAAAAACATTTAGCAAAAGTGAATTAAAATTGCACACGTGCTGTCTACACTTCTGGACCCGTGCCAAACTTAACAGTCAAGTAAATTCATCAACACACAACACTTCCATTTTTTCTTCATGGGAGATATTGGTCTTGTCGATTTGGTGAGAAAGTAAAAAATTTTATCAATTCATATATTTATAAAAAGTGGCACATTTTAAAATTAAACATGTCAGTTGAGTAAATGAACTAGTCTGGAATGCAAATTTTTGATGGTGTGTATTTTTGTGAATTATTTATTCTGTTTGACAGGGTTTTAGTTTTGTGACAAGCAAAACATGCCAAAGACGACCAATGTATCAGTGCAGTGATGAATCAAGAAAATAATCATAAATAATTTCTGGAAAGAGTACTTTATCTATCCCATTCAGGGATTTCTTTCCTTGTATAACAGATGCTGATATAGCCTATACAGGGTGTCATCCCCAGGCTAAATAGGTAAATTCTTTCCCCTTTCTGTGACAAAAAATTCCCCTCAAAATGTAATTTTTCCCTTCTGAAAATACAGGAAAAAAAAAATGCAACTATTTCAATTAATGACTTGAATTTATTATGAATTTATGACGAGACTCTTGATTAAAAATATCAAACATCTTGAAGATTTGTCATACAAGTGGTAAAAAAATAAACAAACCGGAGATAATAAATCAATTTTAAATTTTTTAACAACTTAGCTAGTGAATAGGCAGGTACAAGTCAGTTTCATTCGGCCAGCCCAGTTGAATCAGAGTTCCCTGCTCATGCTCCTGTTTTAACCGACTCGACCAGCCCTTTGGATGCTTCCTAACCAGCCTTTGGATGCTTTCTAAGTTGCACAAGAGATACCTATATCCATGTAACATGTTTACCTAATGAGTCAGTTTTGTTCATAGTGATTGTTTATGTTACAGACTAACTTTGAGGGGACACAGTTTTATGACCGATCCACACCTTTTGATTGTAACTTCTATCTAAATGAGCATGGATTTGACAGGCTTATTTGATACTTGGCTTCCATCTATTTTGTTAGTTCCTTGCATAAGGTTGTTGGAACGTGACTACAAACAATGAAGTGTGGATTGGTAATAAATGTAGCCGTAAAACAGGACAACATCTTTGTTGCATTGATGTGTGATCAGAAGGATGGAAAATAATAGTTTTGCGGGGGTTTTTTGTTAGCTTTTAATCATTTTATGTTTTAAAATTATTTCAATAATAGTAAAACAAAATAGACAACAAAGTACGTGATTTCTCCCAAAACTAAAAGTTCACACGTTAAGTTTCCCCTCCTGACAGGCTATGGCAACATCCCCAATCCCCAAAAAGAACCCCTGCTTTTTATAAGCTTAGTGTTGGCAAATTAAAACCTCAATTTTCAAATTCCTGACATTAAGCCTGATGTCATATTGAGTCACAGGACATCAAGTACCCTATGTCTGTGACAGAAGTTAATGAAATGAACCAACTGTGAAAGAGTGCGGCAAAATCAAATGCGTGTGTGATTCAATGTTTACGCCCCATGTTTCCAGAATGCAAAAGCTGTCAGCATGTGTGCAGGAGTCATTTAAAACCATAATTATGTTGCAGTAACTTTCAGCAGAGATCTTGATAAAATTTTCTTCACAGATTCTGGTACCGGGTATAATATAAAATAATCAATTTTTTGTCATAAAAAGAGTAGGCTGCCATGCTGGATTGTTTGTAAATATAATGTTGGCTGCCATGCTGGATTGTTTGTTAATATAATGTTAACATATTTTTACTATCAAAGATATATAGCCTTCATCAGCAAAGTTGACTCAAGTTGTTTTCACAATGAACAGTCTTCAAAATGAACATAAAATAATTACATGCCATTTGGACATGTAACACTGACCTGAAAAGACATTTTATATGCCGGAAGTTTGGTTTCAGAAACAGCAACATTAAGGTCTTTTTCGAGGTTCATTTTTCCTTTCATTGTTGTACTGTAATCTGAGGCACGTTCTGCGCAAAATCCAACCAACCTCTTTCTGAGCTAACTTTCAGTATCCAGAAAAGAAAAAAAAAAACACTAACCCGTCTGATAACATAACTTTATAAATTCACATGTCCGCTCTTAAGTTTAGTCATCACGGGCAACAGGACGTATGTTAATTTTGATGAAAAAATCCACATAATATAAGCATAATAAACCGTAGCTAATTAAAACTAAACATACCTAGCCTTGCTTGATTCATAGTTTTATAATCTTAATTATTTTTTAAAATAATACACTTATTTGCATAATATTAGCTTCATACTTAATAGGATGCTTAAATTAGCTGTTTTTATTAAAAAATTGAGTTTTTTTTTCTTTTTTAAAAATGAAGATACATCTTTAACAACAACAACACACAGAAAAAAATATTAAAAAATTAGAAATTGTTTTTGCCAAATTCCATTTAAGAAGAAACATAATTTATTTATTCTGTATTCATTCCTATTAAAAAAAGGGGGAACTTTATAAAAAGTTTTTGCCTAGGTCTGTTTAACAATAAATATAAATTATTTATTAATTGTGTGTTCATCCCTTTTAAAGAAAGAACATTATAAAGAATATTTTGGCAAGCGAGAAATATACATATTTTATTTTATCAATAATATTTTAATCAGGTGGGATCTGTTGGGGCTTGATTATCTTCAGGGCCACTTTTGCACTGTTCTAAAGGGCAAGCGAAGTCGAAACGATCTAAGGATAATTTTGATGAAAGGATTACACAATTTCAAAGAAAAGAAGAAGCATGTATATTTATATAATTATTGCCTTATTGAGCATGCATTTATTCACTGATGTTTAACAACCATATGATGTAGTTGTCTGAATACTATGCTAGGTGCTTAATGCAACTAGTAAAAACACCCAAAAGTACATGCAAAAAAAAAAGAAGCAAGCACTCACACAAAAGATGGTGTGGCTGCTCCTGCTCCTAAAAACTAGTTGGCTTGTTTGTTCTATTTATTGTCCCACCACCGGATTTGAATTTGAATTTATCTGAAGCAGATATAGTGCTGCCTTCACTGTACATAGCATGCAGTGAACACTTGGCATGATACCACACCCAGTCACATTATCCCGACACTGGGCCAACCAGTCGTGGAACTACCCTTATATTTGCTTGAGCGTTAGCAAGAAAGCTATACATCTACCATTTTTAGCGACTTTGGTATGTCGCGGCCCGGGATCGAACCTGGGGCAGACACTCTACCAATTTCGCTACCTGGTCCGGTCAAAACCTAGTCCTTTAGCCATAACTAGAGTTACATCTATGTCAAATGGGGATTAAATCCATAAAAAAAAATGAAAGGATGTTTCAAAATTGTCTGTAATTTAGAAATTCTTAAAAATACTGCCATATTAATTTTATAATCAACATTTGTTTTTATAATATGAATTGTTATTTTTAATTTCCTAGCACAAGCAAAAGATTCTGTGGATTTAATTATATCATACTTGAATAAAACTTCGTTGTGACGTTTTTGTTTTTCATATTTAAATTCTGTTACTTTTTGTGAACACAAAGAACATGCACTTCTACTGGCATATACAAATCTGCTGTCAGATCAAAACGTCATGATTTTACAACATCATTTACAGTTAAATTAGAAACATTATTCTAAATATTAAAACATGGAATAAAAATGAGACCTGAGGTAAATCCTGAGGTACATTCTGGTTTTTGTTTTCTTCCTTCATTTAAAATTCATTTCTGTATTTTTTATACAAAGTGTAACTCCTAGGTAATTATGTCCTTGATACCTTCATCGCTTAGATATTATGTGGTACAATGATACTTTTAGAATTGAGACTTTTTCTTTGTCACATGAAAAATACAAAACAAAAAAGTTCTGCAAAAAATGTGTTTCGTGCTGTGCAGCTTATAAAATTATTTTTAACCTTTATTTATCAATTTACAATTTCACACTTTGTTACCTATAAATCTGTTACTGCATGTTAAACAGAAATGACAAACACATTTATCTTTGTTGCTTTGAAGACATCATAGGCAATGACAAGGCCATTCTCGATGGGTTTTCTTTTCATACATCCGAGAGATGATTTGTGAATTATCCAAGGTGTTGCAAATGGTTTTCAAACATGGTATTTTACACTTCCTTTACAGGAGCGGACCTTTTGTATGAATTATCAATTGCAAGAAAAAATGTAGTACTTTGGGATTGGGATTGGGATTAGCCGGCATTTTTGCCGATACTGCGCAGCGACATTTCTATCATTATAGCACAGGGGCACTTATGAGGTGCCCAGGGACTGAACCCGGCCGGTCCATTATACTGACACCGACGAGTCAGGCGTAATGCTGTCCCCATAGCCCCGAGCGTTAGGAGGGAAGCCACTACTACCAACTTTAAAGTCTTTGGTATGACCCGGCCGGGGTTCGAACCCACGACCTCCCGATCCGCAAGCCGACGCTCTACCATCTGAGCTATTGCGGCCGGTGAGCACAGAAGAAATTTAGTTTATGTACAGCAGAACAGCTCAAGTGGGGATATGTTTCAGGTTAATCGGTCAAGCTTTTGAAAACTGACGGACACTTTTTAAAAGGTTAACTGGTTGCTGATTTTGTAACATTTGCCATTGCTTTTTAAATGTAATGTAAGGTTGGGTTTCATGAAATACTGCAGTCTGTTAGCGCAACAAGATATTATAAAACAGGCTAAAAGCTCGAAAGACACAACTTCTCTGATTGTATTTCTTTGTAATGGATACCATCAGCAACACAGCCCTTATCAACAGTTGTGATGGATTTATTAAGGTTTTTTTTGCAGAATTATAGAAGTACTTTCAAACAGTTCAGCCACTGAACTCACTTCATTTCACTATTTGAACAACAATGTTTTGTGTCCATAAATTCAAATCGCAATGCCTACATTACTGTGAACATTTGCATACGACATTGTAAATTGTAATGGTTTTCATTCTGAGCCTTACTGCAGCACTTTAGAACATAACAGGAATTTATTGTTCACAGGAACAACTCTAGAGCAAATGTTGCTGTGTTTTATGTAACTCTGCATGTCTCTTGTCAACATTAAAGAAGAGTTTACTTAAAGCATCAGGTTTTATTTCAGAGAAATACTGCAGTACTTTGGAGTAAAAAAAGTGTACAGGAAAATAGCTCATGGTAAATTTTGTTTTAGAAACTGCAACAGCAGCACAATGATGATCAATCATTTTAGCCTTGTCCATCTGTTTTAATGAAGCAAGACCCATTACAAATGTCTGGATTGAAGCCACACACCACTGCTGGGCCTCCCACCGCATGGGTTCAAGTCCTGTTCAGGACGAGACTTAACATGGGAAGGTCTTCCAGCTGACCAGTAGTTCTTTCAGACGTTTGTATGAGGGTCTTCCTCCACCAAAACAGCTGGAAGTTGCTATAATGATCATACCTGGTCACTGCAATGTATCTCAAAAACAAACCAAAAATAAACCCCCACACCACAGATTAGCCAGCTTAACGTCTTCTCACATTTACTCTCTTGACTTGAAAAGCGGATAAAATTCCCCTGGACAAAATCTCTTCCAGGCATTTTTGCATAAGTCGACAGAGTTCCCCTGTGAATTTTCCAAGGTGGACAAAATCCCCCCTCCAAGTTTGAGGAGGAGGATTCTGTCCACCTTGGAAAAATCACAAGGGGGACTGTGTGGGTTTTGGAAAATTCACAGAGGTTTGGATTCTGTCCCCCTATGTCAAAGTGCCAGGAAGCAGTAATCATTTGACCTCAGCATCTCATGTACCTGATGCACATTTTTTATTGCAAGCGTAAGAAAAATAAATATGTGCGTCAGCAAGGATGCATGTAATTTAAACTCCTCATGCATATCAATCTGCATTATAAACTTGCATACGATAAAAAGATAACTTCAATTTGGCAAAGATTACGTATGCACCAGGTAAAATCTGTATGTGCTGCTTTACATTTGTAAATATCCATCAATTTGTTTGATTTTGAGGGCTTAACCAATGGAAACAAGAACATCTGATTTTATTGTTCGAATGCAAACACAACAAATCTATTGTCTTTATTGATTTAGATTTATGAATGTAATATGAATGTAATTGTTCTATTTCCTGGCAGCACACGGGGCAGTAAGTGGTAGAGTAGACTAGTAGTGACTAGTAACTCCTGTGATTGCTTATCGTTTCACCGCAAGGGATAGTGTCTGCTTAGGGGCAAAGGACTTTACACACAAATGCACTGTTTACAAAAGAATTCGGATTTAACATTTTCTCTAAAAATATACATATTGATGATGCACATGTTTCATTTTCTATTTTACAAAATTATGAGTTAAAAAACTCAAGATATGCCTATAAAATATATACTTTTCCTGCTACAACCCATTAGTACAAAGGGATAGACTGAAGGCAGAATACCAAATTTTAACAAGAAAAAGAAATGTTTAAAAGTTTAAAGGAAAATAATGAGTCATCATGCAGTTTAATAGGTAAAAAATTAACTCTTAAAAGACGCTTTTAATTTACAACTCATGGGTGCACCAAAACAGTGTTTGAACTTTTTGCATGTATAAACAATAAACAATTTTCAATTACTCATAAGAAAACCAGATATTAATTTATATTTAATTAGTACTGAGAATTTACAAACAGATGCACATATCTAAGCTGTAAACAAATTTAAAATTCAATTAAATTTTTTGGATAGTATCATAATAAGAGATAATAAATGTAGCAGACATTTTAGCAGATATAATAATTTTAAATATCATTATGGCCATGTTTTACGAGGACAGAATATTGCAGATAACAAAATATATCAACACTCCTTATGAATAAATGATATTAAAAATAAAACAAGAAAAATTGTCGCAGGTACTTTCAGTGAAAATTAAATGTCATTTAATGTCTGGAAATATTAGTAGACTATTCTGGTGGAAATTTGTCTGTGTTTTTATTACAAATAGATTTTTTAAATTTAAAATAACACACACAAAACACTACAGAAAGATAGCCTGTTAATCTGGTAAATAATGCACAAAAAATTCAATTTAAATGAATAATGGAGTAAAGCCATATGTTTTATTTATATCTTTAGTGTTCTCAGTTTCTCATCCTTTTGTCCAAATACGGATTTTTCGTTTGTTTTAAATTGGGGAAAAAGATACTTCACCCAGTGGAAATATAATGAAGAAATGACTTTAAAATTTATAAAAATGTACAAGTATGAATTTAATAAAGAATTCATGAATAGTGTGTAATAGTATGACAATCTATCGATATTCTAAAAGACTAGCCGCTCAACCAAAATATGATTTTTTTAATAGATTCCTTGCTCTGGATAATACCCCAATACATACTCCGATCCTAAAAAAAAAAAGGTTGCGGGGTATATTCTGTGAAATATGGTACCCTATCAAGGCAACAAATAGAACTAAAAAGTCACTATAAGCCATGCAGGTCAGTTGTTTTACCTTATCCATAACATGCTTAAATGGTCTATGCTTTAAAACTAGGACTTAAAACTGATTTATTGATAAAATTTAGTAGCTTGTTTATATCGAAATGGCAGTAAAAAATAAACCAAAAATAAAAATGCTTGGTTTTGATACGATTTAAATCCATGACCACTTCACGAGTGTCCAATGCTCTACTGACTGTATCGCTAAGTCATTTAGATTTAACTACTTTTGTTATAAATTGTGACTGACAAAATTTTTACATTTATTTAATAACTATACGTTATTAGTCCTATAAAAATGCACCTGCCATGTTCACTAACACGACAGCCTGCTTTAAAACAATGCCAATATCGAATTGATTTGATTGGCTAATAAGGCAGGACCAAAAAAATGACAGATTTCGGCAAGAAGCTCTTGGAAATGGCAGCCATTTTGTTTTAACTCGGTCTATGTGTAGACACGACAGGTTGCATAAATTTATGAAACAAAATATTCTCAGTTTTCAAAAATTCACGGCATGAATTGTAGTGTTTAACCAAATGTGTTATAAATTTACAACATGTAGATTTCACAAAAACATAAACAAGCATTTTCTGACTTGGATTAATGCAAAAACTAGCGAAGTATTAAATATGAAATGTTATAAGTACGTGTAGTTATTTAATAAAATTGTCAATAAATAAGTGATTTGATATTCGCCCTGTTATTTGTCATCAGGTCAGTCGTATTGGGCCTTCAACCTAATTTTGAAGGATTTTTACCAGAGCTGATCAATCCATTTCAATTAAAGATGGGCCGAATAAGAGGTTTAAGCTGCCATTATTGTCAGTCTCTCTTCTGTACCATATGCATCATGCTTTGAATGGTTTTGTACCAATTATATTATTTTTTTCTGGAGATATGGCTTGACACTAAAAAGCACTTGGGAATTTGGGAAGATATGAATACATTTGTGCCAACAGTATGAACTGTAGTATTATGATTAAAATCAAAGTGCCGCAAGCACTGAGGTATTCACTACTTTGGAAACATTGTCACATTCTGAGACAATGAAAACTGGTATACAAAACCTGTTGTTCATAAGTACAGAAACAGCTCATTTAAAAACTTACAATTCTGCAATGTAGCGGACTGGGAGCAGTGATCTCTATAATGCTCTGCCATAGTTATATAACGCGTACCATGTTTCACAGGATGCAGTATTTCCACGTGATCTAGGTGTGTGAAGTAGTTCATTATGTGTAGCATTTTACATTTACATCTAGTTTAAACAGGCTGGACACAGTATTGTGAACATTTGATAATTTTGGACTGCTAAGGGATTTTAACTGTGCAAGTCTTTTTCATATCACAACCAATAATGAAAGTATGTGGCATTATTTCTTGTCGCGCTAGGAACACTGGAACTCTGTAAGGTTGGCTGCTTATCCCTCATCAGTAACATTGTATGGAATGCTGTGAATACCAAAGTCACACATGGAAAATCTAAATTTACAGGCTGTGAAGGGAAGTTCACACCTGTATAATACTAAACACACAGGTGGATAAAAGACTCACCTATTGGAAGAAGCACCTTGCTGGGAGTCCAGAAGTTGTTTTAACCAGGTCACCTTTCTCCAGAAGAACATCATGAGTCAATCGGAGGCCCACAGCAAAAATTGGAGTTATGCAACTGTCCAGCCTCATTAAATAAAGTTGTTTTTATAAGTATCCAAATTTTCACACCACCATTGTCCACACCACTTTTTGTAACAGCTTAATTGTTTTAACACTACCTTTTCATAAAACAGAAATATCAGGCATTTTTGTTCACATGTTTTTAAAATTCTGTCCTATCACAGAATAACTTTTTTTTTCCAAATCAATTATCTCCAACAAATTATATCTGAAATACTGTAGTTGTTCAAGCTGTAATTTTGAAAATTTTCAACACCAGGATCGAGCAGATACCTTTAAACAAAACAATGATTTTATTTTACAAAAGATGCCACTTTCTTATTTTTAGTTTAAACATAATCTCATCATTTAGTAAAAAAAAGGCTACATTCTCTTACAAAACTATGTTCTCTTATAAAATTTCCCTTTCTGATATATCAGCCTTTTTATTATTTATAAAACTACCTTATCTTACGCTACTACCTTAACTTACAAAACTACCTTCTCTTATAAAACTGCATTTTCTTGTAAGACTACATTTTCTTATAAAATTACCTTCTTTTACAAAACTACCTTCTCTTATAAAACTGCATTTTCTTGTAAGACTACATTTTCTTGCAAAACTACCTTTTCTTACAAAACTACCTTCTCTGATAAAACTACATTTTCTTATGAAACTATATTTTCTTGTAAAACTACCTTCTATTACAAAACTACCTTCTTATAGAAAACTGCATTTTCTTATAAAACTATCTTTTCTTAAAAAACTACCTTCTCTTATAAAACTACATTTTCTTATGAAGCCATATTTTCTTACAAGACTATATTTTCTTATAAAACTATATTTTCTTGTAAAACTACCTTCTCTTACAAAACTACCTTCTCTGATAAAACTACATTTTCTTATGAAACTATATTTTCTTGTAAAACTACCTTCTCTTACAAAACTACCTTCTTATAGAAAACTGCATTTTCTTATAAAACTATCTTTTCTTACAAAACTACCTTCTCTTATAAAACTACATTTTCTTATGAAGCCATATTTTCTTACAAGACTATATTTTCTTATAAAACTACCTTATCATTAATCAACCACCACATCATATCCTCTTTTTATATCCACAGATGACCATACTGCATGTAAAATGTTATAAACATAATTGGATGATTTTATGCCTTTGTCATTCAGGCTCAATAATGTCGTCTAATTACTGATGCAGGTTTAATTAACACTGCAAGGTACCATCTCATGTGTACATCATAGTCCTTACTAATTAACTCACTGCAGATTTAATTAAAAATGCCTTGTCATTTCTCACTAGGTATAAAATTGTACATTGGCAATTATCATCTTTTCTGTCTGAAGAACAATGACTTTAAAAATAATAGATAAAATAGTTATAAAAATGTGCAGCAATTTATCTTGTTAATTCTGACTAATAAATTTGCCGCTTTGCAATGTTGAACAAAATCTATATGTTCGGAAATGTCTCTTATTTCCTGTCCCTACACCATTATGATGTTATTAAAGGGGATGCTATAGAAAAGCTGTGTTTTATTCATAAGTCCACATTCGACTCCTTATTAAGTTTTTATGAAGTCCATTATATTAACACTGATAGTATACATTGGTAAAATTTTCATACACACTTTTCTAATAATCCTTTATAACTATAATATGATTTCTAAATAAAATCCTGCTTATGTCATCATAGATGTAGACGTTTCCTGCCATTTCTGCCCAGGTATGACAATTTTAGCAGGTGAATTTACTGATATTTCATGCAGGAAAGGTCATGACTAAACTTAACATACACTTCTTATAAAAATTTGCAATGCTATGGTAACTGTAATAGATGCTTAAAAAACATTTCCTTAACAAGAGGGCAATGATGGCCCTATATCGCTCACCTGAGTGTCATAGACATTTAGCCCTTGTGGCTATGCTTTTAGACTGATCATATTTCTTTAAACATCTATGAACATCTTCTTACAAAGCCACAAAAGAAATACATAAACCAAATATCAACCCAGCCACAAAAGAAGCATGTGCTTCAGATTAGCCTCCCTGCTTAGAATACACCTCAAATGTACTTCAAATGTACTTCCAATAAAACTGACCTGCTTTATTGGAAGTCCCAGGGACTTTAATTATGCTTCCAAATCATGCTTCAAATGAAGCCTGTGGGACTTCAGTAGTATTTTTTTATGTACACACATGCTTCACTTGAAGCATTAGGGACTTCCTTTGTAGTACTAGGGACTTTGTTGGTGCCTCATAAACACTGTTAAGAGAACAAATATTGCAGGTGTACTTCAATGATACCTTAAACACTTTGGGAGAATAAACATGCATTACTGGGGGACTTCATTTGTACTTTCAAGACTTAAACTTTTTTTTATCAATATTTTATTTAGAGGAACTCCAATGGTACCTCAAAAACATAGAAAGAATGTCAGAGGGACTTCATTTGTACTTATGAGACTTGTAAACATTTTGATATAAGACTGTGTCTGACTCTTTCTGTCTAAAGTGTTTGATAAGGTAAAAAAAAACATTTTTTTATTTAATAAATAATTTTAATTTACTGACAGTATTCATTCAGACATTAAAACCAATCAGACAGTAAGTTCTAAAAAAAGAGACTACCAAAAATATAGCCAGTACAACAAGTAATGTTTTTGCACATATTTTATATCTTATTTCTATAATATTTAAAATTTGTATTTTCATTTCAAAATGAGTAATCATTTTAGTGACATGTAATTATTTGTCAGTATGCAAGCTGGTTCATATTGTTTAAATTTAAGTAAAATATATTTAAACTTACAAATTGTTTAACATCCTTCCAATGCTATATACATGTAAATCTTTTCAAAATATTTATATATAAAGAATATATGACCCACTGAAAAAAAATCTCAAATATGGATTACTGACAGGATCTACTGACCCAGCTAGAATCTTATCAAAAGAAAATATGACGTACTGTTTGCAAACTTGATCTTTCCTATTAAAAATGCTAGTATTACTTGCAAAATTTTAACATTAGCCATATGGATTTTTGTACACAATAAAAGGAGAGTAATTATTCTTATTTTTCCAGCATAGCGTTAATTCATAATACATTGTAATAGAGGTCAAAAAAGTTAGATTAAATTTCAAAAGTAATAGCTCTTCTTTCATGTAACTCAACATGCATTCAGACTTGAATTTAACTTCAGATAGCCCTCTCTCCCTACTAGGGCTAGTGAATCCATCTATCTTGCCAACATTTTCTTAGTCACTTTCACTGAATATTGGAATCTTTCCAATAAAACATGTGTCTGAATTACTTAAACATGCAAAATAGCACATATCTACAATATTCTGTACATCTGCAGTGTCTGTTTCATCTGACTCTCTCACTTTGAAAAAATGACAAGGTAGCTTTATGTCACATTCTACTTTCTGTAATCGCTTAATAACAGCCAAAAACTTAGTACATGAAGATAATGTATCTACCTTTAAGTAGTACAATATTTTTCCAAAGTAGGAAACATTATCAAGCACATATTCAACTGTGTAACTATTTCTTTTTGTTACAGACATGTACATTTTTGAATGAAACATAATTCCATGATTAAGTAACCTATAGAATTTGTATACATTGTTAACTGGCCCCAAAAGACCTTCAATTTGTTGCCTAGTTTCAGGCAAAAGCTGACAGTTAATTTGCCTTCCAACAGCTAATGAATGAGTACTGATATATTCTCGGTTTTTGTACTTCTGATGATTAGTCAAACGCTGGTACAGCTGGTCAATCTCTGAGCCTTTTGGGATGGTTTTCACCAATTTTGGTAGCTGTTGGTGTATAGTGACAGCTGATGCTATCTGAAGTTCTATTTTTGTTGTTCCATGAAACAAAGAGCGTAAATCCCCATTTAAGTCTTCAAAAAAGAAACAAGACTGAGACCATAGTGGCCCAAGCTCTTCAACTTTTTCTGTAAGGTGCAGTAAACAATGTACGTTGTATGTTTCATAACGTGGTGCATACAAGTAATCAATTTGTGCACAGAATTTTTGAAGAAGCACTCTAGCTCTTGAAATATCTGATCTGGATATAGATGACTGAAGCAGTAGATATATTCCCTCCACAAATAGCATGTAATGTAGATAATATTCTTCAGATAGGATTCCTTGTAAACAACATACAGAATGAAACAGGAGAAATGACCTGAACTCTGTTGCTTTCCAATGTTTCAAGTCAGCAATACATCTTGGGGACCTGTTAATCAGGTTAGGTGTTGTTAGTGCCTTCATGCGGTCATCCAAAACGGGTATGAAACCACCAATATAAAACTTTTCTGATTTATTGGTAGTATCAGTCCATAAGGTCAGCAGCATTTTCTGAACACCAAGCAATACACAGTGCATATAATCAACAGTAACACCTCTGATAATATCAAAGTAGCCTAAGTTTGTCAGGATAGTATGACCCTTCACACCATATTGTGATTTACCAGTCACTTCTGCATCCATGGAATGTCTCACAGTTTCTGAATGTGTGCGGAGAGGGGAATGTCCACATTCAGATGGATCTTCTGTATACTCGTACGGGTATGACAACATGGATCCTTTGGCACTTGTTTTTACTGACAGTCCCTTTGTGATACAACATCCACAACCATAAAATCCATTAAACTGTACAAAGTTTTGAACCAGACATCTTGCAGGAGCATCACATACCACATTTAATAATACTGCACGAAGGAGAGTTTTCTTTCTGTTCAGTATCACTGATACCCCTGCACAAAAAAAAAAAATCGGTTTATATTGTTTCTCAAGACAGCACACATACTTACTTAGATTTATATTATTTTATAAAAAACATTTACCAGGTTGCAAATTTCAATAATTTTCAAAAGAATGTAAAAACATCAGTGGAATCGTGGATGCTATCTGATGCTCTTCAAAACAGACTTGCTAAATGATCCTTATGTCAGTATAAATGGTTTCCAGACTGAATAAAAAAGTAAAAGAAAGAATGACTTGAAACCTATTCCAACAAAAATTATAGTTCCTGTTTGTATAAGCAAAGTCATGATTCTTGAGTTCTGCATGCCCATTCATTGAGATGTATTTTTTAAATTTCATTTTTATCCTATAAATTCAGCATTGTAGAGTTACACGCCTAACGATGAATTGATAAAAAGATTTGTAAGTGGCTTGTTTTTATTTCTCCCTACTGGGTGTTTTTTTCCTAACATAAGAGCATTTAGCCACAGAAAAAATAAAATGTACAGATTTACATTTACCCATTGTGTAATA